>OZ024825.1:26635489-26969201 GCA_964016985.1 Anodontia alba
GAATGCCTAATACCTGTGCTATTTCTTCCACCTGAATTCGCTTATCAGAGTATACCAGATCCCGAACTTTCTTACACATTTCTTCGTCGATGGCATCCAATGGGCGTCTTGACCTGGCTTCATCTTCTAAAGACGTTCTACCGCGTTTGAATTCCCCTACCCAGAATTTAACCTGAGTATAAGATGGTGCAGAAGACCCATAAACATTGGCTAACTCGCCGTGTATTTCCTTGCCTGTTTTACCTTTTAAATACAAGTACCGAATTACAGCACTGTACTCAACTTTAGATGAAAAGCATGCCTTTGCATCACTAGCCATGTTTGTCATTCAATATCTTATTAAAGAATGACTCGATACATGTGCAATTTTGTACCCATGTATAAAGCATATATTGAAACAAAGCATGAAAATCATGACTGTCTCGGTCCATCGGAAATGGGAAAGGCTGGTTACTTATTGACTCACCCTTGTAGATCAGATGCCCCATTTTGTGGTATCTGTTTCCCTCACATCAAGTGGCTTTTGGACACATTAGCAGGTAGTACAGTGAACCCTAGTTACAATGACAGCATTTGTTCCAAAAGATGTTGCCATTAAAATGAATTTGCTGTTGTACAGAATACATATTGAGCAGATTGATATGTAAGAAAGGTCTTGTTTTGTTCTTATTTCCTTATAGAACATATGTTTTGGATATTTGTTAGAATTGCCTCACTGAAGCAATTCTAACAAATATTCAAAAGATAGGTTTCTTTAAAGTATTAATTTAAAATACAATAGTATTGCATAATTTGTGACTAATTGTTTTCTCTTAAACAAAGGTTACATGACAGTCAAATTGTCATTATAACATTTTGTCGTTGTATTGAGTGTCGGTATAAAGGGGGTTGTCTGTAAAATTGATTTGTTAAACTTTTAGGTTAAGTATGTTAAGGAGTTACCATAATGCTATCACTCTGCATAAATTTTTTAGCAAACAGCATATTGAAGTATTTTTCTTTTTTGACTTAAATTTTGCTTTTTATGCAGTTGTTTCTTAAACTACTTAGTGGAATGGCAAACATTGTAGACCCTGATCAGGCTGCTTCTTCAGGAGCAGTCTGATCTGGGTCTGCACTGTTTGCATATGCCGTTTTGTCAGCAATTTTTGTTTATGCAATTTTAGAACATTTACTGTAACTTTGTTATTGTTTGTTTCAGTTTACCTATGTTCACAGTCTTAAGAAGATTCTCCATATTGTTCACAATGATAGCAGAATATTGGGTATTAGGGTAAGACATGATGATTGAACCCTCAGCTGTGTCACTTGCTCTGTGGACTTGGTACCTATGCTCATTTCAGAATTTTAAAAAGAATTCCCTTTCATTGAAATCTAGTCTTAAAGTTCCCTTTTATTCTCACAAAATTAAGATGAATTTGCTATGAAATTTCCCATGATTTTATACCCATATGGCTCTTACCATATCCAAGGTATGTAAGAGATGGAGAACATTGTACACATAAAAAAACCCTTAAATAATACTGCAGAATTTTTCATAATGGACACCAAAACCAACACAAGAGACATTACTGGGATTTGGCCGTGGACATCAATTCTCCAGATAAGGTGATATTTGGGGAAATGTTACTGGTAACCTTTATTAACCCTTGTCCTGCTGAACCCAGATATACCCATCTTTTGGAAACAGTGTGGATCCAGATCAGTTGGCTTCTGAAGAAACCAACTGATCTGGATCTGCACTGTTTGCCATTAACTATGTGAATTTATATCAACAAGCTGGATCAAGTAATCTGATCGGCTGAAAATTGGAAATGGGCATGGCATCTTAATTTATTCAGCATGACAAGGGTTAATACTTTGCCTGATGGAGACACGACAAATGATTTATTCTTACTTTCAAGTGATGCAGTATCATACTTTGTGAAGTATCTATGTACAGATGTTACATTGATTTAAAAAAACAATAACAAAAAAAAATTCAATAAAAAATAAGTTTGCTGCACATGTACAAATAATGGTTGCACAAGGTATTAAAGACTGACATAGCTTTGCCTTGATTAAGAAAACAAGTCTTGACATTTCTTGTGAATCATCTGCCAAGCAGTTGATTTCAATAGAATGTAAAGATTTATTTTCTCTGAAAAATAAAAAGAAAAATTTAGAAATCGCCTGTTACAAATTTTGCATAGCGCTTAAATGGTAAAAATATCATTTTGTAAATGCCAAGCTTTGTAAGTCAAGACTGTTGATTTATTTATTATTTTATTTATTTATATTAAAAGAGGATACACAATTACCGGTAGCTTCAAAAGCTAGTCTACCTTGTGGTCCTCTATAACATACTAATATAAAACATATACAAATATATACATTAAAATGCCCCAGCGTTGTAAAAGCAGAAAGGTACTAATATGCAAATAAATTTACAAACCATAAAAACTAAAGTGCATGCTAAATGTGTGGAACAAAATTAAAACTGAACTTCATAAAAGATATCAGCATGCAGGGCACATAAAACATTTGTCAGAGGCATGTTAGCTAGTAAATGATAATATGGTTTTTAAAACACATCACATAGTTCAGTGTAGCCATAAAGAAGGACACACTCCACACACACAAACGGACTGAGAGACTACAAGTTTAAACAATGAGTTTGTGAGATGGGCTTTAACATGCTTGAAAGGTATTCTGGTGTGATATTATTCAATGCCTTATATGTTAGTACTGCTTTGTTGTATTTAAGCTGTATTTAAGATGTTTTCGTGAAGAAAAGTGAGCCAGGGCAGGACAAAGCATACAATAAAACTTGTGCGACCAGTGAAGACTTAGATCAGCCTGCACATCCGTACATTCTGATCAGAGTCTTTGCTGATCACATGTGCCTTCTACAGCCTCCAGGCTATTAAACAAGTGATAAATGCGATCCTTGTCATACTGGTTGGATGTACAGGCTGATCTGAGTCTTTGCTGGCCACAAATGTCTTATTATAGGTTTTGTCATGTGCTGGCTCAAATATAAGTGCTTGTCTGGAGTCATGCTGTTATATAAGACTAATGTTGATAATTCTGCGATAGTTGGTTCTTATTTTTCCATAAAAGCAGGGATCCAACCCAGAATTTCCCAAACCAAAGTATTCAGAGGCTTTATTATGGAGGAGTATTTGGGGACATTGGCACAACAATGTTGGAAAAAAAATGATGACATTAGGTTGACATTGACCTATTTTATGGAAAGGTCATATTTTTTTTACATAGACTCCTGTAGACAAAACATCAAACATATTCTTGTCAGAAACTAGAAGGCCCAAATGGGAAATAAACATTTTGTTTGCACTTTGTCAGGTTCTCAATTAATGTGGCATCTCTATATTATTTTTCTTATTTCTCCACGAAAACATATGTTGTGGGTACTCATTAGAAGTGCCTCAGCGAGTACCCACAATATATGTTTTCGTGGAGAAATAAGAAAGATATCAGCATTTTTTTGGATGAAAAAAGCGCCTTATCTGTTGCTTTACTGTTCATCAATATATTTGTATTTTCTACAATATTCACTGGTTATGTAAGCAGGAAATGAAGGCCCTAATCAGATTGCACTAATTCATAATTTCCTTCCTCTGTGCATCTGCATAAAAACCCATGATGCATAATTTGGTAAAAGGCCCTTATTGCATAAGGACCCTTTCTGCCATTGTGCATCAGCATTAAAACACATGATGCAAAATAAGGGAAAAGACCCTTGTCACATGCAAACATACATTGTTTGTCGACATATACTACTGTATTCATTGATTCTGTATGTGGACAATGAAGGCGCTGATCTGGGCCTACGTTGTCCACCAAATTGCATAATGGTCCTTTTTATGTGTTGCACATCCAATGTCATTTTAATGAATCCCCAATTTTTTGTGGCCAAATCTGGAAACAAAGTATTTATCTGGATACTACCATATTTATGTACCCCGCCCCGCTCCCTACCAAAGGGGGGAGGCGGGGGAGGAGGGGGGGACATATTGTTTTTGGGATGGATCCTGTTGGCGTCGGTGTTGGCATAAAACTTCTTGTCCGCTCTGTAACTTAAAATACACTTTGGAATATTTTGATGATACTTGGTAGAAATGTAGATCAGGACGAGATGACATGTCACATACAAGATTGACAACTGTGGCTTTCTTACTTTTGGAGTTATCACCCTTTGTTTTATTTGAAAAAGATTGCGTGTCTGCTCTGTAACTCGAATACCCTGTGGAATATTTCAATGGTACTTAGCAGAAATGTAGAATAGGACCAGACGACGTGTCACATACAAGAATGACAACTCTGCCTTTCTTACTTTTGACGTTATCTCCCTTTGTAATATTTGACAGTGATTATCCATTGATTTTGTGTCTGCTCTGTAAGTCAAAGACCCTTTGGAATATTTTTATGATACTTGGTAGAAATGTAGAACAGGACCAGACAATGTGTCGTGTACAAGAATGACAACTCTGCCTTTCTTATGTTTGGCGTTATCTCCCTTTGTTATGTCGGACAGTGATTAGCCATTGATTTCCTGTCTGCTCTGTAAGTCAAAACCCTTTGGAATATTTTTATGATACTTGGTAGTAATGTAGAACAGGAACAGACGATGTGTCATGTACAAGAATGACAACTCTGGCTTTCTTACTTTTGGCGTTATCTCCCTTTGTTATATTTGACATTGATTATCCATTGATATTGTGTCCGCTCTGTAAGTCAAAGACCCTTTGGAATATTTTTATGATACTTGGCAGAAATGTAGAGCAGGACTAGATGACGTGTCACATACAAGAATGATAACGTTGGCTTTCTTACTTTTGCAGTTATTTCCCTTTTGTTTTGTTTGAAATAGATTTCTCATCTGCTCTGTAATTGGAATACCCTTTAGAATATTTTGAAGGTACTTGGCAGAAATGTAGAACAGGACCAGATGACATGTCATGTACAAGAATGACAACTCTGCCTTTCTTTTGTTTGGTGTTATCTCCCTTTGTTATGTCTAACAGTGATTAGCCATTGATTTTGTGTCTGCTCTGTAAGTCAAAGACCCTTTGGAATATTTTTATGATACTTGGTAGTAATGTAGAACAGGACCAGACAATGTGTCACGTACAAGAATGACAACTCTGGCTTTCTTACTTTTGGCGTTATCTCCCTTTGTTATATTTGACATTGATTATCCATTGATATTGTGTCCGCTCTGTAAGTCAAAGACCCTTTGGAATATTTTTATGATACTTGGCAGAAATGTAGAGCAGCACCAGATGACGTGTCGCATACTAGAATGACAAGGTTGGCTTTCTTACTTTTGCAGTTATCTCCCTTTGTTTTGTTTGAAATAGATTTCTCATCTGCTCTGTAATTGGAATACCCTTAGGAATATTTTGAAGGTACTTGGCAGAAATGTAGAACAGGACCAGATGACATGTCATGTACAATAATGACAACTCTGCCTTTCTTACGTTTGGTGTTATCTCCCTTTGTTATGTCTAACAGTGATTAGCCATTGATTTTGTGTGTCTGCTCTGTAAGTCAAAGACCCTTTGGAATATTTTTATGATACTTGGTAGAAATGTAGAACAGGACCAGATGATGTGTCACGTACAAGAATGACAACTCTGGCTTTCTTACTTTTTTTAGTTATCTCCCTTTGTTTTGGAAATAGATTTCTCATCTGCTCTGGAACTGGAATACCCTTCATAATATTTTGATGGTACCTGGTAGAACTGTAGAATGGGACAAGAATGACAACTTTGGCTTTTTTCACCTTTGGAGTTATCTCCCCTTCTTGTGTTTGAATTTGATTTCTTGTCCCTGCTCTGTATCACGAATACCCTACGGAATATTTTGATGATGCTTGGTATAAATGTAGAACAGGACAAGATGAGTGTTGCGTATATGAATGGCAACTCTGGTGGGATTGGGGGGAAATTTGTTTTTTCTAAAAAACCTTTTCTAGTTTCTCTTAGTATTGGCACACCTCAACTCCTTACCATACTTGTCCTAAAATCTGAAAAAAGTCTATGTTACTACATGTTGATATGTCTAAAATAGTGCTGGATGAGTGGCAAACAGAGTAGACCTTGATAAGACGCCACATTCTGTGGCATCTGATCTGGGTTTACATTGTTTGCTCATGCCTGTCCTAATACTTAGGGTTACTGTGGTACTCTTAAATGAAACATGATTCAAATAAAGCTTCCAATTTGTTGTGTTGCAGGATAAAAAATACAAGATTAGTACAGTTCACAGTATTTTTGATGATGTTTGGTGCTATAATAGCGGGATCGTAAGTATATATGAGCCATGGCAGCAGAAATTTTTTCGTCAAACCTTTTTGCCCAGCGAAGATTCAGATCAGCCTGTGCATAAATGCAGTCTGATCAGAATCTTCACTGGGCATAATTTTGACTTGGTAAATGCACTGACTGATTTGAGTCTTCATTGGGCGCACCTGTCAGACGGTAGGTTTTATTTCAGCTTTTCATTGTACTGTTACTACCTTAAATATTTGGACCCCTTAAAATCTTATACACCACAACCTCTTTATAACACTATTGTAGGGGTCCATAGCATAAACCGTGTTAGTTAAACAACCATGTTATATCCAAACAAAAATGAGTAGATTATATTGAAAAATGACCATTTATGGTCATTTTTCAATATAATCTATACATTTTTGGGATCCATCTTTGAACCATGTTGTATCCAAAATCGTGTTATAACGAACCATGTTATAAAGAGGTTGAAGTGCAGTATTTATCCTGAAATTAACAGGTCCATTGGTCTGCCTGGTGATGTGCCTATCTTGTGCTGTTGGAATCATGGGGACTTGTAACAATTCCTAATTGGAAGTTCATATAGACCTTTGATATGTTATAACATACTATAGGTCTATATAGAGTCCAAAAAGGACTTTGGTTGGAATGGTAATCAGTAGATAAAGATAAGGATGAAGCTTTATTTAATGTCACATATTAGAAATAGACAACATAAGCTCTGTAGAGCTTTAATTGTGACAACCAAACTTTCCTTAAACAAATACTTAACAGGATCAGTTATCTTCCTAGGACTACCCTTTATAATGCGAGCGTCAGCCAAGGGAGCTCCTGGGACCATCTTTTTCCACCTTTGATATTGCGTGGCCGGGGTTTGAACCCGCATCCTCCCACTCCCTGGAGACCCTACCACTGACTAGAGCATTTCACACTAGAGTACTGACTCAATTTCCCTACTAAATCTTTCTCTATTTTTCTCTTTCACTATAAGAATCTTTTATTAGTGTGCAGTGCATACTTAAAAATCTGTTCTGAGGTTAAATGTTTGGCATGCAGAGTGATGCCAAACAGTTAGTAGAGGAATTGATTTTTCACTCTGCACTGAAAACCCATGATAGGTTCTTTTTCTTGCCTACCTTTTGACATAAAACAGCCTTATATTTTAAGTAGAACTGATTTAAATGCAAAATTGTAATGTTTTGTGAGGGTTTCCTGTTACCTTTCAAAGAAGCAGATGCCATCGATGACTGACATTTGATTCTTCCTACTGATACCAGACTTAGTTCTAAATTGATGTAATTTGTCACGTTCTAGGCGTCAGTCATCTGTACAACCATTGAGCAGCAAATTCATTTTTTATCTGATCCAAATTTCAGAAAAGCAGGGTAAGATAATATTTGTCAGCACTGTTGAAAATCGTGGAAAACTCAGTTGGATATGGAACTTCTGTCCTTTTTCTCTTTTTCTCTGGCAAATCACACAAAATGGCCCACAATGGTTGACATGCTGTTAAGAAGACAAAGTCATATCAGGAGGCTTCTTCAGGAGAAATACTTGATGGCATTTCTGGGATAATTCTCTACAGTTTTGTTACAAAAACATATGATGTGGGTATTCATTAGAAATGCTTCACTGAGGCACTTGTAATGATCACCCACACATATATTTTTATAGAGCAGTAAGAAAAATGATTTCAGATTTATTTGTAAGTACTCCTACTTAACGCTTAGCACTTTGGGTCAAATTTTCAGCAGAAGACATTTTGAAATATTTTTCTTATTTTTCCCAGAAAACAAGATTTGACATTTCATGCAAATTTCCTCCACTGGAGACAATTTAAAATAAAAAGAAAAAATATCATCAGTTTGTCATGTGCTGAAGTAGTCCAGAGAGTTGTAAAGGTTAAAAAGTGCATTTTCCCACACAAATAAAACCTGATTAACAAACAAAGCTGACATCATTTACTTTACATCAAAACCATTTTTACAGTTTTATATGGGATGGTGAATGAAGTTTCTTGTCTTTCTGTGTATGCTTTAGTTTATTTTAAGGAGCCGCTTCGATACAAAAGAGTGGTTAGTTAATGTGCTTAGCACTGGGTGACTTTTCCAGCAGACGACCTTTTAAAATATATTTCTTATTTGTCCCAGAAAACAGGATCCGACATTTCATTGAAATTGTCTTCACTGGAGAGAATTTGCATGAAATGTCTGATCCTGTTTTCTGGGGGAAAAAAAATATTACCAGTATGTCATCTGTTGAATTAGCCCAGAGAGTGGTTAATGTAAAACTAAAAGAGCATTTATGATAAGTTGTAGGACCTAAATTGATCATAAAGAATCAGTAGATACTGTAGTATATGTCCATGAACAGAGAATGTCCAGATGAGACTGCAAGAATACGCATGCTCACCTGGACATTTGCCATTTGCATAAGGGCCTTTTCCCATGTTGCGCATCATATCATATGCCATGTTACAGTGTGTTTCTGGGAACTCATAGTTTCTTTTTTTTTTTTTTTTTTTTTTTTTCAGGACAGACCTAGCTTTTGATCTTGTAGGTTACATATTTATTCTCATTAATGATGTCTGCACAGCAGCAAATGTTGTTTATACCAAACAAAAGCTGGATGCCAAGGTTAGTATTGCAAAATACGATATATTCTCTAAATATTTAACTCCTTACCATACTTTTCCAAACATTTGAACAAGTCTGTTTTACTACTTGTTGTGGCAAACATTGTAGATTCTGATCAGATGCTGCAATCTACTATGTTTGAGCTGGGTCTGTACCGTTGCTTAGGCAATAAAAATCATTAATTTGACATCTGCTGAATTTGCCCAGTGTAAAATATAATTTATTACTTTAATGGCTGACCTTGGTAGCTCAGTAGAATGCCTGTCCGACTGGTGATCAGGAGGCAGCGGATTTGATCCCTGCTGGGTCCGGCAATATTCGTTTGTGGAGATTGATCATGAAATATTTTCTACAGGCATTCTCTCCATTTAATTGATCAAGGGCATTTATGCATTTCTGGCGAAAGAATATGCAAAAGTACTGGTTAACCACTTAGAGAACTAAGCCTGCCCAGAAAAAGTGTGGTTAGGTAAACTGTCCGGCTTAGATTAATCATATTTATTGCAACTATACAATGCAAGGAATTGGAATATTGGCCCCACTCCCCACCCCTGCTCTCAGATCTGTACAGTCTGATTAGGCCCTTCTCTGTCTGCTTATAGAATTACTGGCTACTGCAGGATATACTGAGGCACTGCGAAGAGCCTGATTTGATATCTTGCATTTGTACTTAGCTCCAAATAAGAAGGGGTATCCAAACATTATTTTTCTTATTTCTTCATGAAAACATATGTTGTGGGTTCTCATTAGAAGTGCCTCAGCACTTCTGATGAGAACCCACAATATATATTTTCATGGAAAAATAAGAAACATATCAGTACTCCTCGACTGAAAAATGTGCCTTATCTGGAGCTGTGTTTGTAGACTGATCTGGGGCTTTCATTACCCCAATATGTTCTTAACCCTTCTCTCGCTGAACATGACATGCCCTGTCTTAGCAAACAGTGTAGATCCAGATCAGTTGGCTTCTGAAGAAACCAGCTGATCTGGATCTGCACTGTTTGCTATTAAATATGTGAATTTCTGTCAAAAAACCTGATTGGCTGGAAATTAGAAGTGGGCATGGCATCTTAATTTATTCAGCAAGGCAAGGGTTAAGAATCAGTCCCTTCACATGGCCCTTTTATGTTATTTCTTCACCAAAACATAGTCATTGCTTCAGATATGGCACTTTTTTCATCGGAAAAGTAATGATAATTTTCTTATTTCTCCACAAAAAACTTTTATCTCCAAATTATTTTTTTTAAATTTGACACTTTTTAAGAATCTGAATCATTACATATTGAGACACAGTTTTGTTTAATATATTTTTAAAAAATATCACTTTTTCCAGCGAAATTGCACAAACTTCAGAGAGCTTTTAACACAACATTCTACTTCTACTACCATATTTACATTCCCTTTTGGCTTTATTCAGTTTGTGAGAAGCCAGAGTTTATATATTGATAAAATCCACAAAAATAAAATTCATTCTTATTTTTCCTCTTTAACGTGTCCTCAGGGTATATATGGCACTCAGAGTCATATGGAAAATTAATGTATCTGGAGCAGCTTATATGTCTTAGGGCAAAAATGAATATAATCCTAGTTTGTCATCTTAACCCATTTATGCCCAGCCTCCCATAAATGAGACATTGGCAAACAGTGTAGACCCAGATCAGATGCTGCAGAATGCAGCATCTGATCAGGGTCTACACTGTTTGTAATAAAATTAGAAAGTTTCAATAATAAAAGCAACTATGACAATTTCTATATACCACCCCTTTGACTATATACTGGAACCTTCCAAAATACAGAATGGGAGAGTTTATTATATTATTATTATTATTGAAAATATTCTGGCATAAATGGGTTAACCTGACCTTGTTTACATTACAGGATCTTGGGAAATATGGTGTGTTATTCTACAATAGTTTATTTATGATTCTCCCAGTTTCTGTTGTGGCCTTATATCAAGATGAATTTGATAAGGTTTGTTCATATTTGGGCCACATCAAGTGAAAAAGTGCCTTCGAACATGCGCAAAATGCATAGATTCAGATTATCCCGCCCATGTGCAAAGTATTATCCAGGGCCCAGTTGTTCAAAACTAATGATGTCGGTAGTTAATGTATTGTTAAAACTTTGATCATTAAATATGGCATATTCCCTAATATTTTTGCTGAAAAATTGTGAGTAGCTTTTGCATTTGCAAAAGCTACTCACATTTTTTCAGCAAAAATACCTGTACATTAAATATTGTACTTACTAGAACGGTTAACAATTTGACCACTAACGAGCTCGTCAAGCTAACAAACGCTTTGAACAACTGGGCCCTGGCCTTTGCACTTTATTCATAAATTCTGTAGTATGTAATGATTCTGTTAGCCAACAGTGAAGGCCCTGATCAGACTGCACAGATGCACGTGCTGATCTGGGTTTTCAATGTCTGCATATGACTGAAGACATGTTTTCGCATGGCATGGCACTTTTTTTTTTTTTCTTTTTTTTTTTTTTAAATTTTAACATTAGCATGCTATGGGCAAATTCAGCTGATGCCAAATTGATATTTTTCTTATTTTTTCCAGAAAATAGGATTGGCATTTTGCATGAAATGTCAAATGCTATTTTCTGGGGAAAATGAGAAAAATATTTCAAAATGTCTGCTGAAATTTTACTCAGCATGCTTAGCTTTGATATCATGAAATTCAGACACATATATCGATACACTAATAATTAAAAATACTGATTTTTTTTCCCTGGCAAAAACCTCGGATCTTTGATTCAATTACAGTTAAGATCCAACATACTTTTGAAGCAATAAACAAGTTACTCATTCAGCCATTTTGTATTACCTTAAACATTTGGACAGTATAACATAATGGGATGTGATTTAACCCTTAGTGCTTGGTATGCTGGGAAAACATTTCAGCAGACAACAGTTTGAAATAGTTTTTCGCATTTTTCTCAGAAATAAGCTTTGTCACTTTATGCAAATTGTCTCCTCAGGGGACAGTTTGCATTTAATGTCAAAGCCTGTTTTCTGTAAAATTATCTTCAATTTGTTGTCTGCTGAACTTGCCCAGAGAGTGATAAAGGTTAAAAATGGCATTCAAAATAGCAGCTGATGATATTCTTAAATACATTTTTATACCCCATGATAGTGGTGGGGTATTATGGTTTCACGTTGGACATCCGTGTGTTCATCTGTCCATTCGTCAGTTGTCGTCCGTCCATCCTTCTATCTATTTTTTGTTTTCGAATGATAACTTGAGTAAACATCTGTGGATTTTCACCAAACTTGGTATGTGCATTGATATTGTGGAGATCTGGTTTGGGATTGCTAATAGGCAAATTTTGTCAAATTTTGACGGAGTTATTTGCCCGAGACACGACCATACTTTCGTTTCTGGATGATAACTTGAGTAAACATCAATGGAATTTCACCAAACTTGGTAGGTGAATTGATATTGTGGAGATCTGGTTTGGGATTGCTAATGGGTAAATTTCGTCAAGTTTTGATGGTGCTATCTGCCCGAGACACGCCCATATTTTCGTTTTCCAGGCGATAACTTGAGTAAATGTCAAGGGATTTTAACCAAACTTGGTACATGCATTGATATGAAGAAGATCTGGTTTGGGATTACTTATGGGCAAAATGTTTGACCAGAGTTATCTGCCTGTGGCACAATAATGGCTGGGTATTGTTGTTTAATGTTTTTATTTTGTTTATTTTTCTGAGAAAGTAGGGCTTGACATTTCATATGACTCATCTGCCTTGTCTTTTTAGGAAGGAATCCAATAAATTCAGATAAATGTTGTTTTTTTTTATGTCCCCGCACCATGGGGGGGGGGGACATATTGTTTTTAGTGCGCGGATCCCGTCAGCGTCGGTGGTGGCGTCGGCGTAGTCACTTGTCTGCACTCTACCTCCTTATTGAATGGACAGATTTTGGCCAAACTTACACAAATATATCATTGGGAGTGAGAAAAATGCTGATTAGATTTTGGTGACCTTGACCTTATTTTCAAGGTCACAGGAGGGCTTAGATTGTTGGAAAATGGGGCATAGCCTCTTGTCCACACTCTATCTCCTTATTGATTAAACAGATTTTAGCCAAACTTACACAAATATATTATTGGGAGGGGGAAAATGCTGATTAGATTTGGTGACCTTGACCCCATTTTCAAGGTCACAGGAGGGCTTAGATTGTTAGAAAATGGCTTGTTCGCATCCTATTTCTTAAAGGAATGAATAGATTTTAACCAAATTTGCACATCTATATTGCTGGGACATGTAAAAGAACTGATTAGATTTTGGTGACCTTGACTCCATTTTCAAGGTCACAGGAGGGCTTAGATTGTTGGAAAATGGCTTGTACGCACCCTATCTCTTGTAGGAATAAATAGATTTTGACCAAACTTGCACATGTACAGTGCTTGGACATGTAAAAGAACTGATTAGATTTTGGTGACGACTCAATTTTCAAGGTCACGGGAGAGCTTAGATTTGCTAGAAAATGGTTTGTATGCACCCTATCTCCTGAATGAATAAATGGATTTGACCAAACTCGTACTGCTATATTGTTGAGACATGGAAAAGAACTGATTAGATTTTGTGACCTTGACCCCATTTTCAAGGTCACAGTAAGGCTTAAATTGTTGGAAAATTGCTTGTCTGCACCCTATCTCCTAAATAAATGAATGGATTTTGACCAAACTTCTACATCTTAATTGTTGAGACATGGAAAAGAACTGATTAGATAATGATGACATTGACTCCATTTTCAAGGTCACACCAAGGCTTAGATTGGTGGAAAATGGCTTGTCTGCACCTTGTCTCCTGAAGGAATGAGTAGATTTCGACCAGACTTGCACAGCTATATTTTTGGGACATGCATCGGAATTGATTATATTTTGGTGACCTTCACCCCTTTTTCAAGGTCAGACTAGGGCTTAGTTTGTTGGTAAATGGCTTGTCTGCACCCTATCTTCGAAAGGAATGGATTGATTTTGACCTAACTTGTACATCCATATTGTTGTGACATGGAAAAGAACTGATTAGATTTTGGTGACCTTGACCCCATTTTCAAGGTCACACTAGGGCTTAGATTTTTGGAAAATGGCTTGTCTGCACTGTATCTCTTGAAGGAATGGATGGATTTTAACTAAACTTGCACAGCCAAATTGTTGTGGCATGGAAAATAACTAATTTTATTTTGGTGATCTTGACCCCATTTTCAAGGTCGCACGAGGGCTTAGATTGTTGGATAATAGCTTGTCTGCACGCTATCTGCTGAATGAATAGGTGGATTGTGACCAAACTTGCACAGCTATATTGTTGAGACAGAGAAGAACTGATTAGAATTTTTGTGACCTTGATCCCATTTTCAAGGTTACATAAGGGCTATGATTTTAGAAAATGGCTTGTCAGCACCCTATCTCATTGAGGAATGGATGAATTTTGACCAAACTTACATATAGGTATATTGTGACCTTGAGTTTATTATAGATACAATCTATTTTAACAATATGTCTGTTCAAACTGGTGGGGGGACATCTGTTTTCCTCTGAAAACACTGTTCTATTTTTTTTTTTTTTTTTTTTATTTCTGATTTCTCCACAGGAGAACAGGATGACAGGATTACTCATTAGGAGTACCCACAAATTAAGTTTTGTATGAATATGTTTTGGTAAAAAACTCTTAACTCTTGTCGAGTACCCACAAATTATGTTTTGTATGAATATGTTTTGGTAAAAATTCTTAACTCTTGTCATGCTGAATGAATTCAGATACCATGTCCACTTCTAACTGTCAGCCAATCAATTTGCTTGATTCAGGTTGTTGATACAAATTCACATACTTACTGATAAACAGTGCAGATCAAGATCAGTTGGCTTCTTTAGAAGCCAACTGATCTGGATCTAAACTGTTTGCAAAGGCAAGGCATATCCGGGTTCAGCAGGATGAGGGTTAATATACAGCCATGTTTTTTTTTTCAGGCTTTGAACTACACAGGCTGGTTGAATCCATATTTCTTGGCACAGTTTTGTCTGTCTTGTATGTTGGGTTTTGTCTTAAATTATTCCATTGTTTTGTGTACAGCTTATAATTCAGCCTTAACAACAACAATTATAGGAGTTTTAAAGGTATGTACTGAGTGAATCTCGATAAGATCCTTATTTTGTCCAAAACATACTGGGTGTAGTTGTTCAAGCATCCTAAGCTTTACAAAAATTGTTAAGCCAACATTCTGTATATTTTAACTTCATAATACATTAACCTATAGATAATGTGCTATTCTCTTCTGTTTTCACACCTTCCACAGAAAAAACGACCTTTCAGTCGTTAATTAAAGTCTTAAACCAGAAGGTCCCTTAGGCAGTTACCTGTGTGACGTAACTCCTCCCGCTCAATTGATCACATGTCAGTTTCTTTTCTGTGGACAAAGAAATTCAACAAGGATTTTTACCTGTGAAAGAAATTTGGATTATTTCTATTCCTCATGGATAAATTTCTGTATCCTTGTGTTTCTTTTGTTTCTTTATCACTCCTTTCACTAACCATGTTATTATTTAAAATTTTCGTTTGTCGATTTTGCATTTATTGTCTGGCTATTTCGACATGCGTTTTCGCGACTCTCGCTATAATCGGCACAACGCTCGTGTGCGGTCGGTTCGGAAGATGTGTTTTCTTATATAAAAAATTTTAACTTGTTTCTTTTTGTTCCAGATTATTCAGCGATGCGACATGCTATACCTGGACTGTTACTGGATATCTTGTGAGTTGGCGAAGATTTCTATGATGGAGAAGCTGATTAGTAAAGAACTTGTCAACCCTTATGGGTTATACGACAGTTCTTTACTGATGGGAGCCCCCTCCCATATGGCTATACTGCCGGGGTAAGACCCATCAAGGTGGCTTCTTATGGATGCTTTAGTATCCAAAATAAGTCTAAGTCCACCAGTCACCGGTCACCAGTCACCGGTCATTCATTGTCAGCTTCACCAGTCACCAGTCACCGGGCATCAAGGCATGGATAAAATCACCGGGCATTTCTTACCGGTCACCAGTCATCCAGTCACCGGTCATCCAGGCATGATAAAATCCCCGGGCATTTATCACGGGTACTAGTGTCCGGTCATTGTGACGGATTACTAGTTACTCCATCAATTACGAGTACTAGTGTCCGGTCATTGTGTCGAATTATTAGTGACTTCACTGGGCAACAGTTACGAGTACTAGTGTCCAGTCATTGTGTCGAATTATTAGTGACTTCACCGGGCAAACAGTTACGAGTACTAGTGTCCGGTCATATGTCCAGCTACTAGTGTATACCACTGGCAAATAGTTATGATTACTAGTATCCAGTCATTGTATTGGATTACTAGTGAAGTCTACTGGGCAATAGTTACGAGTTCTAGTGTCCAGTCATTGTGTCGGATTACTAGTGATTGGGTAACAGTCACTAATCCCCGAACAATCTATTATTGTTCATAGAGCTTTATAGATAAAGTCAATGGATATAGGTTATAAAATGAAATACATAGTAACATTTTATATAATAAATTTCTGTACAGTCTTTCCTGAATTAAGACTAGAATTCTAAATATTCCATTGACTTATTATAGAAGTGTAATTCTATTAATATTTTAAATTAACTTATGCAATTTATCTCTTTCATTCGCTAGAAAGAGGTTAACTTCCGATTTTAACGAAAATTCATCGGGCAGTAGTTCGTAGACTAGTGCCAGGTCATTCTAACGAAATTTCACCGGGCAGTAGTTTCGTAGACTAGTGCCAGAGCATTGTGTCGGATTACTAGTGACTGAGTAGTAGTCACTAGTCCTCGCTCAATATATGTTTATTCATTGAGCACTATGGACATGTCTAGTCTTGGGTTATAGAATGACAGCGATGGGTTCTAATACCTAGTAGCCCCTTATATTGTTGAACTTTGTCAAGTCATTTTTGAACTAGACTTGAAATTCTATATATATATTTATTCTTGAAAATGAATTAAGAATTATCGGTTACGATCAAATTCGCAATTCATTCACAAAGTGTAGATGATACTTCCATCTATAATTATATAATTTATATCTCTTTTTATTCGCTACAAAGAGATTAACTTCTTACATATTCCCCTTATTCGGCTGTAAGACAAAGGTGAACTGTATAAAAATATCCTTATTTCTAAGAAGAAAATATACATGAAATCTAAAATTTCTACATGCTCCTGATATGTAATCAGCATGTAATCTAAGGAGTAAATTGACAAGAAAGTAGTAATAGATCCTTTCTACTTTCTATTAATATTTCATTCATAAGGTATTGGAAATCTACACAATCAGATAAATAAATTAACAGTTTATTTATTTATCCGCTACCTCTCTAGATTACTACGATTTAAAATTCTAGTTAAGGTACATATTTTCCTTTTGCCTTTCTACATGGAAAATAGTTGATCTGTTAAGCTATTATTCTATTTTATACTATCTTTTGATTGATTATATAAGAGTCTAGGTCAGTCGTGCTCTGACTAAACTCTGCTATAAAATAATAAATAAGAAGAAAATCTTATATTTAGGCATAGATATAATTCGATATGTTCTTTACTTTGCCTGTTTTATTTTTTCTTCTGGATCATTTAAGACTACGATAGCAATTTACCAGATAATTTTGTCTCAGTAAGAATCTATTACGCTGAAGATTCTTCATCTTGGAATAATAATTTTATTACGATTATGATTAGAAATTATTTAGGAAGGTTTAAAACTTATAATTACTAGACCCAATTAATCCTCGTATATTATAGGTCTACTTTATCTTTATTGAGGAATAGTTTTGCTTCGACTAGCTCTATACCTCTAATATTTTATTTATAACTAGAGTCCATGTCAATCAAAATTTTCTCACACCTTTGATATTGACAATAGATACATATTTAGTAAAGGCATTAATTATTCAGTACGTGACAGATTATTATTGCCTAAATTAGATATTATATACAATACTTTCCTTTTGATTTTTTTTTATTGACTGTAACTATTCAGAAACTGCCAAAGTCAATCATTTCCTTCCTCTAAACTTACCGAAGCTCTAGATTATGTTGATATATATTTTTAATATATGCTTAGAGGTTAATTAACGAGAGTTGACCTCATAATAGCAGATATTATCATATTCATATTAATCAATGTACGGTCTAGGCTTAGACAAGAGAGAAAACATCCTTAATTACGAGCCGGTAAAGAATTAAGATACACTTAATTATCTCTTTACCCCTTCTTTATGTTTACATTCGTTAAAGGGATCATAGTAATTCTCACTAAGAGTTCAAGTTCAGTTTGCGAATAATGCAAAGATTAATATCTTGATTTCCAGTCCGCATAAAAAATGGTCTATATATAGAGATAAATATCTTTTCCGAAACTGGATATTTATTTTTTTTTTTTTCCACACAATAAGTCATTTCAAGACGTTTGGATGATTTTGAAATGCACTGCTTCAATTTATAATATAGAATATGTTTATATAAACTTCACAACGTAGTAAGTGCTGCACCTATGTTCCTGGTCAGATCTTACTTTTGTGATACGTTTTCGAACATACCGAAAATTTCTCCGATTATACATTCGGTAAATAAACTTTCGAGTAGCATTTATGCTTTTAAACATTCAGATTATTTGATAATAGTTGGAGATAATGTACAGTAAATGTCCTAAAATTTTGAACAAAATTAAATAATTTCAGTTCTTGCTGTTCGAAATTTTAGAAATTATTATTTGCTAAAAAATTTACTGTTCGAAATTTAAGGACGGATTCACTTACAGCCAAAATTGACCTGGCTATCGGACGCTTTCGGACACCCGAAACGACCAAAAAGGACCTACACGACGAAAGGGTTTTCTTATTTGCTATGTATGATTGATAAACTGAATGTGAAATTGTATGAACTAGTAAAATAATTACCACACTGATGTTTGTTTTCAATTCCATTCGATTAATTCTATGTCGAATATTGTTTCTCGTAACAAAACAATTAATTATCCGGTACACTAATTAATCGCCAGATACGTTTGTTCGGCACTCCGGGAATGTGCCACTTTCTTAAAATAGGCTGGCTTAGTCCACTGTCTTCTTACGTAACAGGCCTCTTCACTTTACCGCACTGAGATACACAAGCTGACCAAACATACTTCAAAAGGTTACCGCACGTTTGTTCTTGTTCGAGCCACTATAGAAACACCAAAGTCCCTTTCCTCGAAGGTGAAGTGTACAGAGTTTAGATGTGAACAGACAGACTGATTAGAACTTCTGCTCTTTTGAAGCCCAGTATTTACACTGCTTCCTGACATAATACATTCTGTCAGCGATATGCGTAGACACAGATCAGACCGCCCCGATACATAGACTGCGCGGATGCGCATGTTGCTCTTGTCTGTGCTGGTTTCAGATTTCATAAGGTCGTTTCTGTTGGAAAGGACTCATACATAAATGAACAGTGCGGACAACCAGATCTGAATGCAGCCTGATCAAGATCAAAGATTTCAGCTCTATACCAAACTGAACTACGTATGCCAAATCTGTGAACTGTCAATATCGTTTTTAGCAATATTTCTTTCTTTAAAAAAATGTACTGTCCTTTAGAATTCGGTAACGAAACTAATTGCAAGAATCATCTGTCATCAATAGTAATCCCTTCATTAGATCCCTGTTCAGGCGAAAATGTCCCTTTGTGTATATGTGTAAGTCAGATCAGAATGCGAGACGCAGTCTAGTGCAGGATGGTGTCCACTCAGTTCTCTAATTAGGTCATTGGTATAAAACACTGTTATACGTGAATCGCAGTCTCCAGCAAGTGCACAGACTGATCACATTTGTAACAAATGATTAGGTTCATTTTGGCTTGTTGGGACCTATCATCTCTGTTAGGGCCATTACCTGTTCAAATAGGATGCACTGAGCATATCATGACAATCACGCAGTCAGACAGGAAATATTTTGCTGGAGGCGTTAATCCGCACGACGAAAACATTTTCGGCGTGCTTAAAGGAAACCTTGGCACGCTAAACTTAAATATTAGCGGAGGTATTATCGAAGGACACAATGTACGGACAAGCAGGAACGACCCAGATCAGAATGCGCGGATGCACATGCTAATTTACAATTTCGTGTGTAGCGCCTTCTTACTATCGCATGTGTGTCACGCTTGCGGCGTCTGATCTGGGTCTACGCTGTTTGCACAGGCCTATCTGTTCCAATATTTAGGTTCTTTAAACTTTTAATACGTGCCAGTTTCGTATGCATTTCTGACGAGAAAAAGGCTCTAAGTTTGGTTTTCTCCCGAAAAGGTTTCCCGCCACGATTTCACATGACGTACCTCTACAAGCACGTGGTTTCTTAATGCAAGGCAAGGGAAATGTTGCTTTGTGACTGTTCATTTTCTGGATATTTTAATAATTATAATGTTCTCAGTATATACATAATGTAAAAGAATAACGGTACTTATATTTATTTATACCCTGGTAAATGCGGAGTAAGGTCCTCACTCTTTACATTTTTATCGCACCTACTTGTAGCAGGGTGCGATATAGGCGTCCGTCCGTCCGTCTGTCAACATTTATGTCGACTTTTGACATTTATGTCAAAGTTAGTATTTTAATCAACTACAAGACTAAACAACCATCAAACCTTGCATGAAACATCTCCCTGACCTCCCAACTTTGCGACACAGGTGCCCACTTTTCCATTCGTCTGTCTGTTCGTCAGTCCGTCCGTCAGTCCATCCGTCTGTCAACATTTATGTCGACGTTCGACATTTATGTCAAAGTTAGTATTCTAATCAACTACAAGACTAAACAACCATCAAACCTTGTATGAAATATCTCCCTGACCTCCTGACTTTGCGACATAGGTGCCCGCTTTTCCATTCGTCTGTCCGTTCGTCTGTCCGTCTGTCTCTTAACAGTTCTGTTATGTCGAAGTTCGACATTTACGTCAAAGTTAGTATTCTAATCAACTACAATTCTACAACAACCATCATTCCTTGCATGACACATCTCCCTGACCTCCTGACTTGGCAGATATATTGACCCAGTGACCTTGACCTATATTTTGCGCTCCATTGACTTTGACACAATTTACGTTGACATTCCAGATCTTCTCAACTATAAGGCATACAACTACCAAACCTTGCATAGTACTTCTTCTAGATGTACAGACTTGGCAGGTACCTTGACCCGGTGACCTTGACCTATATTTTGCGCTCCAGTTACTTGGACATATTTTGCGTCGACGTTTGATATCTCCTCAACTATAAGGCCTACAACCATCAAACCTTGCAAAGTGCTTCTCCTCAATGTACTGACTTAGCAGATACCTTGACCTGGTGACCTTGACCTATATTTTGGCTGCAGTGACTTTGACATAATTTACATCAACGTTCCAGATCTCCTCAAGTGTAAGACCTCTAGCCACCAAACCTTGCATAGTGCTTCTCCTATATGTACTGACTTGGCAGGTATCTTGACCCGGTGACCTTGACCTATATTTTGAGCTCCAGTGCCTTTTACACATTTTACGTCAACGTTCAATATCTCCTCAACTATAAGGCCTACAGCCATCAAACCTTGCATAGTGCTTCTCCTCAATGTACGGACTCTGCAGGTACCTTGACTGGGTGACCTTGACCTATATTTCACGCTCCATTGACTTTTACACCTTTTAGGTCACCCTTCCATATGTCCTCAACTGTAAGGCCTTCAACCACCAAACCTTATATAGCACCTTCTCGATGTACTGACTTGACAGGTACCTTGACCTGGTGACCTTGACCTATATTGTGCACTCCAGTGACTTTGACATATTTTATATTGATGTTCAGTATCTCCTCAAATATAAGACCTACAACCACTAAACCTTGCATAGTGCTTCACCTCATTGCCCTGGCTTGGCAGGTACCTTGACCCAGTGACCTTGACCTATATTTGACACATTTTACGTTGATGTTTGATAACTCCTCAACTATAAGGCCTACAACCACCATACCTTGCATTGTGCTTCTCCTTGATGTACTGAATTAGCAGGTACCTTGACCCGTGACCTTGACCTATATTTCATGCTCCAGTGACTTTTACACATTTTATGTCAACGTTCCATTATCATTGGGCTGTATGATACGAAAAGTCAGTGCTGAAGATATAGCCATTAGAGGGAATGGGACTGGCCTGGAATATATGTGCCCCACTAGGCACTTTTTCTACATTTTTTTCAACCCAGTTTTCCAAGTAAGCACTGCTAAGAATGAAATAAACTTATTTAATAGCCACATTCTGATTGAGGCTCCTGTGACTTTTGCGCCAGCAGATGCGATTACGCCTTCCGCGGAATTCTTGTTACTGATTAAAGGGAGCTAATTGCATATGCCTCGATGATGAATATTACGAGTCGGACCCAGCATTTTTTTTTTATGAATCGGGGGCGGATCCAGGATGATTTCTGAAGGGATTCGATTTGATCGAATTTCCATACTTTATGTATTCGGACAGACAGGCCTGAGCAAACAGTGTAGACCCAGATCAGACGCCGCAGAACGCATGTAAAACCTTCACTGAAACGGTGATGTATTTAACCAAAGATTTGTAATCACTCCAAGAACTGGAGTTTACATGCCTATTTGTTACCACAAACGGCAAAATCTGACTGCCCTTGCATCGATGATCTGAGTCTTCACTGGTCGCACGTCTTATTGTCCTAAAAGGGTTTTCCAAATTTCCATGTTCCCTGTTCCCCCTAACTAGTTCCATTCCCTCTTTGTCTGCGGCATCTGATCTGAGTCTACAGTTTGCATAGACCTATCTGTCCCAATACTTAGGTTCTTTTTTTAATACCTGCCAGTTTCATATGCATTTCTGATGAAAAACTGCTCTATAATTTAACGAACATAAGTGTGTGTTTTCCCTCTAAGCGGTTTCTGCCACGATTTCTCGTGACGTTACCGTTACGAGCACGCGGTTTCTTCATCCGGGAAAAGGGAATGTGACTGTTGCATTTTCTGTATTTTCACATACATATTTTTTTGTAATCTATACTGGAGACTGTCCCAGAATTGCGTGTCGTCGCCCGGTGGCGTATCTGAGCAGACCCATGAAAATCTACGTAGGTAAAGAAATAAGACATACATAGCGATGAGATACACGAACAAACAGCAAATAGTCAGATCGTACAGCGCGGATCCATAGATTTATCCTGGCCTTCGTTTTCCAACCGGAATATTTATCATGTCTGCCACAAGGTAACAACAGTTCTAGATCGCCTGCACATAATCTAACCCTTGTCATGCTGACATCCATGTGACTTTCGTGTAGAAATGGCTAACATTGTGATGGAAGTCTTTTTTTTTTTTTTTTTTTTTTTTTTTCTTGCGAATTTTCAGTCATTATCTCCTGGGTTTATATAAAATTAAAATACGGTTCCCATGCCATTTATGTACATAAAATTCGTTATGACACTGTTGTGAGCATTTACGTTTTGCGGTGGCTTTCAACACTACTACTTTAGTTTCCGGTTCCGTAACGGAAAAAAAAAAGTTACCGAAATTAGAATGTGCTGATAAAAAATTACTTGAAGAAAGCTGTGTTAGAAATTTTAGAAATCCCCTTTTTGCAAAACCGCCACTGTTCGAGATTTTAGGACATTTCCAGAAATTATTTTGGGCAAAAATATTAAGTGTTCGAAATTATAGAGTGTTCGAAATTTTAGGACATTTACCGTATTATACCGATATTTATATATCTATCTTCACTATTTATCTTTCTCAACTTACTTTTAAGTTAGATTGACCTTCTCGCTACATTCCAGGTTTAAATCTAGCTAACATTATGGACCAGTCACTTTTTTTATTTCCTAAACAAAATTTTAACAGTTTTCTCAGTATTCAGAGCATAACAACTTCATGAATACTTGGAAATAATTCAATTCTATGCTTGTTAAACTAAGCCTAAAACAAGCCCTAGTTTTTAGAATGGATATTATCCTTCGATTCAGTTCATGGAGATACATCCATTTAGATCCCATTATCTCTATTTCAATCATACAAAATTCTAATGACTAAGTACTCTTTTTCTACTTACGAATACAGAATATCGAGTCACTGTTGCTGCATATTGGTTAAAGATTAAACAAATTTTATCTTAAACTTATATGACGTTAAAATAATTATTACTTCTTTCATATTTATACATGTTTTTACCCTTCCGTCAGGGATCGTGGTAATAATATTATTTTATTATTCTCTATGGTTTACGCATAGATCTTGAGAGTATATATATATATATATGTATATATATATATATATATATATATATATATTATATATATATATATATATATATATATATATATATATATATATATATATATGTGTATATATATGTATATATATTTTTTCTTCCTGAATTCATTTGCAAGTACGTAATTTGATATTTCAGGAATTACCAATTATGCAGACGTAGATTTTATTCTATTAATATTCAATTCTAAAAATTTGATTGAATATTTATCTATAAAATTCTGGGCAGTAATTTTATAGCGAGTTGTATGTTTAATAATTCCTTGCTTAATAAATAGTTCCGCTTAACCTTTTATTTATAGCAGGAATTTGTTCCGTAGTATAATTTTAATTTAGTATTCATATATTTCTTACTATTCTTAAATATGCGTATAGAATAGTAATACTATCTCTTAACTTATAAATTAAGTGTTTTAGAGATTATTAATCAGTACTATTGTATAATCTTTCTTCAGAGATTATCACACTATTACTTTTTCTCTGAGTCTTTCTCTTTTTATGAACATTTTGATTCGTCATTACAAAGTGGACTTTTTAACATTTCTTGATTTCCATGATTATTTACTCAGGAGTACTTTTCATGGCAATCTTCTGGTATAGAAAGATTCTATCCAGCTTATTTATTATTGCTTAATCTTATCAATACGGTAAGATTTAGCCAAACTATGACCGTCTTACAGTTAGCTGCGATCAACCTTATTCTTATCTCTCTTATTGTCTGTCAAACGCTAAGTTATAATGTTGACAGTTTCTTCTTTATTATTTTGTCAGGACATCAAACGCTTTTATATGTCTATGACAAAACTAATTATCAATGGTTTAGGTTGTTTTTTTCTTCCCAGCAGTTTTATGCAAACTCTGTATTATTTTATTGCTTGACTAAAAATTCGTAATACAATTAGTCTAGCAATACTTTTAACCATTATGTTTGTCTATACTTTTTTTCTTCTGATGGATAACTGAGTTATAGTTAAGTTAACTCCATCTACTTTTATTATCTCCCCTTCTTTAATTTGATCAAAGGGGAATAATTATACAACATTATGGTTATTTTAAGTCTATGTCTGTTCATCGGAAACTGTCCTATCGCTCCAATTAACAGAATCTAATTAGTTTATAATTCTAATAGCTTAGACTATTACAATTAGATAGCTTCACATATCTAGAATTCTATCCAAAATATCTTCATATGTCAGTTATCTATAGGAAACTCCACCAAGTAGACTTTTCCTTATTTATTCAAGACCCTAGATAGACTACTTACAGTGTATGGTTTTGGCTTTTTGTTTTACAAATTTTGTTTTGAAAATATTATTTCTATATTCCTAGCTGATTTTGCGATGGAATATTTAAGTTATGTCTCAATGACTCCTTTTTCTTTTTGAAGCCAATTGTTGTTTCCCAAAAAGAAAAAAAAGAGGTGGGGGTGGGGGGGTGGGGGGGGGGGGCAATGTTAGGTCTCTGAGACTTAAGAACTGGCTTCCTCTAGAGTCTACAATTATATATAAGGTTGTAAGACCATAACACCTTAAAGATATGCTATTTTGTGAATCTAGATCATTCTTTCTATTAAATATAGAATTAGAATGTATCTGATTCCTTAGAGTTTCCTGAGTCTTCAACCAGAAGTGGTGAGATATTATTGGTGTTAGAATTAGGAGAGCACCTCCCTCCTATTCTGCAAATTTTAGCACATTATCTATAGGTTAATGTATTATGAAGTTAAAATGAAGTTTTTTAAAAGTAAAACATATTTTAACGAGTAATACTTAACCTATAGATAATCAATTATTTCCCTCCTTTCACCCTTGCTTATCTCTCCTAATTGTGTCTATTGTTTTACACATAAAAGAAACTGACACGTGATCAATTGAGCGGGAGGAGTTACGTCACACAGGTAACTGCCTAAGGGACCTTCTGGTTTAAGACTTTAATTAACGACTGAAAGGTCGTTTTTTCTGTGGAAGGTGTGAAAACAGAAGAGAATAGCACATTATCTATAGGTTGAGTATTACTCGTTAAAATATGTTTTACTTTTAAAAAACTTCATTTTTACACAAAAGTGCTATATAAACTGTCAGTTACTCTTGATGAAAAAATAAAAGCTGCTATTAATTGCACAACAATTAGTCAGGCCTGAGACTTAAGTTAGCTCTTTCCTCATCTATTTTAGAATGTTGGCACATGACTATTGCTGTCTGTGGTTAGGCCCATCATGGGCCAGCTTGTGGTTTTCTTTTGCCGTGGTTGCAGATTGCCATTGAGCCCTCTAATTATTTGTTTCATGCAGTTTTGTGATTACACCACAACCTTTTTATAACACTTTTGTTGGGGTCCATAGCATAAACCGTGTTATTTAAACAACCGTGTTATATCCAAACAAAAATGTATAGATTATATTGAAAAATGACAATTTATGGTCATTTTTCAATATAATCTATACATTTTTGGGATCCATCTTTGAACCATGTTATATACAAAACCGTGTTATAAAGAGGTTGTGGTGTATTTGTTTTTGAAGCTTCACTGATGAGGTTAAGAGTCCTTTGCAGACTAAACACATATCTGTAATTTTGAGCTGCATTGATATCAGAACTAAGGGTGAGGTGAGGGTTTGATCCGATACTAAGGGTGAGGTTTTGAGCCAATACTTAGAATGAGGTTTTGATGCCTGCCCCAGGTAATTGTTTTATTGAACATTCCAAAGTCTTTGCTCTATTGCAGTTCTTCTGTTTGTATTTTGGTTATTAGCTCACCTGAAGTTTTTTCTCCAGGTCAGCTCATGCCATGGCCTGTTGTCCGTCGTCTGTCATTAGCTTTTCACATTTTTGACACCTCCTTCAGAACCATAAGTTGGATTGAGCTTAAACTTAGTGAGAGGCATTGTGGCAGCATGGAGATTTAGAATTGCTAAAATTGTTCTGGCCATGGCAGCCATCTAGAAATTCTTCAGACCAGGGCTCTGGAAATTCTGAAATCTGAATCGGTCCAGCTGATGACGATGATGTCATCAATGAGGCCCTTTCCCCCCAAAAAAAATATAATATCACCTGTCACGAAAACTAATGACAGTTGGCAGTCCTATAACTCCTTTTAAATAATACACCTCAACTCCGTTATATGACGGAAGTCCGGGTATAACAAGCATGATCAAAGCTGGCGTCATCAATAAATACAGTCAGGTATGTAAAAAGAAAGGGAAAAAAAAAAAAAAAAAAGATTTTGTTGTTATTTCCACCTCCGCAGGTTTTTCCTAGATAACTATTTATAAACAACTGATTCCCGTCTTTTGTAAGCGCGAAGACGGCGGGAAACAGGAGAGACGGAACGAAACGACTTTCATGGACCTAATTAGGTCTAATAAAAAAGGCCTGCGCCATGGGTGGTCTTGCAGTTTTCAATGTTTCAAGATTTGACCAGACTGCTTAAATTTTAAGCACTGACCAATCTTGTCTAGCGCAAGTGGTGCATTACTTATTTTTACTGTGAAATCTACCTTGAATTATACTCGCGTATTACGGCCGTCAACAAAAAAAAAAAAAAAAAAAAAAAAAAGAAGCAAACAATAATACCCAGATCAGACGCCGTTGTATGCGACATCTGATCAGGACATACACGGTTTGGGAATTAATTTATCAAATCTGGGACCGACAAACAGTGTTGATCAAAACAAAAAAGAAGAAGTAAACGGGTGCATTCAAGCGATGCATTCTTTTGTCACTCTCAGTTAAAGCGACCTTTGATCTTTCACACGTGTCACACAAACGGATTAATTATCAGATTACTGTTACTAATGATTCGTGTTAATCGCTTGTTTACCGCACAAAGTTCAGTGAAGTGTTGATTTTTTGACAATGTTTGGATAATGACGTAATTAATTTGTGCTGCGGTAGGTTGCCGTTATTCATCTGTGTCTCCAATCTTCATGTCAAATGACCGTTTAGAGCCTTTTAATTACCATAATATCACATTTAAAAGGTACGCGGACGTTGTTAGTTTGGGAAGACTTGACCGTTAGTGATTTTTTAGACATCATTGATTCGTGAAAATTGGTTGGTTGGGGAAAAATGGGGTTCAAGGCACAAACCTGTTGGACTGAATTATTAGCGTTTTGGGATGTTTGAAATCGGTCCAGAATTCTTAATTTAGGTCCAGACCAACTATTTTTCCAGTTTTCCGGAGTCCTGCTTCAGATGATATCTCCAAAACTGTGTCCGATTGAGCCAAAACTTGATGGGAGGTATCTCAGAGATGTAGAGATCCAGAATTGCTAAAATCATTCTGTTCCAATATCCAAGATGGCCGCCATGGTGGCCATATTGAAATTCTTCAAACAACATCTCCTCCAAAACCATAAGTCAGATTGAGCCAAAACTTGATGGGATGCATCAGTGCGACATAGAGATTCAGAATTGCTAAAACCGTTCCATTCTGATATCCAAGATGGCAGCCATAATGGCCATTTTGAAATTTTTCAAACGACATCTCCTCCCAAACCTTATGTCGGATTGAGCTGAAACTTGACGGGAGGCATCAGAGCTACACAGAGATTCAGAATTGCAAGAATCATTTTGTGCAATATTCAAGATGGCCGCCATGGTGGCCCTCTTGAAGTTCTTCAAACGACATCTCCCAAACCCTAAGTCCGATTGAGCCAAAACTTAATGGGAAGCATCGGAGTGACATAAAGATTCAGAATTGCTAAAATCATTTCGTTCAGCTATCCTGAAGGCAGCCTGGGCGGTCATCTTGAAAATCTTGAAACCACATCTGCTCCTGAACCCTAAGTCAGATTGAGCCCAAACTTGATGGGAAGCATTGGGGCCACATGGAGAATTAGAATTTCTAAAATCATTGTGTGCCAATATCCAAGATGGCCACCATATCAGCCATCTTCAAAAATCTTCAAATAACATCTCCCAAACTTAAGTTGGATTGAGCTGAAACTTGATGGGAGGCATCAGAGCAACACAGAGATTCAGAATTGCTAAAATCGTTCCATTCTGATATCCAAGATGGCTGTCACAGTGGCCATCTTGAAAATCTTTAAACCACATCTGGCCCCGAACGGTAAGTCAGATTGATCCCAAATGTGATGGGAGGCATTGAGGTGACATGGAGATTTAGAATTGCTAAATTCATTCCATTCCAATATCCGGCCATCCTGATGGCCAGGTTGAAAATCTTGAAATAACATCTGTTCCCGAACGGTAAGTTGGATTAAGCTGAAACTTGGTGGGAGGCATTGGGGAAATATGGAGATTCAGAACTGCTAAATTTGTTCCATTCTGACATCTAAAATGGCTGCCAAAGTGGCCAGCTTGAAATTCTTCAAATGACATCTCCTCCCAAACCTTAATGTGGACTGAGCCCAAACTTGATGGGAGGCATTGGAGTGACATAGAGATTCAGAATTGCGAAAATCATTTTGTTCCGATATATAAGATGGCCCCAAGGTGGCCATCTTGAAAATCTTCAAACCTCATCTGCTCCCGAATGGTAAGTCGGATTGAGCCAAAACTTGGTGAGAGGCATTGGGGCCACATGGAGATTTAGAATTGCTAAAAAGATTTTGTTATGATATCCGCGATGGCCGACACAGCAGCCATCTGGAAGATCTTTAATTGTTAGCTCACCTGGAGCTTTGCTGCAGGCCAGCTCATGCTGTGGTCTGTTGACCATGTCCGTTCCTCATCTGTATGTCAGTCAGTAACTGTTCACATTTTTGACATCTCCATCAGAATGGTATCCATGATGGCCAGCGTGGTGACCATCTTGAAAGTCTTTAATTGTTATATGCTCCCGACCCATAATTTGGATGGAGCAGAAACTTGGTGGAAGACATTGGGGCAGCATGGAAATTTAGAATTGCTAAAATGGTTCCGTTCCAAGATGGCCACCATGGCAGCCATCTTGGCTATCTTGAAAATCTTCAAATTACATCTGCTCCCAAATGGTAAGTCTGATTGGCACAATGTAGCATATCATGATCAGCCTAATCCAGTTGAGCTATTTCTGGCCCACTTGGGCCTCTAGTTGCAAAATTTGTAGTTTCATAATACTTCCACTTACATTTTACAAACAGTTGCCACACTAGTTAATACTGGGTAAGAATTTTGGAAGACAACCGTTTGAACTATCATATTTACCCCAGAAAATACAGGACAATTTGCATGAAATGACAAACGCTTTTCTGGAAAAAATAACCAATTTGTGGACAGAGTGCATTATTAACCCCCACTTCAGGGCTTAATTTTCATTTGGGTGATGTTTGCCTATAAGGTGTATATAGGCAGTCTTTCTTTCATAAGCATTTTTTTTTTTTTTTTTTTTCCCTGTCTTTTGTATCAGCCTGCTACTAACTGTGTTTGACTAATTTAGCAAACAATGCAAACATATTTTGACAAAAATAACACTCAGTGTTTGCCAGGTCATTTTGAAATGGAGCAGCAATCATGTCTTGATCAAAAGATTATTTTTTTGTATAGCACCAAAACAAATACTGTGGATGCCTATGATTGTTGCTTATCTAGTGGGTACTCACTGAAAATGCCTTGTTGAGTCAATTCTGATATTAAAGAATAGAATAGATAAAAAAAAAGTCTATTCTATTCCTGTTAGTATTGACTCAACAAGGCATTTCTAGTGAGTCTACACAAGGTAAGTTTTGGTGCAAAAAAAAAAAAAAAAAAAAAGAAAGAGGACTTGTCAAAGAGGAGTATTTGAAAATTTTTTCCAGTAAAAAACATATGTTTATAACTTAAGCACCTTGTTAAAGTGCATCTAATGAGTACCCACAACATATGTTTTTATGGAGAAATAAGAAAATTATCCCAGCACTATCACCAAATACTCCTTAACCCTTGTCCTGCTGAATAAATTAATATGCCACGCCCCTTTCTAATTTTCAGGCAATCAGATTACTTGATCAGGATTGTTGCTATAAATTCCAATAATGGCAAATGGTGCAGATCCAGATCAGTTGGCTTCTGAAGAAGCCAACTGATCTGGATCTACACTGTTTGCAAAGGAAGGATATATTCGGGTTCAGCAGGACAAGGGTTAATATATTAAGTCATCTGAAAACCTATCCTAAATTATCTCGTTATCTGGGCTTATTGAAGCTGTACTTGTCCAAAGAACAATCTGCCACATAAATCCTTAAAGCACCTATCACTTTCCAGCAGAGAATATTTTTCTTTTTTTTTTTTCCAGAGAAAATTAGACATTTCATATGAACCATCTGCCTAGCAGAGGATTTACATGAAATGCCAAGTCTTATTTTCTCTAAAAATATAGAATGTTGTTTGCTATATTTTTGCTTAGCTTTTTAAGGGTTAACAAAACACCTGTGAGAGACTTCATTTTGGTCATTTGAGAATAATCAAGAAGTCAGAAATGATAAATACCATAAATAGCTTAAGAACAGGGACATATTAATTTCTTACTTGACGTCCTAAAATTTGAACATTCTGTGGCGTCTGTTCTGGGTTTACATTGATTGATCAGACCAGTCTGTCCATATACTTGCAGTAAATACAGTGGCATGTTCTACAGTGGTCTATGCCTATGTATGTCCTACAATGGTCTATGCCTACGTCTTATTGCTTAACACTCTGGGTAAAATTTTCAGCAGATGACATTTTGAAATATTTTTCTTATTTTTGTCATAAAATAGGATTTGACATTTCATGCAAATGGTCTCCATTGGAGACAATACATGAAATGTCAAAATCCTGTTTTCAGGGAAAAATAAGAAAAATGTAATCAATATGTCATCTGCTGAATTAGCTGAGAGAGTGGCAAAGGTTATAAAATTTATGTAAATTACACTTCTTATTCAAATATTTATAGAATTTTATGAGCATCAATGTGAGAAAACATACTTTCTGAAATGTGTGCCCAACAAAGACTCAGATCAGCCTGTGCATTTGGGCAGTCTGATCAGTGTCTTCATTGTTCCCATGAAGAAAATTTGCATCCTTGGCTATCCAGAATATGCCTACTGAAGATTTTGATCAGACTGTGCAAATGCAAATGAGTTGAATCTTCGCTGGGTGCACGTCTGTTGGTACATTTCCTGATGTGGCTCATTTTGTTTTTGGTTTCAGAATCTCTTAGTCACATACCTAGGAATGTTTTTAGGAGGAGATTATATCTTCAGCTGGCCAAATTTTATTGGCTTAAATATAAGGTATGCTGCTTTTTATACAGAATCCAGTCATGTATGTTATACTGTTATTATAACTCTTTCCCCGCTGATGGCAACCTTTGTCATCTGCTGATAACAGAACGTCCGGCCTGATCTGGATCCAAACTGTTTGACACTCTGAAGGTATTCCTGAAAGATTTTTTTGAAAAAAGTTAATTAAAAAAAATCTACAGATGACAAAAAAAGTGTGCAAAATTACCCAGCATGCAAAGAGTTGAAATTGGGTAGAAAAATAAGCACTTTAGAGCCTGCTGAATATGAGCAAAGGATGTTATTCCTTATGGTTAGGGTTGCAATTTTAATAATATGAAATAGCTTTAGGATAGTCCATTTATCTACTTGTTGATGTGTCTGAAACTGCTGAATGAGTGGCAGATAGTGTAGACCGTGATCAGATGCCATAATCTGTGGTATTTGATCTGAATCTACACTATTTGCTGAGGTCTGTCTGACTCAATACTTAGGGTTATTACAGTAAACCTGTTATAATATGGACCACGTCAAGTGAAAAAACGCCTTCACACGTGTGCAAAATGTGCAGATTTGGAGCATCCTGTATAAGGTCTCAGCCAGGCCTTTGCTTTTCTTTGATACATTGTATCCAATGATTCTGACAACAGACAGCGGAGGCCCTGATCAGACTGCACCAGTTCACAGTGAGAGTGATCTGGGCCATTGCTGTCTGGGTATGCCCGGAAGGCACGTTTGGCTTGGCACAGTTCATATTACTGTGAATGCATGGTTTCCAAATACTAATTATACCTTCGACATACAAAGTATGTGGGGGTTTATTGTTTTTGCTTTTCCATTCATCCTTTTGTTTGTCAGTTTGTTCATTTGTGTGTTTGTACTTTAATATGCTCGTAGGGTCAAAGTTTTTGTGTTAAAGTTTATAAGACCTCATGTTTTGAAGACTCTTTGATGCATTTCATTCATATTTGGCCTGATGGTAGATATAGGTCTAAAGTTTTTATCAGCAACATCCCCACCCTGGGGGTGACCTTGGGGTGTCATGGACAGAATTTTCATAAAAAAGTCAAAATTTTGTGTTTAAGTTTATTTAGCTATATCATTAAGACCCTTTGAGGAATTTGATTTGTATTTAACATGATGGTAGGTATAGGTCTAGAGTTTTACTCAGCATGATCCCCACTCCTGGGTGTGACCTTGAGGTTAAGGTCACAAACAGAATTTTAATATAAAAAGTCAAAATTTTGGCATTAAAGTTTATATAGCTTATATGTCTATATAGTGAAATATTTTCTACGGTCATTCTCTCCCTTCTGCTGATTCAAGAAGGGCAGTTGTCAGTTTCTGGCGAAAGAATGTGCACAATACTGGTTAACTGCTTAGAGAACTAAGCCTGCCCAGTAAACGTGTGGTTAGGTAAATTGACCATGCTCGACATGACCCCATTGGGTTGACTGGGCCATAAAACCTCAACACAAACAAACTCCTTAAATCTGGAGCTATGGTCTTGATGTGATAGGTACATGACTGTATATATTCAAGGTTAACTCTTTTGGTGCCAAATTTCAGACGACATTTGTCGTCTGCTTTTTATACCCCCGACATACGAAGTATGTGGGGGTATATAGTTTTCGCTTTTCCATTTGTCTGTTCGTTCGTTTGTTCGTTCGTACGTACGTTCGTTCGTACATTAGTTTGTTCGTTCATTCGTTCGTCTTTCCGTCACAGGGTCGAAGTTTTTGCGTTAAAGTTTATAAGACCTCATATTTTGAAGACCCTTTTGATGGATTTCGTTCATATTTGGCATGATGGTAGATATAGGTCTTAAGTTTTTATCAGCACCATCTCCACCCCAGGGGTGACCTTGGGGTCAAGGTCACGGACTTAGAATTTTCATAAAAAAGTCACAGGGTCAAAGTTTTTGTGTTAAAGTTTATAAGACCTCATATTTTGAAGACCCTTTGATGGATTTCGTTCATATATGGCATGATGGTAGATATAGGTCTAAAGTTTTTATCAGCACCATCCACACTACGGGGGTGACTTTGGGGTCAAGGTCACAGAATTTTCGTGAAAAAAGCAAGTTTTTTGTGTTTGTTTATATAGCTTTACCATCAAGACCCTCGAGGAATTTCATTTATATTTGACATGTTGGTAGATATCGGCCTAGCGTCTTACTCCACATGATCCCCACACGGGTGTGACCGAGGTCCAGGTCACGAACTTAGAATTTTCATATAAAAGTAAAAATTTTTGCGTTTAAGTTTAGATAGCCATATCATCAAGACCTTTTATTAAATTTCATTATCCCCTAACTGAACGGTTGAGCAGATATAGCTTTCAGCAAGAAATCTGTTCGTCTGTCCGCCCATCCTTTGAAGCATTATTTGTTCATACTTTATTTTTGTCTTTGGGTCAAAGTTTTTGTGTTAAAGTTTATAAGACCTCATATTTTGAAGACCCTTTGATGGATTTCATTCATATTTGGCATGATGGTAGATATAGGTCTAAAGTTTTTATCGGCACCATCTCCACCCCAGGGGTGACCTTGGGGTCAAGGTCACAGAATTTTTATAAAAAAGTCAAAGTTTTTTGTGTTTAAGTTTATATAGCTATACCATCAAGACCCTTTGAGGAATTTCGTCTATATTTGACATGTTGGTAGGTATAGGTCTAGAGTTTTACTCAGCATCATCCCCATCCTAGGGTATGATCTTGAGGTCAAGGTCAGAGACTTAGAAATTTCATATAAAAGTAAAAAAATTGCATCTAAGTTTATATAGCTATACCATCAAGACCTTTTGTAGAATGTCTTTATCCTCCTACCGAGAGGTTTAGGGGATATAGCTATCAGCATGGAATTCATCCATTCATCCATCCATCCATCTGTCTGTCCATAAATGCATTATTGTGCATCCCATAACTCCTAACTACCCTTTGAGCTATTTTCAGGAAACTGTCAGGTTGTAAAGGGCATTTGGTAGGGTGTCAGGTACAAGAAAGACAACTCTAACTGACTTGGTCCATGAGTTATCTCCCCTTGTCTCCAGAATTGTAAAAATTTTCTGCAAAGCATAACTTTAAAACATGTTAAGATATTTTCATGATACTTCACCAGTATGTATAGGACATTGAGTAGGCATATCACATTCAAGAATGACTTTCTGACTCCATTCTGCAGTTTTCTCACTTGGTTATTTAAATCTTGTGCGGGCAATAACTCTAAAAATTCTTTAAGATATTTTTGTGATACTTTACCGATATGTAGAGGGCATTGAGTAGGCAGGTGACCATAAAATTTTCATTAAAATTTATATAGCTATATTATGAAGACACTTTTGTTGGTTTCATTAATATTAAGCATGATGGTATATATAGGTCTAAAGTTTTTCTCGGCACCATCCCCAAGCTGGGGCATGGCTTTTAAGTCAAGGTCACAGACTTTTCATACAAATATCATTTTTGCTTATATTATAAAGACTGATTGATTTCACTAGTATATGGTGATAGTTATAGGGCTAAAGTTTTATTAAGCTCAATCCCTGCACCTGTGCCTGATCTTTGAGGTCAAGGGCTTCATATTATGTGTGATTGAAGTTTTTCAATGTTATAACATAAAGCATATAACTGCCATCTCCAGAGTCAAAGCTACATACTTTGTGCTCTTTAAAAACTGGCAGTAGCGCTGGTCCGGGGTATATGTGCCCCACTCAGCACTTTGTCTAGTTTTTAAAATAAACTATTGCTTGGAAAGAAGTTTATATGTAAAGTTGAAAGTCTGAATGTCAAACAGGGTAGATCCAGATGAGGCGGCTCATGAGCCGTCTCATCTGGATCTATGCTGTTTGCAAAAGCCTATTTTATCGCCTATGGCAGTGAAAGAGTTAATCAAGGATTAGAGTAATTGCACATATTATGGGAAATTGTCTCAGTATGGGAATTGCTAGGTAAATGGTTTTCTATTTTCTCTTTCAGTGTTGTTGGTAGTATAATATACACATATGTGACATTTGTACAGAAGAAGCCGAGGTCAGTCGAGCTTATAGTGCCTCCTCCTGTCAAGCCTCTAGTAACAGTGTGATCATACATGAAAATAGGTTTAAAGCTTAGCACTCTGGGTAATGTTTTCAGAAAACAACATTTTGAAATATTTTTTATTTTTCCAAGAAAACAGGATTTGACATTTTTATGTAAACTGAGACAGTTTGCATGAAATGTCGGATCCTGTTTTCTTGGAAAAAAAAAATATCATCAACTTGTTCTGCTGAATTAGCCCAGAGAGTGGTAAAGACTAAATAAGCATAAATAAGGTTTTAAAGACCTTTAAAGAGATTATAAGCATAATTAACTCCAGAAATAGCTAGTAACCAACAAATCCGTTTTGTTATTTTTGCACCAAAACATAACTTGTGGGTACTTGTTGGAAACCAATGAGTACCCACAAGAAATGTTTTGGTACAAAAATAATAAACATTATTCTAAATTGTCTCCTTTATCACATTGGAGCATTGAGGCACCCTTTGGGGGACAATCAAAGCAAGCTTCCAGGCAAACAGTGATGCTCTAGATCAATAAATCTGTGTGTTCCGATCATTTTTTTTTTTTTTTTTTTTTGCATACATGACACTGTCACCAGGATCTTTTGGAAAGCAAGTGGTAACATTTCTGCTGACCACATTTTAGGGTATTTGATATACTTTCAGGGGAGACAACCCTGTCAAATTGTTTTTGTCTGCCTTCTGAAAAGGGGGTCTACCCTAAAGGAAAGATTTTGTCCCCACACCCCTTGAGAACAAATTCTTTCCTTTTACAGGAGAACCCTTTTCAGAAGACACACGGTTTGCAGGAAAATAAATAGGATTCCACTAAAGTAGCCTCCCTTATACAGAATTGTGAATAATCTACCAAGTGCATCTAGTCCCCTTAAAGTATATTCTGTTTGGTCAGATCCTGATCAGTCTCTGTACATAATTCCAGGTATTAAAGGCACTGTTTTCATTGAGAATTTAGAATATCTTATCTATTTCTGTGAGGCAATTCTAATGAGTACTCATGTTTTGGTGCAAAAGTATCATAAAAACTTCTGAATTCTCATTTTGTCTGGAGTCATGTGAATGTGGATTGGCTGGGCTCACTGTTTGCCTGTTAGATTGTGCTGTCTACTCAGTGAATATTTTCTGTGTGCTATCAGCAACAAAATTGCCAGTATCAAGAAGACCGTCCCAGAAATGACAATCAGATATGCAAGTAAAGTGACGAATACTTTTCTTACAAAGTCTTCAGTTATATGTATAAAATCAAGAAACAAGAATTAATGCACGGTGTGAAAAGTGAATTTTCGTACCTAACAATAATGGTTGAAGTGTCAGCTTTTCATTACTGTCACAATTTTGTCCCTTAAAGGTAAAGAGGGTAAAGAGTGTATCCAAGATGGCTGGTTGGTTTGGAATTTGTGTTAACAGCCCAGTCAACACAAATAGGGCCATGTCAAGCCGGTCAATTTACCTTATCTAACTTTTTTCTGGGCATGCTTAGTCCTTTAAGCAGTTAACCTTAGTCCTTTATCCTCGGTGGCGCAGTTGGATGCGCGTCCGACTGGAGACCAGGAGGTCACGGGTTCGACCCCCGCCGAGGTCGGCAACATTCTTTCGTGGAGATTGATCATGAAATATTTTCTACGGTCATTCTCTCCCTTCCGCTGATTCAAGAAGGGCAGTTGTCAGTTTCTGGCGAAAGAATGTGCACAATACTGGTTAACCGCTTGGAGGACTAAGCCTGCCCAGTAAACGTGTGGTTAGGTAAACTGACCGCGCTCGACATGACCCCATTGGGTTGACTGGGCCGTAAAACCTCAACACAACAACACTTAGTCCTTTAAGCAGTTAGCCTATACTTGTTCACGTTCTTTCGCCAGAAACTGACAACTGCCCTTCTTGAATCAGTGGAAGGGAGAGAATGACCATAGAAAATATTTCATGATCAATCTCCATGAAAGAATGTTGCAGGACTCGGCGGGGATCAAACCCACAAACTGATCAGCAGTCAGACGCACAGCCAACTGAGCCATCTGAGATGTAAGATCTTGATAAATCATGCATTCTTTCTAGTGCAAAATCTGATCAAAATCGGATAAAAACTAAGAAAGTTCTTGGCATTTAAAGACTCCAAAAGGAGGGTGCCACCATTTTGAAAATTCAGTGAGGTTCTAAATATCAAAATATTTCATAAATTCTTCTAGAAGACAAAAAGTGTGCATATTTCAATTAATAAATCTCCACCGAAGAAGCTAAATGCACAAGTACAGTTGTCTCTCGTTATCTTGAACTTGCTTATCTCGAATAACCGCTTATCTCGAAGTGAAAATCTTGTCCCTGCCTAAACATGAAAATCTAACAACAAGTAAAAAATATTGTGGAAAAGAAGAGAAATTGCTCCTAAGGAGCAATTTCTCTTCTTTTCCACAATATTTTCGATATATCTCTAAAGTCAAGAGTCCAAGTACATATAAATTTGTTTAATGTGGTTGTTCGAATCATTTTTTCCTCAATTCTGAAAATCTGATATGTCGAGGTACGGATATCTCAAAGTGTTTCAGAGAGTCCCTTGGAATTCGAGATAACAAGAGTCGTCTGTATATAGAATTAAGATTTTGTTGCAAATAATATTTAGGTTTTGCATATTTAATTAAGGTTTTACAACATCATATATTCTCATAAAATATTCAAAATAGTGGTGGCCATAAAAGCAATTTTGAGCCTTCAAACCTAGATAACTTTATTACTTTTTATACAATTTTGATTGAAATACATGTTTAGTAAAGGTCTTAAATTTCAGATGCTCTCTTTATTAGTACTATTGCCTTTTCCTTTAAGTGTTATGTGCCCTTATCCTGATTTTATGTATATGTATAAAGTCATGAAAAAAAAAAACAAACACATTAAATCTGTCTTAAGTGGTTTACCCGAAACTTACAACAAAAGTTAGAAATGACAAATGCTTTTTTTTTTGATGAAAATATATGTTTTGGAAACTCATTAGAAGCTTGTCGGTGAGGTACTTCTAATGAGTACTATGTTTTTGAGGAAAAATAAGAACAGTAGTTACGGTACCTGATACCCCAGAACAGTAGTTACATGATAGCCTATCTTATTTAGAGCTGTGCATTTCAGATATGAGATCTGTTCTGTTTGATGTGGTCCATTATTGTGAATCGGGACACCTTTATGATTTTGTCTGCCATTTTGCAGATGGGAAGCTGAACTACAACAACTTGCAACCTTTCAGAACTGGGGTAATAGCTGCAGATAAGAGGGAGTATCTGCAAGACATTTTTCTTATTTTGCCATGAAAACCTATTTGTTTGTGTTTGCGTTCAGGTTTTACAGCCCGATCAACCCATTAGGATCATGTTGAGCTGGTCATTTTACCTAACACACTTTTTCTGGGCATGCTTACATCCCCTAAGCAGTTAACCAGTGCTTGTGCATATTAATTTGCCAGAAACTTACAACTGCCCTTCTTGAATCAGTGGAAGGGAGAGACTGACCATAGAAAATATTTCATGATTAATTTCCAAGAAAGAATATTGCCAGACCCAGGGGGGATCAAACCCCCGACCTACTGATTACCAGTCGGACGCACATCCGACTGAGCCACCGAGGCCAGCCTAACGTATCTTGTGGGTACTCATTAGAAATGCCTAAGTGGTGTTTCTAATGAGTACCTACAACATATGTATTCATGTAGAAATAAGAAAAATATCAATCCTTTTTCATTGAAAAAAAAATGCTTTATTTGGAGCTATGCTTTTCTTTCCTTTAATAGTAGTACCCAATGAGAAGGAAGGCAAGTATTTGCATGTCAGTTAGTTCCCACTCCTCTTTAGTGCTTTGTTTTGGAGAGATGATGGCATTACGAAAACATGCCTATTCAAATATATTGAAAATTTTACCACCAAAAAATGAAAATTTTCAGATAAAAAATTCTGATATTTTTCATATTTCTGCACAAGAGGCAGTTCGGACAAGTACCCACAATCTATGTTTTTGAGCAGAAATAAGAAAAAAATTGTATATCCCTGTAAATCCCAGTTTTACTATAATAAAAGTGGAGTTTAAGAAGGTCAAAATTATATAGGCATGTTTTAGTGACGGTGTACTGTAATTCACAGATCTGGATAAGGATATCCAGAAATCTTATTTCTCCACAAAAACTATATGGGCCACGCCATGTGAAAGTGTGTATTTGGGCATATGCAGACAGTGAAGGCTCAGATCAGCCTGTGTATCTATGCAGTCTGATCAGGGCTTTCACTGTCCACTGACAGAATCATTGGACATAATGTTGAAACAATGGAGAGCAAATGCGCGGATCAGACTTTGCCCGTGCTTGCGACGACTCTGAATCTGTGCATTTTGTGCATGCTGAGACACATTTTCGCTTGGTGCCATCCATATAATATTCAATACAAGAAAAAAACTGCAATGTCATTATGTGAACAGGGAAGGCCCAGATCAATCTGTGCTGTCTGTTCTTGGAGTGTGTGTGCATTTGTGTATGTGTGTGATCTCAGCCTTCATTGTATGCTTATGTATAACCCAGTCAGCATTCTACGTAAATCTATATCGGGCCGTCATCGGCCCGTCAGCTACCCTGACGGGCCGATGACGGCCCGATATAGATTTACGTAGAATGCTAGCTGGGAAGGTCCCTTTTTGTGTTGTACATATGTTGTGATTTTTCATTAGAATTGCCTCAGCCAAGCAGTTTGAATGATAATTCACAATATATTTTTATTGAGAAGTAAAAATATTTATACTTTTTTGAACCTTTTATGGTGGAACACTTTCTGATGGACTGCATTGAATTCTCACATGTGCGACGTCAATTTTTCCAAACAAATGACCGGAGATTCTTATTTGAAGATGTACCAGCTGATAATACACTTATGTTTTTAAAACACATCATACATTTTATGCATACATGACTTATCATTATAGCCGATACATTACAAAACCAAGTTAGTACACCATTTTGACGCAAATGACCCTCATGGGTTGTTGCCTAGTTAAACCTGAACTCATCATCATCATCATTATATTTATACTTTTAGTTATAAAAGTATCCATATTTACCCTAAAATTTGGACATCTTAATTCCTTATCATACTTTTCCTAATACTTAAACAAGTTCCCTTTACCACCTATTAATAGGTTTCAAAATTGCAGGATGAGCACAGTGTAGACTTCAAACAGATACTACTTTCTGTGGCATCTGATGATGATGATCTGGGTCTGCAATGTCTGTCCGTATATTTAGGGTAAATATTGGCTGAAAGTTGCCATCAGTCTTAAAATGTCTCAGAGATTCATCAGTGATGTCAGATCAGCCTGATCAGAATCCATCCTGGGTGCATTTTGGATAGCCATGGATGCAAAGTTCCTTCCAGCAGACATCAAAGACTTTGATCAGACTGTGAATGCACAGGCTGATCTGAGTCTTCATTGAGCACACATGTCCTAAGGTACATTTCCTGATAGTGCTGCTCAAATGTTTCTCATTGTCCTTATCCATTTGACATTAAAGGTTTGCATTCTGGGTAAAATTTTCAGCAGATAACATACTGAAATATTTTTTCTGATTTTTTTCCCAGAAAGCAGATTTTCTTCTGCAGATGGTCTTTTTTTACCAAGAAAACAGGTTTTGACATCTCAGGCAAATTGTCTCTAATTTTTAATGTAGTTTAAAACTTGTGTCCAATCCCATTTCAGTAAAATATGTTTAATCTAAGTAAACCTAATCTGCTGCATTTTGAATGGCACTTTAATGATTGCTTAACACTTAGCATTCTGGGTAAAATTTTCAGCAGACGACATTTTAAAATAGTTTTCTTATTTTTCCCAGAAAACAGGATATGACATTTCATGCAAATTGTCTCCTAAGGAGACAATTTGCATGAAATGTCAGATCCTGTTTTCTGGGAAAAATAAGAAAAATATCATCAATTTGTCGTCTGCTGAAAATGCCCAGAGAGTGGTAAAGGTTAAACTCTGCATAAGTGCCTTGCTCCAGATATTAAGATGGATGTCCAAACATAGTTTTATTTTTGCACGAAAACATGGATATTCATTAGAATAGCTATGGTAAGTGAATTTTATGAATGCCTAGAATGTTTATTTTTGTCGAGAAATAAGAAATTGTACCTGCAGCCATGCGTTATGGCCCATAATGGATCATAAATTTGTTGCTTATAGCTTTAATGTCTTTTTCAGTTAATAAATTACTGTGGGTTTAGTTAAATGGTTGCTAGTTAAAAGGGATTCAGGTTCAATAGTATTTTAACCCTTGTCCTGCTGAATAAATTAAGATGCCACACCCACTTCTAATTTTCAGCCAATCAGATTACTTGATCCAGGTTGTTGATACAAATTCACATACTTAATGACAAACAGTGTAGATCCAGATCAGTTGGTTTCTGAAGAAGCCAACTGATCTGGACCTACACTGTTTGCATAAGGCAGGGCATATCCTAGTTCAGCAGTACTAGTGGTGATAAATTATTAATTATTAATATTATTGATATATGACCATAATTTACTTTATGTGGATTCAGTATTATTAGTTTATGTAAATTCAGTAGATTTCTTGTGCAGTGGATCCAGTGGCAGTTATTTAAGGGACAATTTCTGTGACTTCCCTTTTGCTCTCCTGTGCTTTAATACCATTAATGAATGGGGTCTACTCTATAAGGAAAGAATTTGCTCCTCTTGGGAGCAAATTCTTTCTTTTTAGAGTGGACCCCTTTTCAGAAGGGGACATAATCAGTTTGAGTTGCCTCCTCCTAAAAGTGTATCCATTCCCCTTAATATCTGAAATCAGAGGAATATTGAAGTCATAGCTGTTGATTGGATATAGCTTTCAGCCATATATTACTGGTTTTGCTGTGGGAACGAATTTTATTAGCTCGCCTGTACGAAGTACAAGGAGAGCTATTGTAGTCACCCCGGTCGTCCACGTTTGCGTTTGCGTTTGCGTTTGCGTTTGCGTTTGCGTTCCCTTTCCCGTCACACTGCGTTAAAGTTTTTCAAATGCTTATATCTCAACAGTCACTCCTCACAGAGGCATCAAATTTGGAACTTAGGTACCTTGGAGGGTCTTCTGAGATTCCAAGAGAATAAACCCCTGGGTTCATGCCCCTGGGTGGGGCTAGGGGTCAGAATCTAGGACACCTTTGTAATACTGTGTTAAAGTTTTTCAAATTCTTATATCTTGACTTTCACTCCTCATAGAGCATTCATATTTAGAATTTGGGTACCTGGAGGAGTCTTCTGAGATTCCAAAAGAACATACCCCTGGGTTCATACCTCAGGGTAGGCCTTGGAGTGGGGCTAGGGGTCAAAATCTAGGACACATTTGTAAAATCTTATATGCCTACAGGTTATAGACACAACTGGTTATACATCAGCTGACTATGTGACATCGGTTTAAGTGTAAGAGAGTGAAGGTCATGGTGACCTACATTTTACGGTCCAGGTCACCTAGATTTCATGGTCCAGTGATTTTGCCTTATATCTTGAATACTATTTGTTGGATAAATGTCACACCTGGGATATTACTTCCATGTGACCCAATGAATAACCACTTACTATATCTAGGTCATTGTGACCTATATTTCATGGTTCAATGATTTTGTCTTATATCTTGAATACTATTGGATAAATGTCACACCTGGGATATTACTTCCATGTGACCAAATGAATGACCACTTACTATATCTAGGTCATTGTGACCTATATTTCATGGTTCAGTGATTTTGCCTTATATCTTGAATACTATTTGTTGGATAAATGTCACACCTGGGATATTACTTCCATGTGACCCAATGAATGACCACTTACTATATCTAGGTCATTGTGACCTATATTTCATGGTTCAGTGATTTTGCCTTATATCTTGAATACTATTTGTTGGATAAATGTCACACCTGGGATATTACTTCCATGTGACCCAATGAATGACCACTTACTATATCTAGGTCATTGTGACCTATATTTCATGGTTCAGTGATTTTGCCTTATATCTTGAATACTATTTGTTGGATAAATGTCACACCTGGGATATTACTTCCATGTGACCCAATGAATGACCACTTACTATATCTAGGTCATTGTGACCTATATTTCATGGTTCAGTGATTTTGCCTTATATCTTGAATACTATTTGTTGGATAAATGTCGCACCTGGGATATTACTTCCATGTGACCCAATGAATGACCACTTACTATATCTAGGTCATTGTGACCTATATTTCATGGTTCAGTGATTTTGCCTTATATCTTGAATACTATTTGTTGGATAAATGTCACACCTGGGATATTAATTCCTTGTGACCCGATTATTGACGTCAAAATATATCTCTGTTGGTGTGACCTATATTTCATGGTTCAGTGATTTTGCCTTATATCTTGAATACTATTTGTTGGATAAATGTCACACCTGGGATATTACTTCCATGTGACCCAATGAATGACCACTTACTATATCTAGGTCATTGTGACCTATATTTCATGGTTCAGTGATTTTGCCTTATATCTTGAATACTATTTGTTGGATAAATGTCACACCTGGGAAATTAGTTCCTTGTGACCCGATTATTGACGTCAAAATATATATCTGTTGGTGTGACCTATATTTCATGGTTCAGTGATTTTGCCTTATATCTTGAATACTATTTGTTGGATAAATGTCACACCTGGGATATTAGTTCCTTGTGACCCGATTATTGACATCAAAATATATCTCTGTTGGTGTGACCTATATTTCATGGTTCAGTGATTTTGCCTTATATCTTGAATACTATTTGTTGGATAAATGTCGCACCTGGGATATTACTTCCATGTGACCCAATGAATGACCACTTACTATATCTAGGTCATTGTGACCTATATTTCATGGTTCAGTGATTTTGCCTTATATCTTGAATACTATTTGTTGGATAAATGTCACACCTGGGATATTAGTTCCTTGTGACCCGATTATTGACGTCAAAATATATCTCTGTTGGTGTGACCTATATTTCATGGTTCAGTGATTTTGCCTTTTATCTTGAATATTTGTTGGATAAATGTCACACCTGGGATATTACTTCCATGTGACCCAATGAATGACCACTTACTATATCTAGGTCATTGTGACCTATATTTCATGCTTCAGTGATTTTGCCTTTTATTTTTATTACTATTTCATGGAGAATTGTCATACCTGGATTATTATATCTATGTGACAAAATGATTTACATACAAATACATCTAGGTCAGTGTGACCTATATTATATGGCTTAATGATAAAAATGTTACAATATAAAATGTACCCAGCAGGCGAGCTCGCTGTCCTCCGACAGCTCTTGTTTTTATAAATATTATTGATGTGTGTACTCCAGTGAATCACTCACAAACTGAATAAAGCCCAAAAAGTATTAGGTTACGTTTGTGATTGATTTTTCATAGTTTACATGTAGATGAAATTCAAACAAATGATAATTAATTCCATCCTCAAAATGTTACAAATATTGCCAAGCCTTTGGCCTCGGTTTTAAACACCTCCCACGGGACCTGGCGAATGTTAATGCATGAAAAACCATGTTTGATCCCTATATTGAAGTGTTTAACTTTTCCTTCAACCAGTCAGATCAAGTGAATTATGTATAGATGGGGAGTTGGAATTATGTGTGTAATGGTTTAGTGTCACCATCCACAATTTCTGTCATGTAGTGTTCAACATATATTTACCCTAAAATTTGGGACACATTTCCATTCATATTTGTCCTCATATTTGAACATCTATTTTATTACCTTTCATTGTGTCCGAAAAACCACTGGATGAGTTGCATACAGTGCAGACCCTGATCAGATGCCACATTATATGGTCCACACTGTTTGCTCAAGCCTGTCTGTCCCAATATATTCTGGTAATAACCATTTTATAGTGCTGCCTCACTGAAATGACATCCACCCAGTCACATTATATTGACTCCAAGTCTTGTAGTCCTAGCTTTACTTTTATGCTTTGAGAGCCAAGTACAAAACAGCTGGTACTTAGCTTATCTGGATCATTGAACCAATGAGCAGGGCAAAGGAAATCCAACAAAATATTGGATGGTTTATTCCATTAGAAAGGGAGCCATCTAAGTATGTATAAACAGCAGGGCCAGATCAGCTAGAAATTCTGTAGTTTGTCAGGGCCTTTGCTCTTTTGCAGTATATTCTGCATACAAATGGTTTTGTACAAGGGCAGCAAAGGTCCTGATCAAGCCCTGAGGTTATAAAAGTTTTTTCATGCTCAACTCAGCTGAGCATGAAATTTATTTTGCTTATAAATCTTAAAATACTGACAATTTTTTAAAATTTCTTTCATGCTCAACTCTGCTGAGCATGCTCAGCTGAGTTGAGCATGAAAAAAGTTTTAATTGTTGGTATTTTTATTTTTATGACCAAGTGAAATTTCATGCTCAGTTGAGTTGAGCATGAAAAAAGTTTTATAACCTCGGGGCTTCTTATGTGCAGGCACATCTGGGCATTTTTAGCTCGCATGTACGAAAGTACAGGAAGAGCTATTGCACTGTTCCCTGGCGTGGACGTTAACAAAAATTTTAAAGTTTTATGTCCAAGTTTTTTTAGACCGTATATTTTCTAAATTCTCAGATAGATTTAGTATATATTAGGTGTGATTATAGATGTTGGTCCAAAATTTTATTGAGCACTGTCCACACCCCTGCTTATGACCTAGAGGTCAAGGTCATGGACTTAGAAATTTTATGTTAAAGTTTTTGGGTCCAAGCTTTTTAAGATCTTATAGAGAAGCGCAAGTTCATGCGAGCTGTCTTGTCTAGCGGCAGTCCTTGTTTGTCCCCTTATGAAGGTGCTTTTTTTCAAGTGGTGTTTTTCTTATTTCTCCACAAAAAACATATGGTGTGGGTACTCATTAGAAGTGCCTCTCCAAGGTTCTTCTTACAAGTACTCGCAATATTTTTGTAGAGAAAAAAATATTTTTCTTATTTCTCCACAAAAGCATGCTGTGGGTACTCGTTTGAAGCACCAAGATGCTTTTAATGAATACTCATAATGTTTTTCATGGAAAAATAAGAAAAATACATACCTGGATGCTCTTCTAATGAGTACACGTTTTCATGGAGAAATAAGAAAAATGTATACCATCTTGCTTATTTTTTTAACTCATCAGTTTTGAAGTTTTAAAAAAAAATAAAATAAAAAAGAGCTTCCACATTATTATATGTTTCTTGTATACAAAATAAATGGATAAAAAATAAACGTTTTCATGTATTTTGCTTCAGGAATAGTTTTCTAGCAGTCTCCCTTGAGGCTTAACAAGTGATCAGATTACACCAGATAGTCCAGTGCTTTAATGTTTAGCACTATGGGTAAAATTTTCAGCAGACGATATATATTGAAATATTTTTTCCTTTTTTTTTTTCCAAGAAAACAGGTTTTGACATTTCATTCAAATTGTCTCCAGTGTTAAATCCTGGTTTCTGGGAAAAATATCATCAATTTGTCAACTGCTGCATTAGCCCAGTAAAGGTTAAACATGTACATGTATGTGCAAACAGTAATAAAAAGTGTATGGATATACAGACTGTCCCAGGTCTTTGCTGTTAACCCTTTTGTCCTGCTGAACCTGGATATATCCTGCCTTTGCGAACAGTGTAGATCCAGATCAATTGGCTTCTAAGAAGCCAAATGATCTGGCTCTACACTGTTTGCCAATCAGTATATGAATTTATACCAAAAATCTGGATCGAGTAATCTGATTGGCTGAAAATTTTAAAAGGGCATGCCATCTTAATTTATTGGCAGGACAAGGGTTAAGGTACAGATACAGAGGTTATTCTCCCAGCCAGCATCCCAAACGATCCCACTGTGAGAAATTAGACTTTTATAAGCATACCATAATAACCCTAAATATTGGGACACCTTATCTACTTACCTTGTGTATCCTGAAATTTCAAATAGTCAGGCTTTCAAGTGGGCCCTACTTTTCCCTACTTTTTGTGCTCCCTACTTTTTTCCTTAAAATGCCTTATTAGCCCTTCTTTTTCGTCCAAAAATGTTTGAAGTGACCAAAAATTGTAGTTTTTTTCCTAGCTTGCTCAGAGTTTGTTAAAATCAGATCAACTTAATCTGAACAGCAGCTCAAAAATAGAGTACACATAACACTGACCTTTAGACATTGATAATATTTTTAATTTTGGTCAGATTTTCATGAAATTTTCACCAAAATTTAGGGTTTTATGTCTGGAATTGAAACAAGACAGAAGGCAGCTTAAGAAGAGCAGAGGGTTGGCAGGAAAGGGCAAGAGGGGCGGCCTGCCCCTCCATATAGGGCTAGCTGGAGCACTGTATATTGTTGTTGATAAGTCGCTGTCAGTGACACTGATCGGGGGTCCCCTAGGGGTATACCCCACACGCTCCACTTCATATACAGCTTAATATCTCAGGAACTGTTCAGAACACCACCCTTACACCATATATATTGTTGTTGCTTATGATAAGATGCATTCAATGACACCAACTGTGGGTCACGGGAGTATGTCCCACCCCCTCCAGTCCATGTAAGGCTTAATATCTCAGAAACTGTTCAGAACCCCACCCCTAAACCATATATATTGTTGTTCATTATGGTAAGATGCATTCAGTGACACCAACCATGGGTGCCCAAATGGTATGCCCCACACCCTCCAGTTCACATAAGGCTTAATATCTCAGAAACCGTTCAGATCCCCACCCCTAAACTACATATACATGTATTGTTATTCCTTATGATAAGACGCATTCAGTGGCAATGACCGCAGATCCCCCGGGGTATGTTCCACTGCCTCCAGTTCACATAAGGCTCAGTTATCTTGGACAGTGTTCAGAGCCCCATCCCTAAACCATATATATATTATTGTTCCTTATGATAAGACGCATTCATTGACACCAACTGTAGGTCCCCAGGGGGTATGCCCCAACCCATCTCAGAAATTGTTCATATCCGTGCCAAGCATAAAGGGTTTGAAAATGCTTTTTTTCTGCTGATGATGAATTAAAATGGAAATGGAGTCCACATGGGAGCTCATTTGAGTATTAGGGTTTGTTTGGGAGACTTTATACTCAGTAGATGATAATCATATCTTGTTTTATTTAACCTTATTTTTAGATGCTTTTTGTTTTTTGTTTGTCATGGTTATTATCAACAAAGAAGGTTGCATGAAAATAAATAACAGAATAATTACATAGTTTATACTTCTTTCATCCTCCATGCTTCACTATCGTTGAGAATTATATTGGCTGTGTCATGTGAAAACATGTCTATGGGCATGTGTGGACAGCCATGGCTCACAAGAGCAGCCTGCATCCGCGCAGGGCTTTCCCTGTCCACAAACAGAATCATTTGATTCTACAGAACTACAGTCGGCCTTGGTGGCTCAGTTGGATGCACGTCCGACAAGAGACCAGGAGGTCGCGGGTTCAACCCCCGCCGAGGTCGGCAACATTCTTTCATGGAGATTGAGCCTACCCAGTAAATGTGTGGTTAGGTAAACTGACCGCGCTCGACATGACCCCAATGGGTTGATTGGGCCGTAAAACCTCAACACAATTCTACAGAAATGAAATTTTTAAAGTAAAATTAATTTCAATTAAAGCATACTCACCTCAAGATATTATAAGCCTTATTTGAGCGGTTCACCGCGAGATCGACCTTCAAAAGAAAGACAACTAGGAAAAAAAAATTGTTTGAAACAGACTATAGCTCGTCCTAGTTGTCCCCCCTACCAAGCGTCCTGTTTCTAGGTGACCAAGGTCGGGTACCAGTCATGCACTGGTTCCCTTCCGTCCACGCCACCGTAAGCAACCAATCAGGACGCGCCAGGTATATTCCCGCCAAAGCACGCACCAAGCGTGCGGCACGCCTAACACATGCGGTAGACATTGTTACTATAAAGGGTAGACTCAAGGTAGAAAACATCCCTATTTTTTGGGAGCAATAAAATTTAACAATGAAAGCGGGGTGGGAGGAGGGACATTTGATAATATCTTGAGGTGAGTATGCTTTAATTGAAATTAATTTTACTTTAAAAATTTCATTTCAATGTCAGCATACATCACCTCAAGATATTATAAGCCTGAATAATAAGCATAGGTGGGTGGGTAATAATAAAAATAATATAAATCTCTACTCACCCATGCTGAAATCCGGTGAAGTTCAGCAGTCCCCTGGTAATTCATAGTATTTTTTAGGGGAATATTTTTACATTGTAGGTATGCTTGCGGGTCGAAATCCAATATCCATTGATGGAGAAGAATAAGACAGACCCTTTGAAGAAAAGTTTCACACCGGATTCAAGCAGGCTTAAAATACTGTGAAGAGATTTAAGATACAGAACGATGGCAGCCAGTAATAGACTGCGCCGCCACGAGAGGTCCCAATGACGATGTATCCTGCCTAATTGGGGCCAAATCTCTAAGGTAAAATGAAGAAAAGGTACTATTTGTACGCCAATATGCAGCCCTTACCACATCCTCAAGGGCGACAGAATTCCAATAAGCCCAAGACGAAGACAAAGCTCTAACTTCATGAGCCGAGATTTTCATGAATGACAGATCCGAAGATGATAAATCTGCATAAGCTAGTTTGATAACATCACCGATCCAACGAGAAATAGTGGAAGGTGAAATATCTTTAGAGCCCTTCAGTGGTAAAAACAGTCTCTTCCTTCCCAATCTCTTAGCTTTCACTCTGGACAAATAAGCTCTAAGAGCTCTGACCGGACACAAAAGCCTATCATCTGTATCAGAACCACAAAACTGAGAAAGACCTGGAATAACAATAGGTTCTGGTAATGACTCTGGAAGCTGGTTTTTTGCTAAAAACCCAGGTTGTGTGAGGAGGGTAATGGAATCCGAGTTGCGGTCATACCTAAAACAGCCTTCCTCAATTGACAGAGCATGAATCTCACTTCTTCTTCTAGCAGCCGCAAAAGTAAGAAGAAACACTGCTTTAAGCGTGATGTATTTGATGTCAGCAGTCTTTAGCGGTTCATAAGGAGCTTTATTAAGAGACCAAAGAACACAAGTCAAATTCCATTTGGGCGTAAGAGATCTGGAAACCGGTTTTCTCAGGGCAAAACCTTTAATAAGATCTGAAATGATTGGGTCCGCCGTACAGTCTGCTGATTTGGAAAATTTCAGTGTATTTGAGATGGCGGAGCGGTAGCCTTTAATAGAAGCTACCGATAATTTCAGGGTGTCAAAAAGGTAGCAAAAAAAATCTACCAAATCATTTAAAGCGGGATCGACAGGATTAACTTCCCTTTGCAAACACCAATCCGAGAATATCTTCCACCTCGCAGAGTAGACCTTGAGCGTAGACTCTCTGCGGGATTGAGAGATACACTGGGTAGCGAATTCAGAAATGTGTCTACCTCTGATTTGACTCCTGACAACTTCCAAGCGTGAAGATGCAACATAGCTGGATTCTGATGGAGTACTTTTCCCTGATGTTGTGATACCAAACCCCGATGAACCGGAAGTTCCCTGGGAAAGTCTATTATGAGACTCAAAATGACTGAAAACCAGCTCCTCTGAGGCCAACACGGGGCTATGAGAATGAACCGACTGTTGGAATCCCTTATCTTGTTTAGAGCCAGGGGAACAAGTTTGAATGGAGGAAATGCGTATGCGAATAGGTTTTTCCATTCTAGTGACATAGCATCCACTGCACAAGCCCTGTGGTCCGGTACTGGAGAAACAAACAGGGGCAGAAGATGGTTTAATCTGGTGGCGAAAAGATCTATCTGAGGAGTACCCTAAAGACTGAAAATTTGGTGAGCTATCTCCCGATCTAGAGACCATTCGGTGGGGAGAATTCGGTCTGGGCGAGACAGGCTGTCTGCCAAAACATTCAATTTCCCTGGAATATGCCTGACTTGAATGTGAATATTCCGATGATGACACCAGTAAAGAAGATCCCAAACTAGCATGCACAGAGATGGAGAGTGGGTCCCCCCTTGCTTCTTGAGGTAAGCCACTACTGATGAATTGTCTGATGCTACCATCACGCATGAATTGTAAATGTGACTCTGAAAATGTTGGAGTGCTAGGAAAACTGCTCGTAACTCCAAATTGTTGATGTGAAGGTCTTGGGAAGCAATATCCCACAGTCCCTGAACCTCTAGACCTAGGGGTTCTAAATGTGCGCCCCAGCCCGAATGGCTGGCATCTGAAAACAGATGGAAATCTGGGGTTGGTATAACAAGGGGAATTCCAGCCACATAAATGGAAGGATTCATCCACCATTTGATTGCTACACGACATGAATGGGATATTGGAATAGATTGGACCAAACTGTCGCGGTGAGGTTTCCAATTGGCCAGAAGATGGAACTGAAGAGGTCTCATATGAAGGCGACCTAACTGAATTAAATCTGCTGCTGCATTGAGTGATCCCAACATGGACAAAAATTCTCGGGCGGTAATGAATTGAACCTGTAGAACCCGAAATAGCAGGACAAGAATTTTGTTGACTCTCTCTTCTGGAACTCTGACAATGCCAATGTGAGTCAGGAACCTCATTCCTACATACACGAAGTCCTGAAATGGAACTAGGTCTGATTTCAGGGGATTTGGTATTTGACCCAGACTTGTAATGATTTCCCAAGCTAGTGAAAGGTCGGACAGTAGGGACTCCTGTGAAAGACGATGGACAAGCCAATCGTCGAAATATTGGTGAATGTTGGGTCCTAGAGATCGAATATGTCCCGCCACAATCTCCATCAAGTTTGTAAAAACGGAAGGCGCTGTTGAGATTCCGAATGGAAGCGCCCGAAATAGGTATATAGTGCCTTCTAGGGAAAATCTCAGGTACTTGCGAGACGCTGGATGAATAGGAATATGGAGGTATGCGTCCATAAGGTCTATAGAAACCGCCCAAGCCCCTGGAGGAATAGCTCTCCGAATGGAGGCCGCAGTTTCCATCTGAAAGTGATCTACCTTCATCATTTTGTTTAGCGATGATAGGTCTATGATAAGACGAAAACGGCCGGTTTTCTTCTTCACTAAGAAAATCCGGCTGTAGAAACCCGGAGAGGTGGTATCTCACAATTTCCACAGCCCTCTTTTCCAGTAGAATCTGCACCTCCTCCCTCAAGTGATTTAAATGTTGATGAGCTACAGGGAACAGAATTGGAGACAACGATAGTGGAGGTTCCTTTGCAAAAGGAATCCTGTAGCCCTTCCGGAGAATAGAAAGGGCCCAGGAATCCTGAGTTATGGCTGACCAAGCCTCCACAAAACTTAACAAACGAGCTCCCACCGGAAGAGAGGGATGAGGTGCAGATGGAAGGGCCCTGATGATGTCATTTACTCCTCCTAGCAGGGCCCCCCCTGAAAGAAGATGATCCACCACGGCCCCCTTTGGTGGATCGAAACCGTTTGAAAGAGACAGCAGACGAAGAAGTGGAGGTGGGAACCCGGCTAGCTTTTGGTTCCCACCTAGACTTCTTCGCTGGATTTGAATTAAAAGAAGAGGAGGAAGGTCTCTTTCTATTGGCCGATACTCCTGAATAATTTGCTCTCAGGAGGGAATGATGTCTATCGTCTAGATTAGCTCTGAAAACTTCCTCTATTTTACCCCCAAAAAGAGAGGAAGAATTCAGAGGAGCTGCTCTAAGACTGTCCTTGTTATGAGATAAAAGTAAATTAGATGTATTTAGAGCAGCGTTACGGCGCTGATGCAATAGTACAGCAGATATAGATAGGCCTAGGGCCATGATGTGCTTAGCAGAGCGGTTCACTGCTAGAAGTAGACTACGCAGAACATCCGGGTCAACATGTTCTGCGCAGAGGGCCTGAAATGCAGCCGAACCAAAAAAATCACAATATGAACTGATGGCCACCGCTCTCCTTGCTAACCGCTCCAGGTACTCTAAATGAGCCACTGGTAAAGAGGCGAATCTGCCCACTGAGATGCCTAGCCTGCCAGCGTCAGCATCAAGGGTGGGTATCTTACTCGGCCAAAATTCCGTATGACAAGCGTAAGAATGAGGTCGAGTAAGGTAATCAATTGTTTTCTTAGGTACATACCAATTTGGATTATTTCTAGCCTCTGCGGTGTTGTCAAACAGCTTCCCCATCAACTGATTCACTGTTGAGGATTGTGGAAGTGTTGACCTGGAGGAAGTAGGCTGGTCCAAAATAGACTCAAGCAGGGATTGGACTCGCGCACTGTCTTGAGTTTGGTCAGCCTTGGGGTAAAGGTCTCCCAAAAGGGAGTAAACTTCCTCCAGTGTCTCATGGTAGTTTGTGGCAGGCTCATGAGACTGGCTCTTTTGAGAAGGACTTAATGAACTCTCTGACAGAGCCTGGTCCGGGACATAATCACATTCAGGATATGGAGCCCGGGGGTCTTGGCTAATGGTCCGAACATGGTCGCGACCATTGCCAGTGGATCCAGACTGACCCGTGAAAGTTTGCCCCTCCCCTTCTTCAGCAACAGAAGGGAGATCCACTGACGAAGCCAAGTTGCCCAACCCTGATAGAGTCCTCAATACTGCCTGGGATATGGCTGAGGCAATGTCAGGGGTGCTACGTGAGGGGTTGGTTACCCTCAATGGCGTAGCTGTAAGACCTAAAGAACTATCCCTGCTCAAAGCAGGGATAGTCACAGAAGGTCTGACTGCAGAAACACTAGGACCTATAGGGACATCGTCCTCTACAGATCCCAGTGCGCCTACAGATGAATAGTCAGCCAATGGAACCCTGCTGCTATTCTGTACCTCCGTATACAAATGCCCGAAGGCTTCATTAACATTATGACTTACCCTGACTGAAGGAAGAGCAGATGATGTGGAGGAGGTACCCAGACTATTCTTACTATTTCTACTTCTACCCAAGTTGGTAGTACCAATAACTGGTTCCGCTATTAAGGAATCTGAAAATGAACCTTCCTGAAACATAATACCCGAACAAGTCGGAATGGCTCTAGTATTATTATGTTGAGAAGCCTTACTAATAGTAGGCACAGTGGAAAGAGATACTTTGGTCTTACCGCTTTGAATAGGTTTTGGATTCCTAAATGAACTCACCGCAGGAGTAGTATGAGAAACAGATCCTGTAACCTGGATATTTGGTGTGGTACGAATGCCAGCAACTAAAGGGAGAGAACCATTCTCCTGGGAAACAGTCTTAGTAATTGAACTGGACGAGCTTGGAATGGCTTCGGGACAGGGCAAATATAAGTTGGGGTAATAATCATACCCACTAAAGCCACCCCAAGAACCCCAGGGATAAAAATATGGCCAATAAAAGGCCCCCTGATCTGCGCCTTCCTGCCAAGAAAATTGAGAGGAAGGCACAGTTACATTACTTGGGAATCTGCCCGCCGTATTAAAGGCCGCCGAGTTAACATACCTATAAGGTGTACGATAACCCGGCAGGTACCTAGGTTCGGAATTTCCGCCGGAACAGGGGTTCGCCAGCGCCCCCTGCGTTGCCTTCCGTCGGGAAGCATCGCTGGGGGCTGGGCGAGGTCCCCTAGTCAAGCATTCATTACCAGTGACGGTAACGGCGACCTGGGGTCGCCGAGTTAACATACCTATAAGGTGTACGATAACCCGGCAGGTACCTAGGTTCGGAATTTCCGCCGGAACAGGGGTTCGCCAGCGCCCCCTGCGTTGCCTTCCGTCGGGAAGCATCGCTGGGGGCGGGGCGAGGTCCCCTAGTCAAGCATTCATTACCAGTGACGGTAACGGCGACCTGGGGTCTGTTTTCCAAATCTGGAGCAGGCCCAGAGTTCAATTGAAAATTATTCACCAGAGTACTAGAAGGGAATCCCTGAGCCTGCTCCCGACCAGAAGATACATAAGAGGGGAAGTGGGATAATTCTTCCCAGATCTCTGAAGCCCAATTGGCAGACCTGGCACAAGGAGATAGCTGCGAACACCCGCAACATCTAACGCATAAAACATGGCTGTCTGCCGGAAGTTTAGTTTGCTTGCAATTAATGCACAACATCTTACTACTGATATGGGCTACAAAGAAAAGCTTTAGTGAAAATAAAGATACAGACTTATCTGTTAGCGAAAAATACTTCTTTCCAAATCCAAACGTCGTAATCTATACAGAAGGTGCTGACCTCGCAAGCGACCAAAAAATAGTGATGTTTTCTACCTTGCGTCTACCCTTTATAGTAACAATGTCTACCGCATGTGTTAGGCGTGCCGCACGCTTGGTGCGTGCTTTGGCGGGAATATACCTGGCGCGTCCTGATTGGTTGCTTACGGTGGCGTGGACGGAAGGGAACCAGTGCATGACTGGTACCCGACCTTGGCCACCTAGAAACAGGACGCTTGGTAGGGGGGACAACTAGGACGAGCTATAGTCTGTTTCAAACAATTTTTTTTTCCTAGTTGTCTTTCTTTTGAAGGTCGATCTCGCGGTGAACCGCTCAAATAAGGCTTATAATATCTTGAGGTGATGTATGCTGACATTGAACTACAGAATGTACCTATAAAGAACAATGATCCAGATGAGACTTTGCACATGTGCAGGATGATCTGAATCTGCACATTTTGAACATGTTTGAAGATGCTTTTTCACTTGATGTGGCCCATATAGTCTCCATCACCAAATCTTCCTATCCCATATAATTAACCCTTGTCATGCAGAATTAAAATGCCATGCCCACCTCTAATTGTCTACCAATCAGACTGCTTGATCCAGGTTGTTGATACAAATTTACATACCAAATGACAAACAGTGCAGATCCAGATCAGTTGGCTTCTTCAGAAGCCAACTGATCTGGATCTACTCTGTTTGCAAAGGCAGGACATATCCGAGCTCAGCAGGACTAGGGTTAACAAAGTTGTGCTTAGTGCATAGCTCTAGATAAGAGCGTATCCAAATAATTATTCGTATTTCTTCATGAAAATATATGTTGTGAAGATTCAAGAAAAGTATCACTTCTTTTTCGATGTCTTGAGATTTGCTTGTAGATTCTTCCATTTTGATAATTGGACGTAGATTTAATACTGAAAGGGATGCTTTACTTGTACAAAACAGCAGTTTTCTTTGCAGCTTAATGGCAAACTCTGAAGACCCTGATCAGCCCTTATGATCTGCAGTGATTGGCTGGATCTCCACCATAGGCCATACAGGTCAAAAATTGAAACGGGATAATTTTTTTATTATTATTTTTTATTATTTTTATTATTTTTTTTTTATTTTGTATAAAGCAGATCAAAGGTCAAAATATTGGTTGCAATAACCTACTTTTGATATGAGACATACTGCCTTGAAATGGATGTAACCATATACAAATCTGATAAGTATAGGGTAATAAATGCTCAAGACATATGAGCAAAAAAGTGCCTTTGAGCCCAGATTCAGATCATCCTGCGCATGTGCAAAGTATCATCCGGGCCTTTGCTCTCCACTCATACATTCTGTGGTATCCAATGATTCTGTTTGTGGAGACCCTGGTCAGACTGCGCAGATGCACAGGCTGATCTGGGCCTTCACTGTCCGCCTATGTCTGAAACACGTTTTTGCATGGCTCGTCATATATTTTTCTTATTGTATAAAGAAATTCATATGTCAAAAAATAAAGACCTATTTTTGGTATGCTCCACATCATTCATAGTAGAAGTACATATATAACAAATATATGATGCAGTGACCTACTTTCAGTACATGATGCATCTTCAAAAGACATATCCATACAAAAAAAAAAACTAGGACAAACTACAGGGCCCGGTTGTTCAAAGCATCGTTAGCTTAACAAGCTCGTTAAGGGTCATTTCGTTAACTGTTTTAGTGGATTCAATATACAATATACTGATATTTTTTGCTGAAAAAATGTGAGTAGCTTTTGCACTGCAAAAGCTACTCACATTTTTTCAGCAAAAAATTCCAGCATATTTGCGTATCACTCAATGTAAATTTTAACGAATCGTTAACTAACGACATCGTTAGCTTTGAACAACTGGGCCCTGATGTGCACCGGGTGTTTTTTCTTGTTTCATTGATATAAAGTTGGTCAGGTAAAAATATAGGTCAGTTAGACAGTCTTCATCTGATGTACCCATACACTATATATAGTAAGCCAGTACTGTGTTGGTTAGGATTCAGGAACTAAAGGTATTTTTCTTTAGCATGTAAAGTATTAGATTATGTTACAAAACTGGCTGGCCTAGGTGGCTCAGTTGGATGCGCCGTCTGACTGGAGACCAGGAGGTCGCGGGTTCAACCCCCGCCGAGGTCGGCAACATTCTTTCGTGGAGATTGATCATGAAATATTTTCTACGGTCATTCTCTCCCTTCCGCTGATTCAAGAAGGGCAGTTGTCAGTTTCTGGCGAAAGAATGTGCACAGTACTGGTTAACCGCTTAGAGGACTAAGCCTGCCCAGTAAGCGCGTGGTTAGGTAAACTGACCACGCTCGACATGACCCCATTGGGTTGACTGGGCCGTAAAACCTCAACACAAACAAATGTTACAAAACTCTTGAAAAACATCTTTTATTTAAGATTTTTTTTTGGAAAAATAGGAGCAGAAGCACCTCTCAAATAACTTGTTAAAGAGGAGTACTTGGTCACTATTCTGGGATCATTTTCTTTCAGTCACTTTAAAAACAAATGCTGTGGAGACTCTCAGAAGCCCCTCATTGAGGTGCCTCTTACAATTTCCAACAACTTTGTTATCGAGAAACATGAAAAAAATTATCCCAGAAATGACAAAAAGTACAGATCCAGATCAGGTGGCTTCTTCCAAACAGTGAATTATTACTGAACTGTTCATGCACTAGAGCTGATCTAATTCGATTCTTACACACTAAACTAAAAATCTAAGAAAACTCATTTGTTTCCTTCAGATTATCCCTAGTATTCCCCATTTTTGAAAAGAATCCTGCCAACTCTTTTGACTGTATCGCATGCAATTGCTTCTTTATACAACATATCTGATGTGCAAGAACGACATTATACTGTCTAAAGTCAAAGATATGACAAGTGACCTCAGAAAAGTTTTACAAGATGTTATAAAACACAGGTTTTCAAATGCCCTCCAATGAAAAAGTAGGGATAAAATAGGGCTCAAAAGTTTGAAAAAGTAGGGCAAAAGTAGGAATTTCAATCATGAAAAGTAGGGATAGTAGGGCTGTTCTGAGAGTGTTTAGACTTAGAAAAAGATATAATAAGCAAATAAAGTTTTCTCTGAACAACAACACTACATTATCCTGGAAAGGACATATCAAAATAAATGTTCCAAAAGAGGAATTACAACTGAAGTAAAACTATTTTATAAACTTTTGCATTGTTGCTGCTCAGATTAAATTGATCTGATTTTTGAAACTCTGAGAGAGTGGGGAAAAAATTACAATTTTTAGTCACTTCAAACATTTTTGGACTAAAAAGTAGATATAGTAGGGCATTTTCAGAAAAAAAAGTCGGGAAAAGTAGGGACACAAAAAAAAAGTAGGGCCCATTTGAAAGCCTGAAAATGGCAGTTCTTCGTGTCGCTCTCTTCCTCCTAGAGGATTGTTGCATAATAGAATATGTATTCTTACCATTGACTATATGGGCAAGATGTGTTAGAATTCTCCATAAAACATGTGGGCACACTTGATCTGTGGGGCGCTTATAATGAGTACCCACAACAAAAGTGTGGAAAAATAAGTAACAAATACATGTAATAACTTTTAGACAAAAAAAAAACTGCGTTATGGGCTGGGGTTTTGTATAAAGTCCATATTACCATCACAATGCTCTGTAAACAGCAATCTACATCGGTAAGCCATTTTAGTCTGAAGAGCCCCAAAAACAGTGCAGACCCAGATCAGATGGCACAGAGAACAGCTAATCAGGGTCACCACTGTTTGCAAACAGTTAAGCTATTTTTCTCAGGAGTTCAGTCAGTCTTAAAAAGTCTTTGAGCATACCCCAGGTACAAATGTTCTGATCATCTGACACACCCAGTCTCATCAGAGCAAGTCTGTTGACACATTCTACAGTATCATTTTGCAAGTTCTCTTCCTTGTGGCAGAAATGGCAGAAAATTTACTAAATGTAAATGTAATCAGTCCCCTTAAGAATGTCCCTGTTAGGAGGTCACTGATACTTCTGACTGGTTTGTATCTGGGGTCACACTCCGTGATCTTTTTGACCCCTCACTCTGTAACTGTTGAGCATATGCTTCCCTAATTAATTTAAATGCTTGTAAAGTAGCGTAAGGAGTCTGTGTGATAGGATCAAAGTATTTAGCCGGCAGTCTCGTCACCGGACAGAACTGTTTCACTGGAGGTCGATTTTTCTTGCTGGGAAAAGATTCTTTAAAGTTTCTTTCATCAGTAAATGTGATAAAAGTTCTTGAACACTTCTCTGATGAAGACGATTCTATCTTTACAGTACTACTGGTTTTGACTGTATCTTCAGAGCTGAAAAAATAAGAAATTAGAAATGAATTTGTAAACCACTGCCCCCAACTATACACTTGTTGATACAAAATGCCAAACTTGAAAAAGGGGCATAACTCTAACAAAAGTCATCTAAAATTCACCAAAATTTAATGAAATGAGTTGTGTTATCATGCGATTTGTCTCACTGAGAAACAGGAGCTAATTGATGAGCTGTCTTATCATTGGAGTTGTCCTGTTTTTAGAAACTGGCAATGACTAAGTCATATCATCATGCAAAGGGCCACAACTGCAAAAAAATATGATGAAATTTAAAAAAATAAATAAAAAAAATTAGGTAATCTACTAACCTATCAGTTGACTAAGTTTCAAGCGACTATCTCAAACAGTTTCCAATATATCTTGCTGATAAGTTCAAAATGCCTAATTTTTCAAAGGGTCATAACTGGAAAAATAGGTGATTTTTTTTTTTAATCAGGAAATCGACATTTTTTAAATTTAATCAGAAAATCTACTCATCATCTACCATCAGCTGACCAACTTTCAAGTCTCTAGCTAAAATAATTCTGAGATATCTTGCTGACAAGTTCAAAATGCCAAAATTTTCAAAAAGGGCCATAACTTTGGAAAAGTAAGGCGATTTTTTTTTTAAAATTAAATCAGGTAATCTACTTATCATCCCCTATCAGCTGACCAAGTTTCAAGCCTCTAGCTCAAATTATTTTCAAGATATCTTGCTGCCAAGATTAATTCTGATTTTTTCAAAGGGGCATAACTCCAGAAAATGAGGTAACTCGGACAAGAAAAAAGATACAGGTGTTATTTTTCCATGCGGAATCTATATATGAAATTTCAAAACCCTAACATACACTGTTCATAAGACACGGCATGCATCAGACTTCATTCAGATTTTATTCAATGGGGCATAACTCTTTGAAGGAAGATAACTCGGACAAGGAATAAAAAACATGGGTCAAATATTTTTCCATGAACAATACATACATTGTGTACATGAAATTTCTAAACCCTCGTATGCACTGTTCTTGATGAACAGATGGATGGACAACTCAAAACTAACATATCCTGTCAACTTTGTTGAAGTTGGGAGTTGGGGGCATAACTTGACATGTTTCCCAAGTATACAAATGCCCCTAACCATAGCCCCACCCCAGGCCATGACCCAGGGGCAACTCTAGCAGAGTTGAAGGTTTAGGTCTGGAAAAGTAGCATACCTAATTTCAACTTCCTAACAAAACACACCCAAGACCTCCAAGAAATGCAGACCTAAATGTAAATTTGAATGTAAACTTAAACATTTGTTAGACTCTGGCCGGGGCATAAAAACAGAGGTCAAATATGGAGAAAACTAGCATGTCCTTATTTGTAAAAACCCAGAAGACTCCAAAGTCCTTGTTCTTTACTTACATAATACATCAACCACTGACATTTCTTTGCCTAGTTTTGACTTGCTGGAATCACCTGGTTATGGTGATTTGAATAAGATGTTTTGGTGCTAAAATAAGGAAAGCTAGAAAACTGACAAGACAGCAAGCTTATGGCCCCATCCACAAGCCTACATATGTATAAGCTTTCACATAGCTCACCTGAATCATGCCTTGCCAATAAAAAAAAACAAGAATTCTGTACGAGTCTGTTTTTTCTGAGTAGAATTATTTGAGAGTTCATCTGCATTGAGCAAAGTCATATAAGTATAATACATTAGGAAGTCAGTAACATACTTCAAACTTTGGGCCATCCTGTCTCATAATCGGAAAGTATGATATTTATACATGAAATACTTTTCAAGATATAAGGCAAATCAATGGAGTGTGAAATTCTGGTCACTGTGACCTACATTTATTCTGGAATCAAACTTTGGTCTTACAGACTCATAACTGGAATTATGATGACAATACACCAAAGAGTCTTCAAGATATAAGGTAAAATCAGTGGACTGTAAAATATAGGTCACTGTGGCCTACATTTATTTTGAGGTCAAACTTTGGGCAATACTGAATGATAATCTGAAAGTATGATATTTATACATGAAATACGTTTCAAGATATAAGGCAAATCAATGGAGTGTGAAATTCTGGTCATTGTGACCTACATTTATATAAGTCAAACTTCGGCTCCGACTGATTCATAATCGGAAAGTATAATGTTTATACATGAAATACTCAAGATATAAGGCAAAATTGCTGGACTGTTAAATATAGACACCTGTGACCAACATTTATACATTGTAAATTTAAGTAACTGTTACCAACATTTATTTTGCTGTCAAATTTCAGATCATACTGACTCTTAAACTAAAAGTGTGATATTTCTAATACAAAAATTCTTTGATTCATAATCTGAGAGTAAGATGTTATACACCAGATAATCTTCAAGATATAAGGTTAAATCACTGGACTGAGAAATACAGGTCACTGTGACCTATATTTATTTAAAGGTTGAATGTTCGATGGTACTGAACAATGATCTGAAAGTATGGTGTTTATACATGAGTACCTTTCAAGATGTAAGGCAAACTCACTGGTCTGTGAAATACAGGTCACTGTTACCTACATTTATTTTGAGGTTGAACTTTGGGTCACACAGATTCATAATCTGAAAGTATGGTGTTTATACATGAAATGCTCTTGAAGATATAAGGCTAAAATCACTGGACTGTGAAATATAGGTCATTGTGACCTACTTTGTTTTTAAATCATTTTTGGGTCATACTGACTCAAAATCACAAGGTATGATGATTATACTCTTCAAGATATATATGGCAAAATCACTGGAGCAAGAAATGTAGATCACTGTGACCAACTTTACTTTGAGGTAAAACTTTAGGTCATACTGACTCATAATCCGTAAGTATGATGTTTATACATTACATACTCTTCAAGATACAAGGCAAAATAACTGGATCGTAAAATGTGGGTCACTGTGACCTATATTTATTTTGAGATCTTTATTCAAAATATAAGACAAAATCACTGTACATGTACCATGAAATATAGGTCACAATGACCTATATTTATTTTGAGGTCAAACATCTGGTCATACTGACTCATACATGGAAAGTATGGTGTTTGTACATGAAATACACTTCAAGATATAAGACAGAATCACTAGACTGTGAAATATTTTCAAGATGTAAGGCAAAATCAGTGGACTATGAAATATAGGTCATGCTGATTTTTACTTCATGACTTACAAGTCAATGTCCAGAGGTTGAATGATGTCTGACTAAGTATCTAAGTTGTTTTCATAATAGAAAAAAAGGGGAAAAAACAACACTTTTTGACCTCTAGTCCCACCCAAGAGCATGGACCCGGGGATTCTACTGAAAGCCAACCCTCCTGGGTACCTATATATGGTCCAAATATAAATGCTTTCCAGTAAGCAGTTGTTGAGATATGAACTTTTGAAAAACTTGAACATAAAAATTTAAAATAGTGAGACAGGAATGTGAATGCTAATGAAAATGTGAACATGGACACATGAACATGGAAGACCGGTGTGACTACAATAGCTCTCCATGTAAATTATTCAGGCAAGCTTAAAAAAAAAATTATGGCAATATTTTTCCACAAAAACATATGCTGTGGGTAGAAGTGCTTCAGCAAGGAGCACTACAAGGTATTTTTGGACATTATGTCGGAGTAATAACTGCATAACTGGTTCTCTGTACACTGTGGTCTGGGCTAACCAATTCTGATCAGGGTCATTATCGGGTAATTGTTCTTACCTGTCTTGATCAATATTTATTTCATTATCTGGCTGGTAACTATCCCCAGCCATCTTGGTAATTATTTATTTCATTATCTGGTAATTGTCACTACCTGCCTTGGTCAATACATATATTTTGTTATCTCATAATTGTCCCTACCTGTCTTGGTCAATATTTATTTCGCTATCTGGTAACTCCTCAATCAGTGGCATTGTGAGGGAATGGTATCGTATCACTGGTCCTCTGTATACTGTCTTTTGAATACGTCGACTTTTCTTCTCTAGTTCGAGACGTTGGTAATTCTCTGTAAAATGATGAATACTATTTCAGAATACTATTTTAACCCTTGTCATGCTGAACCCGGATATATCCTGCCTTTGCAAACAGTGTAGACTCAGATCAGTTGGCTTCTGAAGAAGCCAACTGATCTGGATCTGCACTGTTTGCCAATAAGTATGTTAATTTATAGCGACAATCCAGATCAAGCAATCTGATTGGCTGAAAATTAGAAGTAGGTGTAGCATCTTAATTTATTCAGTAGGACAAGGATTAAACACTTTCAGTATATAAGAGGACTGGATACACTTGGAAGGGTTTCCACAAAATTTTGGAAGGAAAACAACTTTTCTGACTTATGCTTGCTTTCCTGTGTATCAAGACTTTTCTGAAAAAAGGTCTACTCTAAAGGGAACCATTAGTGTCAAGAATTTTAAATATCAGCAGATATATTAACCCTAGTCTTGCTGAACCTGGATATACCCTGCCTTTGCAAATGCTAACAGGGTAGATCCAAACCAGCTGGCTTTGATCTGCCCTGTTTGTCATTCAATATTTGAATTTGTATAAAAAAATTGGATCAAGCAATCGGATTGGCTGACAAACAAAAGTGGGCATGGCATCTTAATGTATTCAGCATGACAAGGGTTATTTAGAACCACCAGAAAAGCTGACTGTACCCTCAGTGCACTGACAGTGGACATGTGGACAGAGGTAAAACCAGTATTAAAAATAGTCTTCAGAGAAGTATACCTTTTTTTTATTACTTTCCATGAAATAGTTCTCTTTGGAGACAATTTCAATACCAAGTAATTTTTGCTCATTTCTACTAAAGAGATCATATGCAGATTGTGGTTTGAATTTTATGGCCTGGTCAACACTATTAACCCATTGTGTGGGGAGACCTGTAAAAGGGTACTTGGCAAACAGTGCAGACCCAAATTGCCTATTACAATCTATCCACAGGTCAAGGAGAAGTCGTTTGAAGGTTTTTCAATTTTTAGCTCTGGCAGCCATCTTGTTCAACCGAGTGGAACAGTTTGAGCAAAGTTGGCAGAGGGTCACCCAAGTAACATTCCTGTTAAATTATTTCAAAATCCATCCATGGTATGGAGGAGAAGAAGACGTTTAAAGGTTTTTCTATTTTCAGCCTTGGATGCCATTTTGTTCATCTGAGCAGAATTGTTTAAGAAATTTTGGTAGGGGGTCACCCAAGGAACATTCCTGTGAAATTATTTCAAAATCCATTCACTGGTTACGGAAGAGAAGTCGTTTAAAGGTTTTTTTTCTATTTTTAGCTCTGGCGGCCATCTTGTTCATCCGAGCGCAAGGGTTTGAGCAATTTTAGTAGAGGGTCACCCAAGGAACATTCATGTGTAATTATTTTAAAATCCGTTCACTGGTTAATGAGAAGAAGTCATTTAAAGGTTTTTCTATCTTTAACTCTGGCGGCCATCTTGTTCATCCGAGCAGAACGATTTGAGCAATTTTGGTAGCGAGTCACCCAAGGAATATTCCTGTAAAATTATACTGAAATTGGGCCAGTGGCCTTGGAGGAGATGTCATTTTAAGGTTTTTCTATTTTTAGCTCTGGTGGCCATTTTGTTCAGCGGAGCGGAACCATTTAGGCAATTTTGGTAGAGGGTCACTCAAGGAACATTCCTGTAAAATTATTTCAAAATCCAATCACATGTTTAGGAGAAGATGTCTTTTAAGTAAACTGTTGACAGATGCACGACGTACGGCGGACATTGAGCTGTAACAAAAGCTCACCTTGAGCCTGTGGTTCAAGGTTAGCTAAAAACAAATAAGATGTCCAGCCCTGTTTTCTGTGAAATTATATACGTTTCATCTGCTGATTATGCTTGAGTTTAAGATACAAATCAGTTTTAAAGCACATACATCATAAAACAGTATCAGAATTTACACTCAGCATGCTTGGTTAACATTTCAGCAGATAAACTTTTGGAAAAGCTTTCTTAATCTTCCCATAAAACAGGCAATCTGCAGAATATACTAATGGTTAAAAAAATGGAATTTCAAGTCAAAATTCAGGGCCCAGTTGTTCAAAGCTAACAACGTCGTTAGTTAACGATTCGTTAAAATTTACATCGAGAGATACGCAAATATGCTGAAATTTTTTGCTGAAAAAATGTGAGTAGCTTTTGCAGTGCAAAAGCTACTCACATTTTTTCAGCAAAAAATTTCAGAAAATTGTATATTGAATCTGCTAATTTAAAAATAGTTAACTAAATGGCCCTTAATGAGCTCGTTAAGCTAACGACGCTTTTAACAACTGGGCCCAGACATATAGACTTGGCATGTATATATAAAATCTAGGTCTGTTTGTATGTTGTGTAGGTTTTACTGTCAAAATTATTTTGAAAATATGGTTTGTCTTAAAGTTTTGAAAATAAGCAATGAATCTTTACAAAGTATTAAAACCAAATTGCACAGCTGATGGCACGCCATTGCAAAATCCCCGAGCTCTGTGCTAATGTTGCTAATAACATGAAGGACAGATCAACAGAGGGACGGACTCACTCACGCACATCCTTATGATGAGGGGGTGTCATGTAGCAAGTTTTGGTGAAATTCTGCTTAGTGGCTAAGGAGGAGATACTGTGATGGACAGAAGGATGGATGGACTGGTAGATGAACTGACTGATAAATAATGTTGCGCTTGCCACACTTTTACTGGGCAGGCTTAGTCCTCTGAGTGTTTAACCTGTATTATGCATGTTCTTTCAAAAGAGAATGACTGTAGAAAATATTTCATTATTAATTTCCATATAAGAATGTTGCCAACCCAACGGGGGTCAAACCTGCAACCTCCTGATCACCTGATGGACTCCCATCCAACTGAGCCACTGAGGCCGGCCAAGTTTTATTGATTCCGCCCAGTGGTTTAGGAGGAAATAGCCTGACTGGGGACGGATGTATAGATGGACAAAGGCAGTCACACTATCCCCACTGCTTTTTTAAAAAAAGAGTGGGATAATAAGTGTGTCTTATTTTCGAACATTTATCATATTTTATCACAGGTTTAATCTTATTCAGAGCTACATAATAATGCCTATAGATACCTAAGGACATAAGGTTCAACTCCTCAGTAACTTTAGCCTCTTCTAGTAATTCCTCCTGTGTCAGCCTGCGCACCTCTGCTACTCTCTTCTGAGCAGCAATGCCCTTCAGTATCTTTTGTCGAGCTTCCCGATTCTTTTCCCTCTCTGCTATCTGTTTTGTCCTGTCTGCTGTTGATTTCCTCAGGGTCTTTTTCTCTGCATTAAAATAAACATTTGTAAGAGGACTGAATACACCTGTTAGATTTTCAGCCATTTATTACAAGGGAGAAAACTTTTGTGACTTTCTGTTTGCTAGCTTGCATAAGCTCTTTCTGAAAGGGGTCTACCCTAAATGAAAAGGATTTGCTCCCTCCTTTGGGAGAAATTCTTCACTTCAGAGTAGACCCGTTTTCAGAAGGGTGTCAAAAACAATTTTACCCAGTTATCTCCCCTGAATGTGTATCAATTCTCCTTAACTCCTTAAGTCCAACAAACCTGAACAGAAACATTTGCCAACAGTGTAAATCGCATGAGATGGCTTACAATGAGCCTTCTCATCAGAATTTACAGTCTTAACCATTCAACAAAATTTACCTTAAATATTGGGACACCTTAAATCCTTACCATATCTGTCCTAAAATGTGAACAGGGTCCACAATGTTTGCCATTCATCATGGAATTTTTAGACACATTTACAGGTAATGAAATGAACTTATTCAAAGTTTTATACAAGTATAGTAAAGAGTTAACATAGCAACAGATAAGGCACTTTTTTAATCCAAAAAATGCTGATATCTTTTTTATTTCTCAACAAAAACATATGTTGTGGGTACTCATTAGAAGCACCTTGGCGAGGCGCTTCTAATGAGTACCCATAACATATGTTTTCGTCAAGAAAAAAGAAAAATATTATGTGGATACCCCATCTTATCTGTAGCTATGAGTTAAGATGTCTGAATATTTTGGGTAAATTATTACTATATAAATCCTGCAGAAGGCAGTGTCACACCTGTCTGCAACTGTTAATATTACAAAGGAGTTAAAAATTCATGTAATGAATGAGAAAGTCACTGGAACCATGATATGCTGATCATGGTCATAAAATGATTCCCCAGTGTCTGAGTCATTACGAAAACACGCCTATTCAAATATATAGAAAAAACTTCACCTCCAAAAACTGAAAATTTTCAGATTAAAAAACTGATATTTTTCCATATTTCTGCTCAAAACATAGATTGTGGATACTAATTAGAACTGTCTTGCCGAGGCGGTTCTAAAGAGTACCCACAATCTATGTTTTTGAGCAGAAATAAGAGAAATAATGTATACCCCTGTAAACCCCTGTTTTACTATATAAAAGTGGGGTTTAAGGGGGGTCAAAATTATATAGGCATGCTTTTGTGATGGCCTGTTAGGGAGGAAGTGAATGCCAGGTTTCATAAATGTAGGTTATAGGGATCAGAAATGGAGTCAAATGCTAGGGTTGATATGATGTAGTCACTTGACTGCAAAGTATAGGTAAGCGTCATAAAATGACACTGCAGTGTTTGAGTCCATGTACGGGAGAAAGCTCATGCCATGTTAGAAGACTGCAGGTGTTACAATTAAACTAAGGTTGATGTAAAAACTGGCAAAATCATTAGACAGTGAAGAATAGGTCATGGTCATAAAATGATGCTGTATTGTGAGAGTCTTTGTTAGGGAGAGAGTATATGCTAAGTAAGATGATTATTTCTGTAATAGCAATTCAGTAATTCTGCGAACAGACAGAAAACTTGACACCTATTATGCACCCACTTGCCTAAGTAGGTGAGACAATAAAATGGTATATGTCATCTGATTTCTTTGTAATCACCATTCTCAGTATTTAACCTATTTATGTCAAGTGGGCTCTTCTACCACAGCTCTTTGGACTGATCTATTTCCAATAGCAGGGTGTCTGGTTAGTTTTTATTATTACTATGTTTTATAGAAATTCCTATAAATAAATAAATGTAAACACTGTAGGCCCTGATCAGATGAAGTGTTCTGCAGCATCTAAACTGGGCCAGCATTGTCTGCCAGTTACCTTTTTGAGGGGTTCTGGACTAAAATGGGTTACATCACAAGAACATACCTATATAATTTTGACCGCCTTAAACCCCATTTTAATATAGTAATACTGGTGTTTACAGGGGTATACGTTATTTTTCTTATTTCTGCTCGAAACATAGAGAGTGGGTACTCGTTAGAACCACCTCATCGAGGCGGTTCTAACGAGTACCCACAATCTATGTTTTGAGCAGAAATATGGAAAATATCAGATTTTTTATCTGAAAATTTTCATTTTTTGGTGGAAAAATTTTCAGTATGTTTGAATAGGCATGTTTTCGTAATGAAATAAACATGTATGTACCTGGAGAATGATATATTTGTATTGATGGAGCAGGTTTGGGCTTTTTCTTCTCTTTAACTTTTTTCTCCACTGGTGGTTTTGGCTTTTTAACTGCTGGCTCCTGAAAGACAAAACATGGAATTCTTTTACCAACATTACAAAATTTTCCTTGTTACAGGTATACTGTAAAACAAAATTATACCAACAACATCATACAAGAATTGAGTATCCACAAAATATTTTTTTCTTATTTCCCTTCAAAAACCTATGTTATGGTACTCATTAGACTGACAAGGGGTAATTGAGAAATGTAATTGTAATTAGCTGTAGTTAATTAAATTCTTAAAGTAACTGGCTGTAATTTGTAGTTGGGCTCATTTTGACTTACATGTAATTGTAATTTAATTAATTCCAAAAAGTTCTAGTAATTTTATTCTATTTTATTTATTTATTTATTTATTTTTTTTTTTTGTGGGGGGGGGTGGGGGGGGGGCGGTTTACAGCCCTTTCAAGAATATTTTACTTATATTGAGCCAACTGTTCATCAAAGGTGGGCGAAAACTGGAGAACCCGGGAAAAAACCACCTGACCATCTGTTAGCAGAACTTCACTTTCCCACATGTGACTCCAGCAAAGCTCGAACTACAGCAGCCTAATGGATTAAGAGTCAACTCTCCTATCCACTAGGATTTTGGAGCCCCGCAAGGTAATTTTATTTACTTTTCAGTTACATTTGGGATTAGGATTAGTAGGATTAGGGTTGGGGCAGGGAAGGGTATGGCAGGGCAGGGCAGACAGACAGACACAGATAATGATTATGAATGAGAATGCTGACTGCCAATTTCACATTCATCTGATCATCAAATTCACTGCGTGTACTAGATATGCTTATGTTGGAACAATGAACTAAAATGCTTTGTTTAAATTGCTGCAATGTCACTGGTGACTGATTAAGAAATAGTAGGCTTTAATGACAAGGGATAAGCAAGATAAATAATGCAATGCACTTATCTGTTGAGTCTCAATGCTCATTTTAATACCTGAAGGCATACAAAGGCAGTTGTAACAATGGTTCATTGCTACATACAATGTAGTATGAAAATAGTCACCTATCCTGCTCAAATAACTGAACTGTTTTATTAACAGTTAAAGATTAACTTTTAACGTAGCAGTGAAGATTTTTGAGTCAGTATATAATGTATATAGCTGCAGATAGGTCGAATAAATTTTGTGGCAGTTTTAAAATGTAATGTTTAATTTAATTATATTGCAAAAACTTGTGTAATTGTTTATTCAATTTAACTGAAGGGTTTTGCAATGTAATTGTAATTTAATTAATTACATTTCAAAGTATCTGACCCCATGTCTGTCATAAGAAGTGTCTCAATGAGGCACTTCTTATGAGTACCCACAACATGATGTTTTTTTTGGTGTGTTTTTTTGTGGAGAAATAAGAAAAATATCAGTATTTTTCAGTTGAAAAAAAGCACCTACTGGAGTTAAGTTACCCTTATTATTTAAAGACACACCTCACATTTAGGTAGGAGCCACATACAAGATATATAACATTTTCCTCTTGTACAACCCTGCATATCCACACATGTTGATTAGTCTTTATTCATCATTAACCCTTATCATGCTGAATAAATTAAGCTGACACATCCACTTCCAATTTTCAACCAATCAGATTACTTTATCCAGGTTGTTGGTATAAATTTACATACTGAATGACAAACAGTGTAGATCCAGATCAGTTGGCTTCCTCAGAAGCCAACTGATCTGGATCTACACTGTTTGCAAAGGCAGGGTATATCAGGGTTCAGCAGGACAAGGGTTAACACAAAATCTGAACCTTCTATTCTGTATGCCCATCTCTAGATAAGGGGCACTTTTTTCAACCAAAAAGTATTGCTACTTGTGCTGGGGACCAGCATTTCCTACAAGATTGCATGTGTGCCAGCAAAGACTCAGATCAGCCTGCGCATATGTACAGTCTGATTAGAGTCTTTGCAGGCACACTGCAGGAAGCCAAGGATCCAAACTATCTTCAGACTGACAGCGAAGACTGATCAGCATCATTACAAAAACGAGCCTTTCAAATGTATTGAAAATTTCACCGCCAAAAACAGGAAGTTTTCAGTTAAAAAAAATCTGATAATTTTCATATTTCTGCTCAAAACATAGATTGTAGGTACTCGTTAGAACCGCCTCAATGAGGCAATTCTAACAAGTACCACAATCTATGTTTAGACTGTAGGTACTTGTTAGAACCACCTCGATGAGGCAGTTTTAACAAGTACCCACAATCTATGTTTTTGATACAAAATAAGAAAAATAATATATATCCCTGCAAACCCCAGTTCTATTGTATAAAAGTGGGGTTTCAGGGGGTCAAAATTATGTAGGTATGTTTTCGTGATGTCCACACAGGCTTGACTGTATCTTCGCAGGGCTCAAATGTTATCTTGAAGGAAATGCTGTGCTTCAGCTCATTTTTCTTATTTCTACATTAAAGCAAGCTTTTGTTGTGGGTATTCATTAGAAGTACCTCACTGATGCACCTCTAATAAGTACTCCTAACAAGGGCTTTCCTATAGAAATTAAGAAATTAAATTTGGGCCCAGTCAAGACACAGATCTGATCAGAGTCACTGAAGGGTACTCTGTGGGTAGTCAAGGATCCAGAAAGTCTTCAGGCTGCAAAAACTGATCAGCTTTTTAGAATCAGTCAAAGCCAAGTCTAAACTTTTTGCTCGGCCAGTTCTGTCTGCCCTTTAAGGATATAATAGAATTAAGATGTGCCTCTTTCAATAGTCTTATCACAGATAAGAGACTGGGCACAAGAGAACCTACCTGTAACGGTGTTTTCAGAAAAAGATGTCCCCCAACTATGAATTTTCAGTTTTTCCACTGCTGTGACCATGAAAATTACGACAAGGTCACCAAAATCCAATCACTTCTTTGTTCTGTCCCAATTATAGATCCTTTAAAGTTTGATAAAAACCACTGGTTCACAAACTATTGTGCAGCAAGAAAGTCTCGCCGACAACGTCGACACAAATGCCAATGCAGAGGCCGATAGGATCTGCACCAAAATCAGTATGTCCCCTCCCCATAGGTTGGGGGACATAAATACACTGTCAACTAGAGCTGTTGTTTATGAAACACTATGCCCCCACTTCTTGACCCTCACACTGCTTGCCTCTAATAGTTTTTGAGATATCTTGCTTACAAAGTTAAAATGCTGAAATTTTCAAAGTGCCATAACTCATGAAAAAAATTTCAGAATTTTTTAAAAGTTAATTAGGCCATCTACACATCATCCTCTATCAGCCGATCTAGTTTCAAGGCAGTAGCCTAAATAGTTGTTGAGATATTTTGCTTACAAGTAAAATGCAGAAATTTTTGAAGGGCCATAACTCAAGAAAAAAATTTCAGAATTTTTTGAGACGTTATGTTTGTGTTGAGGTTTTATGGCCCAGTCAACCCATTGGGGTCATGTCGAGCGTGGTCAGTTTCCCTAACCACACGTTTACTAGGCAGGCTTAGTCCTTGAAGCGGTTAACCAGTATTGTGCACATTCATTCGCCAGAAACTGACAACTGCCCTTCTTGAATCAGCGGAAGGGAGAGAATGACCATAGAAAATATTTCATGATCAATCTCCACAAAAGAATGTTGCCGACCTCGGGGTTTTGAAATATCTTGCTTACAATGATAAAAATGCTAAAATTTTCAAAGGCCTGTAATGCCAGAAAAAAAAAATGAATATTTTTTAGAAGTAAATCAGGTCATTTACTCATCATTCCCCATCAGCCTGTAAAGTTTCAAGGCAATAAACTAAATAGGTTTTCAAGACACCTTGCTTTCGAGATTAAAATGCTATACTTTTCAAAGGGCCATAACTCAGGGAAAAACATTCGGATTTTTTTCAAAAATTAATCAGGTTATGTACTCATTGTCCTCTATCAGCATATTAAGTTTCAATATAATAGCTCAAATTGGTTTTGAGATGTCTTGCTTACAAAATTCCCTTGCATTTTTTTTTTCAAAGTGGCATACCTCAAGAAAGGGGTATAACCATGATAAGAAAAAAATATGGATCAACTATTTTTTCATGAGGAATACATGTACATGCATGAAATTTCAAAAACCTAGCAAGGAAGATTCAAAAATAATGCTATGCACATTTTTGCGATATCTTGCTTACAGGGTTAAAATGTTAAAATTTTCAAAGGGCCATAACTCAATTTCTTTTTTCAGAATTTTTCAACAGTAAACCTGGTCATCTACTCATAATCCCCTATCAGCATATCAAGTGTCAAGGCAATTTCTTCAATAATTTTTCAGATATCTTGCTAACATGGTCAAAATGTAAAATTTACAAAGAGCCAGAAAATAAAAAAATAAAAAAAAAAAGAAATTTATTGAGAAGTTAATCAGGTCATCTACTCATCATGCCTTATCAGCCTGTCAAGTTTCAAGGCAAAAGCTCAAAGACATAACTCAATAAAGGGACATGACCCTAATAAGAAAAAAATATGGGTCAACTATTTTTTCATGAGGAATCCATATATATGAAATTACAAAAACCTAGCATGGACAGTTCAAAAGTTATGCTATGCACAAATAAAAGCACAGCAAGCATAATACCCCGCCATAGCAATTATTTGTTTATGTATTAAAGTTATCCTTGCGAAAATGTCGGGAAAGAAAATGACGGAGGGATAGATAACAATCCTAGACCGTATCTTGATAACATCAATGGACAGATAACAATCCTAAAGCAGACCTTGATAATATCAATGCATATAGCAAGTTTGGTTAAAAGGACTTGTTATTTACTCAAGTTATCATCTAGAAATGAAAATATGGACGTGTCTCAGGCAGATAACTCCACAAAAATTTGACGAAATTTGCCCATTAGCAATCCAAACCTGATCTCCTTACTGTCAATACATATAGCAAGTTTGGTTAAAATCCCTTGTTATTTACTAAAGTTATCATCCAGAAATGAAAATATGGGCGTGTCTTGGGCAGATAACTCTGTAAACATTTTACGAAATTTGCCCATTAGCAATCCCAAACCAGATCTCCTTAATGTCAATCCATATAACAAATTTTGATGAAAATCCCTTGTTATTTACTCACGTTATCATCCAGAAACGAAAATATGAGCATGTCTCGGGCAGATAACTCCGTAAAAAATTTATGAAATTAGCCCATTAGCAATCCCAAACCAGACCTCCTTAACGTCAATGCATATTGCAAGTTTGGTGATTTACCTTGTTATTTACTCAAGTTATAGTCCTGAAACGAAAATATGGGCATGTCTCAGGCAGATAACTCCATCAAAAATTGACGAAATTTGCCCATTAGCAATCCCAAACCAGATCTCCATAATATCAATGCACATACCAAGTTTGGTGATAATACATTGATGTTTACTCAATTTATCATCCGGAAACGAAAATATGGGCATGTCTCGGGCAGATAACTCCTTTAAAAATTGACGAAATTTGGCCATTAGAAATCCCAAACCAAATCTTCACAATATCAATGCGCATACCAAGTTTGGTGAAAATCCATTGATGTTTACTCAAGTTATCATCCGGAAACAAAAAACGGACGGACACTATTATGTGGTGGGGTATAAAAAGCGTAACTACCGGTAATGGACTGATGAATGGACAAGCTCAAAGCAATATGCCCTATCAACTTCTTTGAAGTTGGGGGCATAATAAATGATTGACAGGTAAAGGTCCAATAGTGATATTTAGTACTGGGGTGCTAATCTAAAATTAAGGACTATTCACATTAGGTGAAGTCCTCCATTTTGTGTTGTAGTTTTACAGCCCAGTCAACCCAATGGGGTCATGTCTAGTGCAGTCAGTTTGCCTAACCACACTTTTACTGGACAGGCTTAGTTCTCTACAAAGCGGTTAACTAGTATTGTGCATATTCTTTTGCCAGAATCTGACAACTGCCCTTCTTGAATCAGTGGAAGGGAGAGAATGACCATAGAAAATATTTTATGATCAAATCTCCATGAAAGAATGTTGCAGACACAGCAGGGGTCGAACCCACAACCTCCTAATCACCAGTCAGACGCCCATCCAACAGCCATCGAGGCTCCATACAGTGGAGGGATATACAAACAACAACAACAACTGGCTTATTTATCTTATCCATAGGTATTATCCCCTCCGAAGTATTTATTACCCCTCAGAAGGCCTCTTTACTAGCCCTTGCTGGGATTGCCTCTGTATGACACGCCTTTGAGCTATCTTGCATAGTGTCTAGGTAGGGGCAATAAAATCATAGGGATCAAACATGGTTTTTCATGCATTAACATTCGCCAGGTCCAGAGGAAGGTGTTGAAAACTGAGTCCAGAGGCCGCGGTTTTCAACACCTCCCTAGGGACCTGGCAAACGTTAATGCACTGAAAAACCATGTTCGATTGCTACTATTGCATAAAAACTGAAAAAATTTGCTAAATTTTGCGTTATTTCTTGTACTCTTTTATTTCGCCTTTTCACCGATGTCTTGCGAACGCAATTTCCATGGACTATGCTCGTTCTAGGGCCAGGCAGTACACGTCTCATAATGGCAGCAAATCTGTGGCCCCGGTACGAGCATACTGAAAGTTGCGTAGCCGTGCATTAACAGCGTACATGTATGAATTGCCTTGTTAATACACAGCTTTTTGCCGGTTAATGTACGGCTGTTAATATCGTGTGACACTGTTTTTTTTGCAATAATAGTGAATGGTATCTCTTTTGGTCTCATTTTAGCTACCGTTATGTCTTTAAGGTATGGTAAATGTCCTAAAATTTCGAACAAAATTAAATAATATCAGTTCTAACCCTAATCACGTGAATATCCATGTGACAGTTGCATGGAAATGGCTAACATGGCTAACATTGCGATAGCAGTCTCTGAGTTTTTTGTTTTTTTTCTTCTTTTTTTTTTCTTGTGAATTTTCAGTCAGTATCTCCTGGGTTTGCATAAAATTAAAATACGGTTCCCATACCATTTATGTACATAAAATTCATTATGACACTGCTGCTGCATTTAGTTTTGTGGTAACTTTCAACACTACTACTTTAGTTTCCGGTTCTGTAACGAAAAAAAAAAAAAAAAAGTTACCGAAATCAGAATGTGCCGATAAAAAAAATATCTGAAGAAAGCTGTGTTTGAAATTTTAGAAATTCCCTTTTTGCAAAACTGCTACTGTTCGAGATTTTAGGACATTTCCAGAAATTATTTTGGACAAAAATATTAGGTGTTCGAAATTTTAGAGTGTTCGAAATTTTAGGACATTTACTTAACTATGGTACATTTATGTATAACTAACCTTATAAGCCTTTGTAACAACCCTCTTCTTTCTCTTCGGTTCATCATCATCAACATCACTTTTGACTTCATCATCTTCATCAATGCTGATGTCAGAGTCTTCTACATCTGATTCTGAGACTTCAGACTCATATTCTTTGTCATCTTCTTCCTGTTAAAAATAACAATATTAAAACTACATGCTGGGAAAAAATTCAGCATCATAAATGTCTGATCATATTTTCAAGGAAATACAAGAAAAATATCATCACTTTGTCCTCTGATGAAATTGTCCATAGCATGGTAAGTGTTAAAAGAGCCAGAGACAACTAAATCTACCAGGGCCCAGTTGTTCAAAACTAATGATGATGTTTGTTAATGTATTGTTAAAATTTTCATCATTAAATATGGCGTATAGGCTAATATTCTTGCTGAAAAAATGTGGAAAGCTTTTGCATTTGCAAAAGCTACTCACATGTTTTCAGCAAAAATACCTGTGAATTAGATATTGTACTTATATATGAACAGTAGAATTTTTTACCACTAACAAGCTCGTTAAGCTAACAATGTTTTGAACAACTGGGCCCTGACTTTTAGTGAGTAGAGTATTAGGACTTGTTTAGGCGGTATTTCCTCCATAAAACATACAGTTGTAAGTACTCATTAGAAGAGCTTCATTGAGGCATTTCGTAAGTGTACCATGGCCCACGTTTTTATAAAAAACTGGTGATAGATCTTGGAATTTCCATCAATACTCCTCTTTAACAAGCCCTCTTGGGTATTGAAAAATGACCGAAACACACAAGGAAGATGTACAGCAAATTAAGTTGAAATTCCTAAATTGCATAGAAGTTGGTAGTAATGAACAGGCATATGGATGAATGGGATTACAATACTCACATTTTCAATTACAATTACATTTTACTAAAGCAATTACATTCTCTTCAAAAAGTTAGGATAAAGAGTGCAGCCTACAATCTTTTTTTTTTTTTTTTTTTTTTTTTTATACATGGAACATTTATTCTGCAGAATATTATTAAGAGCAGTTTTAAATTTACAGGTTATGTGATGGGCATCATGTGAAATAGGACCCTTATACCATATGCCAATAGCAATGAAGGTCCTAATCAAGGTGTACAAACGAGGAAGGTGATCTGGGCCTAAGTTATCTGTGATAAAAGGCCTGGCTTCTTTCTCCCACTGTATCGCATATATTATTAAGTGAAACTGCTTCATTTTCAGGGGAGAAAACTTTGTAAAAATTGTTTTGCCACCATTCTAGAAAGGGGTCTACGCTAAAAGGAAAGTTTGCTCCCCATGCAAACTCTTTCCTTTTTGAGTAGGTCGCAGGCAACTATGCAACCTCCTGTTCACCTGACGGACGCGCATCTAACTGAGCCACCGAGGTCACTTTTCAGCGGGGTATTGTTTGTACATGTACCGTATTCGACCTAATTACCGCACTGTGTGCTTAGGTATTTCAAAATTACAGGGAGCACTCATTTGTGGTAAAATATGTATCTACCTACAAAGGATACACTATAAAAAGAATTCAGAAAAAGGACTTATTTGAGGATGATTATGTGATTGTTTCTGATTTTCTTTATAAAGGCATATGTTGTGGGCACTCATTTGAATTGCATCGACAAGTCGATGCAATTCAAACAAGTACCCACAACATATGCTTTTGAAAAGACGTAAAGAAAAATTACACTGGCTGTAATCTGAAGACTTCGGAATTTCTTGACTGTGCCCTTATAGGGTATGTGCGGTAATTAGATCGAATACAGTATATACGGTGTCTCCCTTGTAAAAAAAGGCATAAAAACTACTAAATGTACATGTATACACTACACAGTCCCCTTAAGTGAACTGTGCCAAGCAAAGCTGGATTTAAAGCCAGCTATATGTGACCAGTAAAGGCTCAGATTAACTTTAAATTGTTTAATGAATATACAAAACAGAACAAACAGCAAACATAAGAGTACACTACAACTTATATTTGGGGTTGGATTTCAGTTTAACCACACCCCCCCCCACCCCCACCAGTCAACACTATTAAGGTCAAGTCAAGCTGGTAAGTTTAGGTTTCACTTACATGTAACCACACTTTTCCTAGGCATGCTTAACTGTTGTTATTTTCATTCAGACAAGTTGTAAAAATGAAATACTAAGCTGTTTGTTTGGGTAATTTTAAATTTGTGGTGCATAAAACAAAGACATTTGTCAAAAATAGCATGAGATAAGCCTAGCTCCAGATAAGACACAGTGCTCCAGCTAGCCCTATATAGAGGGATGGGCTGCCCCTCTTGCCCTCTCCTGCCACCCCTCTGCCCTTCTTAAGTTGCCCTCTGTCTAATTTCATCTCCTGACATAAAACCCTACATTTTGGAGAAAATTTCATGAAAATCGGACCAAAATTAAAAAAGTTATCAATGTTTAAAGGTCAGTTTTATGTGTATTCTATTTTTGAGGTATTTATTGTGTAATGGCATTATATTTTGTAACATGTCTTCATACTAAGCACATCACAGGACACATGGTGCCCTCATTCTTGTATGACTGTGCAAAAAGTGCCCTACCCAGCACCCCTCAGCCCTCAATTCCTAGCTGGAGCACTGAGACACTTTTTCAACCAAAACATACAGGGCTCAGTTGTTCGAAACTAAGGATGTTGTTAGTTAACGTGTCGTTAAAACTTTGATCATTAAATACGGCATATATGCTAATATTTTTGCTGAAAAAATGTGAGTAGCTTTTGCATTTGCAAAAGCTACTCACATTTTTTCAGCAAAAATACCTGTGAATTAGATATTGTACTTACTACAACTGTTGTCAACAGTTAACATTTTGACCACTACTGGGTTCATTAAGCTAACGATGCTTTGAACAACTGGGACCAGATGTTTTCTTATTTCTCCATTAAAACATATGCTGTAGTACTCATCAGAAATGCCTTGCCAAGGCGCATTAGAAGTGCCTTGCCAAGGCACTTCTAATGAGTACCCAAAACATAATTTTTCCATGGAGAAATAAGAAAAATATTATGTGGAGTTATGAATAAGTACCTTGCTTCATAGTGGGAGAGGGCTTAAAGACGAATGAATATATTTTATACCAGTTGTCTATTAGTGGGTGATCGGTCGGTTTTACTATTTCCCAACACAAGGCTTACCGGTAATCCTCCAAGTGGTTAACTAGTACTTTTGCACATGGTTTCTCCAGAAATCAACTTAAGTTTTACCTCATTGAAACCTCCATATGTGGTTTTATAGAAATCATCCTCTTCTTCAGCCTCCAAGAGAGAGGCCATCTTACTGCCAGCATTGCTCCGCTTATCTCTGGTAGCAGCCATTTTCTTACCTAGAATTAAGTCAAAATAAAATTACCTTTACCTAATTACCACACTGTGCGCTTAGTTTTTCCGCAATCAATAAAAGAAACTGTATTATAAATTAAAACAACCTAATAAGGACAAACATACATGAAAGCTCAGTAGAGGATTACATAAAGACAGTATTTAAGAATGTTTATGTTTGTTTGTTTGTGTTGAGGTTTTACGGCCCAGTCAACCAAATGGGGTCATGTCGAGCACGGTCGGTTTACCTAACCACACATTTACTGGGCAGGCTTAGTCCGCTAAGCGGTTAACCAGTATTAGTTTCAGAGCTTCATTATTTATAAGCAATTATAATCATATGGTGTGGGTACTCATTTAAATTGTCTCCTCAAAAAGTCAAAGATTCATGTATGTACCTACAACATCATCATCAACATGTGCATTTTAAACAAGAGGGTCAAGATGGCCCTATATCACTCACCTGATTACCAGACAAGTTTGAGTCAATTGGCCTTTTGGTTCACGAGAAAAAGTTCAATATTGATTTTCAAGATGGTGGCCATCTTGGATTTCCAATCAGAATGATTTTAGCAACTTTTGATCTACAAGTCACCTCGATACTTCCAATGAAGTTTCAGTCAGTTGCCATTTTGGTTCAGAAGAAAAAGTTCAAAAAAGACTTTCAACATGGCTGCTTGGGCAACCATCTTGGATTTCCAATCAGAATGACTTTAGCTATTTTTGATCTGCAAGTCACCCCGATACTTCCCATCAAATTTCGAGTCAATGGGCCTTTCTATTCAGGAGAAGAAGTTCAAAATAGATTTTCAAGATGGCAACTGTGGCTGCCATCTTGTATTTCCAATCGGAACTATTTTATCTATTTTAGACCTACGTCACCTCGATGACTCTTACCAAGTTTCAAGTTAACTGGCCTTTCGGTTCAGTAGAAGCCATGATTTCCGATCGGAATGATTTAAGCTATTTTTTATCTACCAGTCACCCCTATGCTTCCTAACAAGTTTCAAGTCAACTGGCCTTTTGGTTTAGGAGAAGCAGCAAAAAATATGATTTTCAAGATGGCCGCCATGGTGGTGGCCATCTTGGATTTCCTATCAGAACAATTTTAGCTATTTTTGATCTACAAGTCATTCCAAAGATTCCTACCAAGGTTCGAGCCAATTGTCCTTTTGGTTAGGAGAAGAAAAAATAGCTTTTCAAGATGGCCCCATGGTGGCCATTTTGGATTTCTGATCGACACAATTTTACTTTTTTTATCTACAAGTCATCCTGATGCTTCCCACCAAGTTTCGTGTCAATTAGCCTTTCTGTTCAGGAGAAGAAGCGAAAAATAGATTTTCAAGATGGCAGCCATGGCGGCTATCTTGGATATCTGATAGGAACTATTTTAGCTACCTTGAAGTTTCCTACCATGATGTCACCCTAATGCTTCCTACCATGTTTCAAGTCCATCAGCCTTTCAGTTGAGGAGAAGAAGCGGAAAATACATTTTCAAGACGGCCACCATTTGCGCAATCTTGGATTTCCAATAATAATGATTTTAGCTTTTTTTGATCTACAAGTCACCCTGATGTTTCTTACCATGTTTCAAGACAATTTGCTTTTGAGTTCAGGAGGAAAAGCAAAAAATAGATTTTCAAGATGGCCACCATGGCAGCCATCATGGATTTCCAAGCTGAACGATTTTAACTATTTTTAATCTACAAATCACCCCAATATTTCTTACCAAGTTTCGAGTCAATTGGCCTTTCTGTTCAAGAGAAGAAACAAAAAATTGATTTTCAAGATGGCCACCATGGTGGCCATCTTGGATTTCTGATCAGAACGATTTTAGCTATTTTTGTTCTACAATTCATCCCAATGCTTCCTACCAAGTTTCGAGTCAACTGGCCTTTTGGTTCAGGAGAAGAAGCGAAAAATAGATTTTCAAGATGGCCACCATGGCAGCCATCTTGGATTTCTGATCAGAACAATTTTGACTATTTTTTTATCTTCGTCACCCCGATGCTTCCTACCAAGTTTTGAGTCAATGGGCCTTTCGGTTCAAAAGAAGGGAAAAATAGATTTCAAGATGGCAACCATCTTGGATTTCCGATCGGAACAATTTTAGCTATTTTTGATCAAGTCACCCCGATGTTCGTACCGAGTTTCAAGTCAATTGGCTCAGGGGTGTAGGAGTAGGCTTTTAAAGCAATTGTTGACGCTGCACGACGGACATTGACTGACCACAATAGCTCACCTAAGCTGAAGACTTGGAATTTGCTTAACTGGGCAGATACAGGTGTCTGTCTGGTAATTGTGTCAACTACGATAATGGTATATAAAAAAATTGTCTTCTAATTTGTATCAGGGAAAGATTTTACATTTAGATTTGTCAGTCTGAAGTTGAGTACTCCTGAAATTTTCACATCAAATGTGAAATTGTGACATTTTCCTTGTTTAAGTGCTCAGCAAGCAACAGTTTTTGTGTTGGTCGTACAGAAAAAATTTTGGGACAAACATTCAAATGCATCTATTCATAGAATATATAGTGAACAAAGCTGTTTGGACCTATTGGATTGTGAAGTTTTGTGACATAAGCATAGCTCCAGATGAGAGGGGGTATCAGACTATCAGGTAAATTTCTCCATGAAAATATGTTGTGGATATATACAAATAAAACAATACCAACACTATTTGATTGAAAAAAAGTGCCTTCATATCATATCATAAATTAATCGGATTTTTTATTAACATGCAGCTACAGGGGCAACATCCACATCAGTGGGCCCCCTTCCAGATAGCTGGCTTGCTGCACGCATGGTAGATCTCACACCAGATCTCCAGGTATGTTTATCATGAGGGTTGATAGCCGAGAGCTTCCACTCTCTGCAATCCCTCTCTGTCAGTTGCTTCCATGTCATCTTGGGCCTCCCAGGCCCACGCTTTCCATCAACCTGTGTGTCAAAGGCTGTCTTGACTGCACCCTTGGAGCATTCCACATGTCCATACCATCGGTCTTCTCTCCTTCAGAATGAGGTCCAGATCCTCGATGCCAAGCCACACAAGTAGCTCATTGGACCTGGTGGTGACAATGTCTTGCGGCCTGACATTGCACATCTTTCTGATCATTGCCCTGTCATTTCGCTGCAGCTCCAGATGAGAGGGGGTATCAGACTATCAGGTAAAGGTTTGGCTTAGTCAATGGCTAAGTCTGGCTGGCATGGAGCATTGCGCTCCGCACACAAGAGCTATACACACAGCCACGTGTTTTGAAAGAGAGGTGGTGTGAAAAGAGAACTGGTAGCAGATCCTTGAACTTCTTCCAGGCAGTTTTCACACGTGTTGTGGTTGAAAGTTCACAGCCACCTGCTGCTGAGAGCATGTCTCTTAGGTAGCAAAGGAAGCTACCACCTCAAGCTTGTCAGGTCCGACCTAGACTTCCTTCTGTGGTCTGCCATCCAAGGGGCATGCAGTTCCCTGGCACCCTATCTGGCACAAATCATAAGCTCAATACTGAGTTTCATATCGCTTGCTACTGTGAAGTCAAAGAATCTATCCAAAACATTATTTTTTTTCTTAACAGCCTGAAATGTCTGTTATACAGAATACAGATACATGTAATAACAAGTTAATTTGTAAAAGAATTGATATCCCCTACCAAAATGATTGTTGATTTTTACACACATACACATACACACACGCATACATACATACACACTAAATTGTAAACTTATAAAACTGCCTTTTGCATCATTTCAGACATATCAGGAAAAAAAAAATCTCTCTAGCACAAATTCTTTAGGATTTCAAATAGATTTTTAATCATTCGTCTGACTATGTTGTTCATTGCTTACTAAGTTATGACCTCTGAACAGATGTTTATTTAATCAGAAGATGCAGGTGTCAATCATTTTGAGCAATTCACATTCAGTAATTTGACTATCCCACTTCCCTACAGGCGTAAACATTTACGGTCAACCATCAATAGCCCTTTAATCTCTTAATCAGTCTTTAATTGTTAGATAAACACAAGCAATGTGGCCGTAATTGACATTGGTTGATCATGCGATGACCCTTTAAGGTCAATGTTGCATGGGAAATTTAAAAAAAAAAGAAATTATGACTTGTGTTACAAAGTATTTTGCTTATGTATTTTTTTTGAAAATTGGTAGATACCAAAATGATTAACTTATTATTGTATTTTTTTTTCAATAAAAATGGGGAGGGAGGGAGAGGGGGGTGGGTGGGAATGGCATTTAACGGGAAGTGACCCATCATCACAGATGACCGTTAGTGGAAGTTCCACTGTACTCATGCATAAATTAGGGTATTCTGCTATAACTTCACTTGCAACATTCAAGTATAGTGGTTTACATTCATTATATTTGATGAAATTTCATTTATACGATTCCCTAGTAATGGCATGGGATCAACAAAGTTGCTGAATTAGAAGCAGTCAAAGAGCTAGTGTTGGGAATCGACCAGAATTTATAAGTCGATCATCGGTTTTGTAAAACCGACTGATCATCGATTAATAATCGATTTGTAGAAGATATATTCACTCTTAATTAAGCCCTCTTCCGGGTACTTATTCATAGCTCCAGATCAATAAGAGTGGTATCCAGGTAATAGTTTTCTTATGTCTCCTTGAAAACATATGCTGTGGGTACTCATTAGAAGTGCCTCACGCTTCTAATGAGTACTCACTGCATATATTTTCATGGAGAAATAAGAAAATTATCAGTACTTTTTGGTTGACTTATTTGAGGCTCTTTTTATCAAACCTCTTCACATTTATTGAACACAGATCTAATGACCCAAATAGACAGCTTTGAATTTCATTTCTATAAATCTTGCCTACAAAAATAAAAAGTGAGAAAATATCTTTTCCTAAAATAGTATTTTCCAAGTCGCCGACTATAAAGAATCTTTCCGATTATCAGTTACAACAGGCAAAAATGACTGATGATCGATTATAATCGATCATCAGTGGCAACACTACAAAGAGCAATTATAACTCTTATACTCCTGAACACATTGTGACAGAATGGATTGGACTCAACAAAGTTGCTGAATTATAAGCAGTCAAGGGGCAAAAACTCTTATACTCCTGAATATATTCTAACAGCACTATGAAGAAACAAATACAAGTTTCATGAAATTTCGTTCATTGGTTACCGAGTTGCTGTAATGGCTTTTAACACACCAAATAGTTGTTTATAAATTAGTCAAATGGCAATAACTGACATGCAATACCGTGGCAGGGTATGAAAACTAAATCAAATATGAGCCATTTCCAGGACAGAGTTCATACATTTAGGGGTGACCAAAATTTCCTGACATTTCCCTGAAATGAATTCAGATTTCCCTGACAATATCAGAGCCAAAGATTTTATGAATTTAGCAAGAAAAATAATCTGATCATTTTTGTATGGGTGATGAATGAGGGAAAATTGTCTTGAAAGGTGTTGTCTCATATACATTTTTTTTTCTTCTTAAAATAATCCATTTTATTCTCAGACGTCAATGTTTGGTTATCTCACCAGACGAGTTACTGTACATGGTACATTGGTCAGTCTGTGACAATTTGTGGATATATTTTATATGTATGGTAATAATTGTTCTTTGCAGGAGCTGATGCAGGGGTTATAACCCTCTACTGATACAGATTGTTTCATGTGTTAAAGCACTGTGTGTGAAGTACTTAGCAGTTTTTACAGCACATTGTTCATAGCCAGGTCCAGCAGTATATTGGCATTATTTTGATTTTACAACAACACAACTAGAATGATACATGGTAACAGTGGGACAAAACATCCAACCTTTATGTAGTAGTGGTAAGTATATGATACACTTGTATTTGTTGTAGTGATAGGTATATAATACACTTGTACTGCCTTGCGGTACAAGCCGGCATTTATAGCGACGTGGTAGAGTGTTGGCCTGTCACGCAGACGGCCCGGGTTTGATACCCGGCTGCGGCATAGGTGATTAGAACTTTTTCACCTGTTACATCTGGCGCCCAACGTAAATAACCCCATTTGATGGGCTTGGTGGTCCAATAGGCTTGGTGGCCTGATATTGAGTGGTTGCTCAAATAGAGATACGTGGACGACTCTTAAAATTGAGGGGGAATATGTAGTAGTGATAAGTATATGATACACTTGTACTGCCTTGTGGTACAAGCCGGCTTTTATAGCGATGTGGTAGAGTGTTGGCCTGTCACAGAGACGGCCCGGGTTTGATACACGGCTGTGGCATAGGTGATTAGAATTTTTTCACCTGTTACATCTGGCTCCCAACGTAAATAACCCCATTTGATGGGCTTGGTGGTCCAATAGCCTTGGTGGCCTGATATTGTTGCTCAAATAGAGATTCGTGGACGAATCTTAAAATGGAAGGGGAATATGTAGTAGTGATAGGTATATGATACACTTGTACTGCCTTGCGGTACAAACCGGCTTTTATAGCGACGTGGTAGAGTGTTGGCCTGTCACGCAGATGGCCCGGGTTCGAAACCCGGCTGCGGCATAGGTGATTAGAATTTTTTTCACCTGTTATGATACCGCCTTGCGGTACAAGCCGGCTTTTATAGTGACATGGTAAAGTGTTGGCCTGTCACGCAGACGGCCCGGGTTCGATACCCGGCTGCGGCATAGGTGATTAGAATTTTTTCACCTGTTACACTGTGACAACAAATTAATAATAGGGACCAGTAAAGTGCAGTTGTCCTGAACGGATTGACACTCAAAAGCAATATGCCCCTCCACCAACAGTCAGAAGTTAGGGGTTCAAAGAAATACCAGAACACACAGAAACACATTGGTAATTACTGGAACACACTTTAATTTTTTCATTTTATATTATTAAAGATCGTTTTTATAACTTAATTGCTGTCTGTTTGTGTGTCGGATGTTGTTAATAATAAATTTGATCTTAGCATACAATAAATTAACCTCATTCCAGTGTTTTATAAAAATGTGTTCCGGTCCCTTTATGATAATGTATTTGTAATGTCTTCTGTCAATACATTGTTCACTCTCATTATTAATATTCCCTTATGAAGTTAAATGCAAACTAACACCCATGATTATAAAATTAATCACTATCATAAAATTTATCATGGTTAATAACTTTTTAATACCAAACTCATCATGACAAAAATTCACCGGATCACACTGCCATACAATGATATTAATTATTTGATGCTTAACTGAGCTAAGGTTTATAGTATGTCCACGTGTTACAAACGGTCAAAATAAGACATAGAATATATAAACGGACCACATATTCCCCACAAAAAAAAAAACTTATTTATAGCAAAAACAAAATATTTTTTGAGTGTGTTCCGGTAATTACCAGTGTGTTCCGGTGTTTCTGTGTGTTCTGGTATTTCTACGAACCGAGAAGTTAGGGCCATATTAAGCGGTAATTAGTAACCACTGGTGCCGGGTCAACTTGGCACATAGCAAACTCGGCACATAACCAACTCGGCACATACCCAACTCGGCCCATACCATCTGGGCACATAAATATAGTTATATATCTGTACATTTATGTGTCTATTTCTAGATGTAGTTTACACTTTTTATAGATAATTATAAAAAGGAAAAGTTAGAAAAGATAAATTTATTTCTTTATTTTTTTTTCTTCAAATTATATCTTTAACCATTCAGTAGGCCATAAAAAGGGCATAATTGTTACTCTAATAGATTACTTAGGTATACAGGAGTATATACCAGTTTTTCTTATTTCTATTCTAAAACATAGACTGTGTATACATGTACTTCAAGTAAGAAATCAAAATATATGTTTTTCAGCAGAGATAAGAAAAATATCAGAGTTTTTCATCTGAAAATTTCCTTTTAATTTTTATGGTCCATTTTTTACCCGTATAATTCTGACCCCCTTAAAACCCACTTATATGTAGTAAAACTTGGGTTTACAGGGTTATACATTATTTTACTTATTTCTGCTAAAAAATAAATTGTGGGTACTCATTAGAACCGCCTCGTCGAGGCTAAATGTTCTCAGATTAAAGTGCTAATCGGTATGAATTGGATTGAGTGTGCTTAGAAGTTCTATTTGTCTGCTTATTTTTATCTTTTAGTAAAAATTTTTAATAAATCTTTATTTTGCTCATTGTTTAATTAAACAATAAACTCTAGATGAACAAAGCGATTTCGGGAAGTCAGAATTGATTTCGAAACTGTAAATGTGAATATGGTGAAACGAGCCTTTCCTGGAATCGCCAAACTTCTATCAGCTGTCCTTTTGAGTTAATACAGATCTACAGTAGGTATAACCTAGTGATAAAAGGGGATATACTTTTTTCTTCTTATTTCTGCTCTAAAAAGCCTGAAAGGTAGACTATTGATCCCCATTACCATTTATTGCATATGCGAACAGCGAAGGTTCAGGTGACCCTGCGCATCCACGCAGTCTCGCAAAAACCTTCGCTGTTGTTCACCTAAGCTGGTCATGAGAAACATTCAGCCAAAGAACCAAAGTTCTTGACCTGCTAAGGTGCTGAGCATGCACACTGAAAGTTTGACCGTACAGGCTGTCCGAATGATCCTTTTTCTCCGTCGTGCCTCATACTATATTTTTTTCATATTTCAACTCTGTAAGATAATCTGAGGGAACTACCGTAATATATATAAGTATTGGGACTGGAAAAAATAATTAAATTTCTGGCTGTCCCAATACTTAGAAACACGAAAATTAATTATTTTTTTAGGTGTCCCAATACTTACGTCTCGTAGTTGAAAATGGCACCGATTAATTATGAAAAATGTGTCATATTTGTGTTCATTGTTTTGTGTATTTTCGGACCACTGTCTCGTTAACCTAATCTATTGTTAATATTGAATAAACAGATTGGCACTTATTGTTTTGATTTATAATCCCCTCGTTTATCTATCATGTGTTGAAAGCGTTCAAGTAAAAAAAATAATCATATGCTGCTTCCCCGCTTTAAAGGTTAATTGCGCATAACCAATACCGCGAATGCAGGGAACAATCTACCGGTTCTAAAAATACTGCCATTACATCGGGTGATGACGTTATTATTGGGGTTCATCTCAACGATGTTTTGGGGTTCATCTCAACAGTGTTTTAGGGTTCCCCATTAAAACGTTATCGGTAAACAATTCTGTCGAATTTCTTTTTATTATTATTATTTATTCATAGTTTTTTTTTCTCTTTTTTTTGTTGTGTTTGTTGTTTTGTTTTTTTTGTAGAACTTTATTGATGCACTCGAGTTGCAAATTAAAACGTGACGTGTCACGTGACAACCACAAAATAGCGACACATCCAGACTGATGCAAACGCATGTGCGTTTTGCAGATTTCTTGAATAAATTTCATATTAATATTCTCAAAGAAAGGTTTTATTTATTTTCTACTTTCTAACCAGCCTGCCGTAGGAACCCCCTGTTGTATGCTTAGACGTAAAATATTGCGTGACATCGCTTGTAAACAAAACAAAACACAAACCGAGAAAACAGTTTTACCCTGTTAACTAGATCATTTTTTCACCCAAATGCACTGTCCCAATTCATATGGTACAAAAAATTACTGAAAATTTTAGCAATTTTTGATATGTCCCAATTCTTAGGGTGACGAAAAATAATTATTTTTACGAAATGTAAGGGTGTCCCAATACTTTAGGTGTCCCAATACTTAGGTATATTACGGTATGTATCCCACTTAGTATCTGAGCCCCGTCGTGAGAAAAACCCCTGGGCTACCTGAAACTGCATGTGCGAACAATAAAGGTGCAGATGAACCGCACAGTCTGATCAACGCTTTTGTTGTTCGCTACTTGGAAAGTATGATTACTTAGGTTGCTGTATGCCAAAACTCGTGGTTTTTGAGACTGAGCAGGTTTTTGTCTAACCTGATCGATCGGATCCCCTGAAGACAGGTTTTCAAGCGACAAAGCCCAAATAGTAAAACAGTGGTTTCCAGGAGTATATTTTTTTTCTGCTCAAAATCATAGATTGTTTGTGCTCAGTAGAATCCCTTCTAAGCATGACATTTACATTATAAATATTTGCCACCTTCAAGTTAAAATGATTAACGTTCAAAGGCAACCTTGAATTGGTTGTTTGTAACGGTGGATTAAAGTATTCAACACAACAATAGATAATTGAACTAATCAGTTAATTATGGGCCGAGATGGTTATGTGCCGAGTTTGCTATGTGCCGAGTTGGTTATGTGCCGAGTATGCTATGTGCCGAGTTGTCCCACAAGCTAACCACCGATAATAGGATATTAATAATGCGATTGGAACTCGTAGCCTCCTTAGCAAACATTGTATGTACGATTGTATAAACCAAGTATACCTATATAGATACAAGTATGTAGATGTAATGTAAATATATGAACTATACTCAGACACATTCAATTAAAAATTAATAATAATTTGTGTAGTTAAATTTTTACCACTTTGACTAAAGCGTTTTTTCTAACACAGATCAGCTGTATTGCTAGCCGCACGACTGTTGTGACTATTGACACAGACTGCCAGCCAGGGAGGTGGCAGAGGGGTACTCACAGTGGGAGCTCGAGAGTGGAAGTGGGTAGTGAGGAGAGGATACTCTGATACATACATGTATATTTTAAAGCAAAGTAATGGCCCCGCCCCACTCCTGAAATTACAAACCAAAAGTACCGGTGTGGGTCCTTTAAAGAAGGATGGACTGACATTCTCTGACAGCCTGAACAAGGCAAACATCATGGGTGAACAGTTTTGTTCTGTCTACACCAAGGAGGACACGTTAGACTTACCAGACCTTGGCCCAAGCCAGACACCGACTGTATCACCAATCAAAGTCACCTGCAAAGGAGTACTGAAACTCCTCAAGGATATTAAACCCCACAAGGCGAGTGGACCAGACAACATACCAGGGAGGCTCTTGAAAGAAGCAGCTGAAGAATTGGCCCCTGGACTTACCTTCCTGTTCCAGATATCCCTTGATAGCGGGAAAATTCCAACAGACTGGAAATCTGCACTGGTCACCCCTGTCTTCAAGAAGGGAAATAGATCATCGCCGGCAAATTACAGACCCATCTCTTTGACATCCATTGTATGTAAAATCCTACAGCATGTTGTCCACAGCAGCGTTATAGACCATTTTGAAAGAAGCAACATCCTCACAGGCTCACAGCATGGTTTCAGAAAACGACGATCGTGTGAGACACATCTCCTTCTCACCATCGACGACCTGACAAAGGGACTTGACGACAGACAACAAATCGACGCCGAGCTGCTCGACTTCTCCAAAGCCTTTGACAAGGTGCCCCATCAACGCCTCCCCCTCAAGCTGAAGCACTACGGAGTCAGGGGGTACCTTCTGGAGTGGATTGGAGATTTCCTATCTGCTAGGACGCAGGAAGTTGTAATGTAGGACAAGAAGTCATCACCATCTCCAGTGACGTCAGGAGTCCCGCAGGGCACGGTCCTTGGCCCTCTCCTGTTCCTTGCCTATGTCAATGATATGCCAGAATGTGTCACATCCAAGATAAAGTTAGTTGCTGATGACAGCCTGGTCTATAGGAAAGTCCAACAGAGTTCTGATTGCCGTGCACTGCAACAAGACCTAGACAGCCTCCAACAATGGGAACAAAAGTGGCAGATGTCCTTCAATGCAGATAAATGCGAAGTCCTGCGCATAACAAACAAGCGTCGACCAATCCTCTCGGATTACTACATCCATAATCAGAAGCTGGCTATAAAAACAGATGCAAAGTACCTAGGCGTCACCATCAGCAGCGACCTGTCTTGGGCAAAGCACACAGACAACATAGTCAAAAAGGCAAATTCCACCATGGCTTTCCTGAGAAGAAACATCAGAAGTGCCCCACAGTCAGCAAAGGATAAAGCCTACAAGACATATGTGCGCCCGACGCTGGAATACGCCTCTACAACTTGGGCATCAAAGACAGCCACACTCAACCAGAAAATTGAGATGGTCCAACGGCGTTTCGCACGGTTTGTGATGAACGACTACAGACGCACAAGTAGTGCCACTGCAATTACTGGAGACACTCAACTGTGACACCCTGGAAAGGCGCAGAGACCAAGTCAGGCTGACCATGATGTACCGCATAGTACATCAGCTAGTGGACATACCAGCCGAGGCCTATCTGACCCCATCATCACAGACAGGCAGGACCCGTGGCCATGACACCAGATTCCAACAAAACCAGACACGTTTTGCAGGGTACCAGAACAGCTTCTTTCCGAGTACCATCGTCTTATGGAATCAATTTCCACAGTCAGCCGTTAGCCAGACAACGCTTGATGCCTTCCAGAGTCACCTGGCCACCCTCTCATCCTAGATGCCCCAACGTTTTTACCTTTTAGATGTTTTTAACCTACTGTACATATCACTTTTTATCCGGGGCGCATGGGCGACTTCAACTACATTGCGAGAATACTCAGGTATTGAGGGAGGCAATTAATGAAGATAATGATGATGGCAAAAATAATACCGAGAAAAAAATGGATCTAAAGAAACACACTCCCAAACATGTTTGTCTTTTTTTTTTTTTTTTTTTTTTTTGTTTTGTTTTGTTTTAATTCTCCTGTCAAAGGTACGTGTGCATACCATGTGGATGGTTGGTGTGTCGCGGATGGAAGGACGGATGGAAAGACAGACAATAGATAGATACAGAGAAATAAAGAGAGAAAGTGAAAAGAAACGCCTCCTACAAAAAGAAATGGTGTCTTTAAAAAGTAGAAATTACTAAATATCGAAGGTTTTTGTTTAATCTTCAGTAAGTTCAGAGTAATATTATTTATGCCCTTTCTCTAAGCTTAATGATCACTAAAACGGGAAAACAATTGTGGCTAACATTGTCAAAGTATATATCAAAATGATAAAAAATAAAAATAAAATAAAATAAAATAAAAACTACAAGGCTAGCTCCACAAAAAATGAACTTTAAGAATCCGAGAGGACATTGTACTGTAAAGGCTACAATAACAAAGGAAAGAAAAAAGAAATTATACAATGTAGTACTTCCTAAAATCGACGTTTTACCTATTCAGACAGATTTTTTGCGATAACTTAAAAAATCCGTTTTTAGGAAAAAATATCCACACTAAAGTTCTAGAAGAAGACAGGCGCCGGCATCTCCTGAACGTTCCACTAAGGTGACATTGTGCACATAGTTTCGCCTTCAGTTACTTTTGTCTCATGACATAACGATATTTTTGTCGTTTTTTTCAAGCAATGAAATACTTTTTCGGCTTTACAGCATTTTCATTGTCGCTTTCTCAATCGATGAAATAATTCATGCACTTCCAGTATTTCCATGTTGCTTTTTCAAGCAAAGAAATAGTTTCATGACGTTACGATATTTTCTTGTCGCTTTTTTTTTTTCAAGCAATGAAATACGTTACAGCATTTTCAAATCGCTTTTTCAGTCAATGAAATAATTAATGACCTTCCAGTATTTTCATTCGCTTTTTCAAGCAATGAAATAGTTTCATGACGATACGAACGATGAAATACTTTATCAGCTTTTCAGCACATTCATGTCACTTTTTCGATCAAAGAAATAATTCATGACCTTCCCGTATTTTCATGTTGCCTTTTCAAGCAATGAAATAGTTTCATGACGTTACAATATTTGGTTACTTAAGGGTTTTTCAAGCAAGCATTTTCATTGTCGCTTTTTCAATCGATGAAATAGTTTCATGACGTAATGAAATAGTTTCATGACGTTACGACATTTTCTTGTCACTTTTTATATTCAAGCAATGAATTACTTTCTCGGCTTTACAGCATTTTTCATGTCGCATTTTCTAGCAATGAAATAATTCATGACCTTCCAGTATTTTTATGTCCCTTTTTCAAGCAAATGAAAGTTTCATGTTTTCTTGTTGCTATTTTCAAGCAATGAAATACTTTCTCGGCTTTACAGCATTGTCAAGTCGCTTTTTTCAAGCAAGGAAATACTTACTTGACGTTACTTAGTTGATTTTTTTTTATTTATTTATTTATTTATTTATTTATTTATTTATTTATTTATTTTACTTCATGTGACTTTTAACACTTGTCCTGCTGAATAAATTAAGATGCCACGCCTACTTCCAATTTTCAGCCAATCAGATTACTTGATCCAGTTTGTTGATACGAATTCACATACTTAATGGCAAACAGTGCAGATCCAGATCAGCTGGCTTCTTCAGAAGCCAACTGATTTGGATCTACACTGTTTGTAAAGATAGGATATATCCGGGCTCAGCAGGACTAGGGTTAACAATTTCATGTCACTTTATATATGCTAGAGGTTTTAGCGCGAATTCTCTGTTAAGAGGTCTCGTCAGAACTGGCTGATGTTTCTTGGAATAAATTTTTTAAAATGCTTTTTATTCACCGTTAATTCATTTTTAAGGAGAAAAAAAAGTTATTTTATACCATGCAAATGATTAAATATCTTCCTGTCTTTTCATGACGCTTCATGTCTCTTCATGACACTTCATGACGCTTGTTAGTGAGACCCGGCTAGGACTAGGGGCTTGGGGGCTTAGAATTTAGAATTTTACTATTTTTTGGGGGTTTGGGGAAAAGGTGGCTATTTTTGGGAGTATTGGCCAGGTATTGTTTAGGGTCACTTTCAAAACTAACTTTTTTGTGAGGAGGTGGGGGAAGGGGTCTATTAAAATTCTCGGGTTTTTATTTAGGTATTGTAAGAACTGGGATTAGAATCTTATGTTGAACTGATAGTTGTTTTTATTTAGTTTTAACAGCTCTATTTCTGCTGTGCATCAGTTCAATGCCACTAAAGTAAAAACGGAGCTACTGTTGGAAATCGTTTACTTATATTACTAATGCAATCATTATTCAGGAAAAATAAATGAGAACCACACTTTTACAAAGAGAAAGCAAAGGGAATATTTTTTGGGGTATGCTAACATCTGCAAATATTTTTTTGGGGTATGGCTGATATACCGGATATTTTTTGGGGTATGGCTGATATGCCGTATATGTTTTTGGGGAAAACACTAGATGCTGAGCCCAGCCTATGTAGACAACATACAACATAGACAATATTCAGAGTCCCCCCGCCCCCAAACACACATACACACACACACACACACATACTCGGGAGTGTTTCGTTGCTATTTATTAACAGCTAGATAAAATATTAAACTTAATTTAAAGTTTAAACAAAGACGGTCTGCATATATTAACAAATTGATGACAGATCATTTTGAATCCAAGTAGTTGTGTTTTCATAACAAAATATACGGACTATTTCCAGTGAGTCACAAAAATGCTTGGGCTATTTGCAGTATCATGAAAAAGTTTGGCCTATTAACAGTGAGGATATTATCATTTTGCATAAATGCCCCTCTGCTTTCTGGACATATTTTTTTTCTGCTAATTGTGCACACCAGTATAGATTTTTGTGCTGTATTTTCTTTCTTATAATGAAAATTTTTATTTATGTTTTCTGAATTATAACACAATAACAGCTAGCTCGAAACGTACTTAACAAACGTAGCAGCGTATTGTTCTGCAAATAAAGGGTGTTTTAATTTCAGGAAAATAATATTTTTCTGAATATATATGTACTATATCTATATACATATAAAGGACGTGGCTATTCGTATGGCCCTGTACGAATAGCCTATATTGGCTAATCGTACGGCCCCGTACGATTAGCCCATATTGGCTAAACGTACGGTCCCGTACGATTAGCCTATATAGCCTAATCGTACGGCTATTTTAGTATGGTAACCAGAATGTGATAATGAATATATTAGAATATATTTTGCGAATATGAAATATGTATTTGGCGGCAAGAAACACTGGCTGATCGTACGGCCTTGAAAGACTAGCCATTCCTATGTGATTGACTAGCCGTACGCCTACTTCGCAAACTTGTGATTTTGTTTCAATATATTTGAATAGTTATGTTTTTGTAATGTTTGTCAAATTCGTAGTTGGCCGTATAAATGGAATCTTTCATGGTGTTGAGACTGAGACAAGAAAATTTCATTATTTAAGTCTAATGCGAGGCTATTCTGGGAATGAGGTGTAAAAGTATGAAAATTAGCCTGAAATTTCCTCGACTCGGTCCCCAAACCACCAATGATTATTTTTCTTACTCAACAATTTTAAGAATGCACGTATGCGCAGGCTAGATTGATCCTTCACCGCAGGCATATGTGATAAGTTCTATAACCTCATCTGCTGGGTCATATTTCGAATTCTTTATAAATAACATTTTATAGGAAGAAAATGTTCAAAGAAATGCAAGTAGCTTAACTTTTATGTAAGTTCAGGAAATTGAAGAATTAACAATTTGACAAAAGTATCCTTTACCTTGGATTGCGTTTCCCTGTGCATTCAGTTTTGGAGGTCTTGATCCCGCCATGGGTACAGCTACATCTCGCAGAAAACTCGTTACGGTGTCAAATCGATAACTCCTGTACTATCTGTGAATTAAGCCCATGGCCAAAAATGTACTTGTTTCCCTTGGGACTGTTATTGGTTACCTGTATGATTTCGTGATAATGATTATTTATGTAAAGATTTACATTGATTCCAATCAAAACATATTTTGACCATCTTTGGTTGTTTGTTTGAATAGCTGTACATTAATTTAAAGTTGAAAATCGTTTGAACTTACTGAAGTCAACTTTATATCCGCCGATAAATTCACTCACACACTCACGAAATCACTCAGATACTCCCTCCCTCCCTCTCTCACTTGCTCGTTCGTTCGTTCGTTCGCTCTCTCTCTCTCTCTCTCTTTCTCGCGCTCGCTCGCTCGCTCGCTCGATAGCTCATTCATTCATTCATTCATTCCCTCCCTCGCTCACTCGCTCGCTCGTCCGTTCGATCGTTCGTTCGTTCATTCATTCATTCACTTTCACTTTGTGTTGAAAATCATGCGATGGGGAAATAAATAAATAAATAAATAAATATGATTTTGACACAAGTTGCTGGTGTCAAGTATATGATCGCATGCTTAGAATGTCTAAATGAATTATATTCAGAACTTAGAAAATTTGTTCGACTTTCGGATTAAAAGTACATGTAAGCAAAATTAGGCGTAAATGGAAGAAACTTCCCGTTTAGCTATATATGAAAAAACGAAGATTCGCATAATTTGAATAAAATTCTGTAAGAAAATTAGAATTAAAAGGAAGAATACTTTGGGCTCAGATGGAAGAAACTTTTCATTGACGTATTTCTATGATTTTTATACCAGATTAAAAAGCTTGAAATGCTCTTTCATCCTAGATGTTATAATTTAATGTCGGAAAATATATTAAATTGGGAAAGAATTTTCTTTGTGAATTTCTATACATTTTCCTATTAAACTGACGACCGAATACAGGTAACTGCTTATCTCCGGAGCGCTCAGAAATTATCGGAAAACCCCATAACTATAACGACTATTCTGCCCTATGTTTCCATTCGATACGGACAGACATGTGAAAGTGTACACAATAAGCATTTTATAAACTCGATTACATGAATTTGACTGCCGCCATGGGGAGCTAGCGTGCTTTTTCCGCATTATTACCCCTCTGAATTATTGTTGTAAGTAAAACTGAACCACATCCCTACATTAATTGAACATTTGATTTATTTAATGTGCTAACGAGTGAAACAGAATGCAGGTTTGAACCAGGTGTGCAGGTACTATATTCAGATGTTTCGTCATGTATGAAACACTAATTCGTATGTATTATTTTTTCGCAATGCGTAAGGTTCAATGTCTTTCTCTAGATCTCTGCAATCGGATGCGTATGCTGTTTGGGGTCTTTACTGTTCTCACGTGGCATATTGTCCCTTTCATATGGTTGGAGGACTTGATGTGGCAATGCGGGGTGCAGGGGCGGGTATGGTTGGGAGAAGGGGTGGGGGAGGGATTCGCTATGTTGTAATATGCTGTTATAGTGGTGAAATGTATTGTAGCGCGTGGAGGCTGGCTCCCAGGATATCCTATATCATGTCAGTTCAGAGACTTATAATTCTACTAACGGGGACTATGTTGCTTGAAACGACTTACAGGAGGAAATGTCATATCATTGGCTAGTTGTCTCCAGCAGTGACTGGCATTAATGTATTTGTATAAACCTTGCTACAAATTAAGTTCAGATTAAGAAATAGTTTCAAATCTATTTCCTTTACTGAGGTTTACCTTTACCACTCTCTGTGCAAATTCAGCAGACGACAATTTGATAGTTTTCTATTATTTATTTTTCCAGAAAACCAGGTCTGGCATACAGTAGAATTAGCCAGGAGTACTCGTCTTTGTTTATTATAGTGATTAATTTGATTTTTATGTTTTCGCTTTGATGCATTGACTGAGTTGGGAACCTTTATGCGAACCGAATTTTTATGTATTTCTGTATTAAGAGTAGCATCGGGACCCAGTGTGAAGTTAGCTGGCTGTAAAAGTGCTTTAAACCCCCTGGTGGTTTGCTCTACCGACCGTTCTATGGCGGTGGTCCCGGTGTTAGTCTTACTCTTTGTTGCTTTGTGGTTTATTCTACGAGGCGATTTGTTGTATGTCTTTCCGTGTGTCATTTTGCTCTTGTGTTTTTCAGCCCTTTTAGTATTGCGATTACCTCGCTTGGGGAAGAGAGAGCTAATCTTAGTGCTTTTCGTACGTTTGTTCGATTTGTGCTTGTTTAGATTTGTCGGTTTCCTCTTCCTCTTGGGGTCTGGGAAGGGCTGTGGTTTGTGATTGTGGCACTCCTGGACTTTTCTCTGATCTTTTTTTTTTTCTTTTTACCTGTGCGGCCCAGATCGCCACTAATCCCATCAAGATTGATGACGAGATTTCTCCCATATGACTGTCACAAAATTCAATGCAGCATCTAATCAGGGTCAACACTTTAGTCTCTCGTCCAGCACTTCTTGGACTCATGAATAGTTAGCCAAATGGACGTTTCCAATTATTAGGGCAAGTATGTTAAGAGTTGAAGTGTCTGAATATTTAGGTGAAACGTCGTCAAATAGACCTTTGCTGACTGCGCGGATGCACATATGTTTCGGAGTATTCATTGTTTGCATATGTCAGGTTGGCCCTTTTCTCCTACGTCGATTTATATTACTACTGCCTCTGCTACTACTACAACTACTACGTCTACAACTACTACCGCTACTACTTCTACTTACAGTAATGATAAGTGTCCGAATACATGAATTTGACTGCCGCCATGGGGAGCTAGCATGCTTTTTCCGCATTATTACCCCTCTGAATTATTGTTGTAAATAAAACTGAACCACTTCCCTACATTAATTGAACATTTGATTTATTTAATGTGCTAACGAGTGAAACTAGGTGTGCAGGTACTAGACTCAGATGTTTCGTCATGTATGAAACACTTATTCGTATGTATTATTTTTTCGCAATGCGTAAGGTTCAAAGTCTTTCTATCGATCTCTGCAATCGGATGCGTATGCTGTTTGGGGTCTTTACTGTTCTCACGCGGCATATTGTCCCTTTCATATGGTTGACGGACTTGATGAGGCAATGCGGGGTGCAGGGGCGGGGAGGGTTGGGAGAAGTGGAAGGGGAGGAATTCGCTATGCTATAATATGCTGCTATGGTGGTGAAATGTATTGTAGCGCGTGGAGGCTGGCTCCCAGGATATCCTATATCATGTCAGTTCAGAGACTTATAATTCTACTAACGGGGGCTATGTTGCTTGAAACGACTTACAGGAGGAAATGTCATATCATTGGCTAGCTGTCTCCAGCAGTGACTGGCATTAATGTACATGTATTTGTATAAACCTTGCTGCAAATTAAGTTCAGATTAAGAAATAGTTTCGAATCTATTTCCTTTACTGAGGCTTACCTTTACCACTCTCTGTGCAAATTCAGCAGACGACAATTTGATAGTTTTCTATTATTTATTTTTCCAGAAAACCAGGTTTGACATTTCAGGGCTTTAATGACTTACTTAAAGCCATGTCGTAAGAAAATGATTGTTTTTGTATGTGCGGACAACGAAGGCCCAGATCAGCCTGCGCATCCCTCAGCATACCCATGCGATCTTATCAGGCTGTTGCTGTCTGTTCATGTATTCTGCTGTATCTAATACATATATAGCGAAGATTTTGAAAAAAAAAAAAAAAAAAAAAAAAAAAAAATATCTAATACATATATAGCGAAGATTTTGAAAAAAAAAAAAAAAAAAAAATAGCATACAAGGGAAATGACATAGAAGACAAATATAATAAAACGTGAACAATAAAAATAATAAAGCAATAAGTAAATAATTACAATCCAATTATTCATATATACATTTTCCATCATCAGATTTCGAACTCACGCCTAGAAGATTTGACCACTGCGTCCAGTTTGATAAAGTGCTCTCAAGTGGACATCCATAACCCCTCGGCTATTTTGGCCCAATAGTTCTTGTCATTATTATTTATTTAAATAGTTGTTTTGTAAAGGGAGCTAATGCGCTGTTTGATACTGAAATGAGACCATCAGGCACAATAATAAGCTCTATTCTAACACTGTAGCTGAATGCCATTTATTAATTATAAATAATGTTTTCATTAGAAGACTTTTTATTTAAGCGAAACAAAGTTGTTAATAACTGAGCGCTGATATCCTCTCATTGCGCTTCGGAGATACCATTTAAAATTAATATTTTATGTGTATTTATCGTGCTCAGGGCAAACTACTGAATTCCTACGTGTCGTTAAGTTAGATTCTGTCTAGAGAAGTCTGGACGGTCATGAACGGGATCTGCATTCTCGTTCCTCAAGCGAATTTCTCCGATGGAGGATTCGCAAAGTTAGCTCCCCATCCCCGCACCATTTTTATTTAATTTTTTTTTTTTACTAGCCGGGTTGTGGGTCGTGTGGGACTGCCACTATCTTCCTTGTTAGTTTGTAATGTGTGTTCTTTGTAGGGGGTAGAGGAAAAGAATGATAGAAAAAAAAAAAGCTTAAAGATATTTCTATCAGAGCAAATCACGATGATGTTACATTCCATTGTAACAATGCCCTTCTAGAAACCAATTTCAAGTGTTGTCATCATATTTATACATGTATAAACAAGCACAACACAAAATGTACTAAAATACCCACAAGTCTGTTATTCTCGTGCTGCTACTCAATGCAACAGTTTATTACCGCACTTTGTATGCATAACTTTTCGATCTGACGTCTCCGTTTTTAATACTTTTATCAAGCACAACGCAATGTTTCCAGTGTAGAAACAATTAAGCCCGCAACTCTGCACACACTAACTAGTTATTCATTTGTTGAAGATTATTTTTGCAAGCGCTAATATTTCCGTTTGTATGCAGTTTGCCTTGGCAAGAGTTTCCTCCGTGCTTTGTCAACAGTTTCACAATGAACACACATATCAATGAGTCATGCATGTTTTTAAACAGAGCGAACGAACATCTCTGGCAGAAAGTATGTATCTGTGTAAGTGGCGTTTTGCAGCTACAGAATATATGGACGAATGGCCTGATGAAAATTTCAAACAAACTGTTTTAATCAGAAACAGTGGCTCTTTATGTTAGCGGAGTAGGCAGTGCTAGAAGATCGTGCAGATCATGATCCCCAGGTTAAATACCTGTTGCCGTGTTTACAGACATATAAACATGAAGTTTGTAAAAAGAATTGTTCTTATTTCCATTTAACATGTTATAAGCATATAAAAATTTCATGTCAGCACGACCAAACGCTACAGAAAAGATGCGGAAAAGGGTGAACCGACTGTCGACTCCCAAGAACCAAGCATAATATCTTCTCTATCCCCAACATAGAAGTCTGGCAGCGTTTGAGGCAAGGGGTAAATATGGTACAAATGACTCAAAACATTCTAACGCATGCCTGAAAAACGAAAGCAGGAGACCTTTTAGAGCCCTAAATGTCAAATGAATTTTTCTAGAAACGAAAGTCCAGCTCTGCCTTCGTATCCTTCGAAGCTAATCCAGTTTATTCGAGCATGGCTTTCGCTGTCCTTTCACATATTCTATGTAAAGTGTCTATTAGAGAACAAAAACACCTGATTTGACTTTACAGGGGCGGATCCAGAATTACTTATGAGGGGGTGGGGGGAGGGGGGCTTGATTTGATCAAATGTCCATACTTACCCTATGTATTTGGAAAGACAGGCCTGAGCAAATAGTGTAGACCCAGATCGGACGCCGGAAAATGCGGCGGCTGTTCTGGGTTCACACTGTTTGCCACTCATCCTGCAATTTTACACAGTCTTACTCTTGTCAAGTGGACTTGAAGATAAGTATAAGGTGAAAATAAAGGATGTGAATATTTAGGGTAAATACGGTATCCAAAATTTATCAATAATTTCCCATGAAAATGAACTTTTGATTCAAAGGCTGGGGGTGGGGGTGTTCGACTGAAGCCCCGAACCTCCTCCGTATCTGTCCTTGATTATACATATCCGCCGACTGACTACTGTTTTCTTTTCAAAGTTTTATAATATCTTCCCATGTAGAGGAAAGACAAATCCGAGTCATGTCATAGGTAAGGGCGTCTGCAGAACATACACAAACAGAATTATTGCTATGAATGACAAAATAATGAAAAAATGAGCAGGCACAGAAAAAGAAGAAGAAAAAAAAATACATGAAAAATCTACAGCACCCGGTAGTGTTAGGCGTTCACCCATCCAGGCACTAACCGGGTTGGCGTTGCTTAACTTCATTGAGAAGACAAGATGTCTTTGGAACACATAATCATTGATATGAGTGACAAAGTAATGAGGAAAAAACAGGTACAAAAATAAATAAATGAATAAATAAAGAATACACGACCATTCTACAGAACACTGTTGTGTAAGGATATCATCTATCCAAGTACTAAAACCTGGTTGGCCGTGCTTAACTTCATTGAAAAGACGAGAGCTCTTTGTTTCCACCCAATACAGACAGACATGCAGAAGTGTAATAATTTAAGCATTTTATAAACTTGACGACATGTACATGTATTGAGGAGCTAGCGTGCGTTTCGCGCATTGTTTCCACCCAATACAGACAGACATGCAGAAGTGTAATAATTTAAGCATTTTATAAACTTGACGACATGTACATGTATTGTGGAGCTAGCGTGCGTTTCGCGCATTATGTTTCCACCCAATACAGACAGACATGCAGAAGTATAATAATTTAAGCATTTTATAAACTTGACGACATGTACATGTATTGTGGAGCTAGCGTGCGTTTCGCGCATTATGTTTCCACCCAATACAGACAGACATGCAGAAGTGTAATAATTTAAGCATTTTATAAACTTGACGACATGTACATGTATTGAGGAGCTAGCGCGCGTTTTGCGCATTATGGTCCCCTTGGATTAGTGTTGTAAATAAAAATGAACTACATGCCTATATTAATTTAACATTTAATTTATTTTACGTACTAACGAGTGAAACAGAATGCAGGTTTGAAAAAGGTCTGCAGGTACCAGACTCAAATGTTTTATATATATTATTTTCTCGCAATGCGCACCGTTTAACCTTTACGACTCTCTGGGCTAATTCAGCAGACGACAAACTGATGATATTTTTCTTATTTTTTACCAGAAAACAGAATTTGACAGTTCATCGCAAATTGTCTGGAGACAATTTACATGAAATGTCAAATCCCGTTTCTGGGAAAAATAAGAAAAAATAGTAAAAGACCAAGATCACACATAAAGAAGTTAGAAGTTAGTCTGGTTTTACCTTTTTGGTGTACTTGTTTCCCTTATTATCTTCGTATAAAAAGTATGGCAAACAGGCAAACAAACCAGTGCAGAGTCCGATCCTAATCATTAGTCAGTATTTTTATGATCACTATTAATCATATACATTGTATATTGTATCTGAACAGTTTTGGTCCAGATCTTGGTCATTATATTGAAAAACAAAAAGTAGACGAAATGGGAATTACCCTCAGAATTGGAGTACATGAAAGGGGGATAAAAACAGTAGACAAAATGGGAATAGAAGAAATGGGAAGTCACCGTTTTGATGTATGCTAGAGCCGGAAAACCTTTTCTTCATTCACAGTAGCTTGTGTTTATCTATTCGCTATCATTCCTCTGCGAACGGTTTTATAATACTAATAAATTTATAAATTACTGTCCTTAAAGGAAAACCGGTGTTTGTTATGAGAAGAAATGGAACCGCTATCAAAATGTAAAGAATATATAGTTTATTCACAGGAGGAAAAAAAATCAGACGATCTTGGTCGCTTCCACTCTAATTTGCTTTTCAGACAAATGCGATACTGCGAACAAGTTTACAAACAAAAATGTATGCCCTTTATACACGTATATTTTTTTTTTCCTCTCGATTAATCTTAAAATGGTCTTTTTGATACTTTCTGTATTATGTATTAAATCATTTATCACTTCGTGATAGTTCATTTTTTATTCCTTTGATTGGCACGGAACCGTATGAGGATTGTATATTCGGCTGACACTTGCTTTGGGCTATATCATCACGAAACATGCCTATATAATTTTGACCCCTTAAACCCCACGTTTATATAGTAAAAATGGGGTTTACACGGATATACAATATTTTTCATATTTCTGCGCAAAACATAGATTGTGGGTACTCGTTAGAATCGCCTCGTCGAGGCGGTTCTAACGAGTACCAACTATCTATGTTTTGAGCAGAAATGTGAAAATTATCAGAAGTTTTTATCTGAAACATTTGATTTTTTGGTGGTAACATTTTCAGTATATTTCAATAGGCGTGTTTTCGTAATGTTGTAAAATGACGGAAATCGTCGGAGGACTTTATTAAATATTGACAATATTTACTTTGACCAAATGGTGGACCGGGTATACCCTAAAGAACTCCAATTAAATAGAGCATACTGATACCGAGGTACCTTTTTCGGATTTGAATCTATGTATATCTAATGGTACAGTTTCCAACAAAATTTATGATAAATGGGACGATTTTGATTTTGATATAATCTATTTCCCTTTTCTGGATGGCGATGTCCCCCGGCGTACCTCATATGGGGTATACATATCTCAACTTATTAGATTCGCCAGAGCTTCTTCAAATCTTAATGACTTTAACTACCGTAATAAAGCCCTTACTGCCAAACTTCTTAGGCAGGGCTATCGTTATTTTAAACTTCGTGAGGCGTTTTCGAAATTTTATCGCAGACACAGTGCCTTCTTAGAAAAATATAGCGTCAGTCTGAAAACACTTCTGCAACAAGGTATATCGGAACCAGAATTTTACGGTGACTTAGTGTACGGATTCAGAAAAGGTAAATCTAACTTTTCGGAGCAATTCAGAAAACTTATTAACCGTTATAAAAGAATTGGCTATAGCCGGGATATTATGCGGCAGACTGCATGCCTAGTTGTCAACCCAATCATTGTTGATGGCTATGCTTCACTCTTTAATTGCACGACGGCGGTTCGGGCCTCAGACTCAATGACGGCCTCTTCGTAAAACTTTAACCAGTGGGGTTGGGGCTTGACGATATGTCTTTGGCTTGGCCCGCCGTGGTTCAACTATTGGTTTTCATTTACGCTGGCATACAGTAGAATTAGCCATGAGTACTCCTCTTTGTTTATTATAGTGATTAATTTGATTTTTATGTTTTCGCTTTGATGCATTGACTGAGTTGGGAACCTTTATGCGAACCAAATTTTTATGTGTTTCTGTATTAAGGGTAGCATCGGGACCCAGGGTGAAGTTAGCTAGCTGTAAAAGTGCTTTAAACCCCCGGTGGTTTACTCTACTGACCGTTCTATGGCGGTGGTCCCGGTGTTAGTCTTACTCTTTATCACTTTGTGGTTTATTCTACGAGGCGATTTGTTGTATGTCTTTCCGTGTGTCATTTTGCTCTTGTGTTTTTCAGCCCTTTTAGTATTGCGATTACCTCGCTTGGGGAAGAGAGAGCTAATCTTAGTGCTTTTCGTACGTTTGTTCGATTTGTGCTTGTTTAGATTTGTCGGTTTCCTCTTCCTCTTGGGGTCTGGGAAGGGCTGTGGTTTGTGATTGTGGCACTCCTGGACTTTTCTCTGATCTTTTTTTTTTTTTTTTTACCTGTGCGGCCCAGATCGCCACTAATCCCATCAAGATTGATGACGAGATTTCTCCCATATGACTGTCACAAAATTCAATGCAGCATCTAATCAGGGTCAACACTTTAGTCTCTCGTCCAGCACTTCTTGGACTCATGAATAGTTAGCCAAATGGACGTTTCCAATTATTAGGGCAAGTATGTTAAGAGTTAAAGTGTCTGAATATTTAGGTGAAACGTCGTCAAATAGACCTTTGCTGACTGCGCGGATGCACATATGTTTCGGAGTATTCATTGTTTGCATATGTCAGGTTGGCCCTTTTATCCTACGTCGATTTATATTACTACTGCCTCTGCTACTACTACAACTACTACGTCTACAACTACTACCGCTACTACTTCTACTTACAGTAATGATAAGTGTCCGAATACATGAATTTGACTGCCGCCATGGGGAGCTAGCATGCTTTTTCCGCATTATTACCCCTCTGAATTATTGTTGTAAATAAAACTGAACCACTTCCCTACATTAATTGAACATTTGATTTATTTAATGTGCTAACGAGTGAAACTAGGTGTGCAGGTACTAGACTCAGATGTTTCGTCATGTATGAAACACTAATTCGTATGTATTATTTTTTCGCAATGCGTAAGGTTCAAAGTCTTTCTCTCGATCTCTGCAATCGGATGCGTATGCTGTTTGGGGTCTTTACTGTTCTCACGCGGCATATTGTCCCTTTCATATGGTTGACGGACTTGATGAGGCAATGCGGGGTGCAGGGGGGGGGGGGGGAGGGTTGGGAGAAGTGGAAGGGGAGGAATTCGCTATGTTATAATATGCTGCTATGGTGGTGAAATGTATTGTAGCGCGTGGAGGCTGGCTCCCAGGATATCCTATATCATGTCAGTTCAGAGACTTATAATTCTACTAACGGGGGCTATGTTGCTTGAAACGACTTACAGGAGGAAATGTCATATCATTGGCTAGCTGTCTCCAGCAGTGACTGGCATTAATGTACATGTATTTGTATAAACCTTGCTGCAAATTAAGTTCAGATTAAGAAATAGTTTCGAATCTATTTCCTTTACTGAGGCTTACCTTTACCACTCTCTGTGCAAATTCAGCAGACGACAATTTGATAGTTTTCTATTATTTATTTTTCCAGAAAACCAGGTTTGACATTTCAGGGCTTTAATGACTAACTTAAAGCCATGTCGTAAGAAAATGATTGTTTTTGTATGTGCGGACAACGAAGGCCCAGATCAGCCTGCGCATCCCTCAGCATACCCATGCGATCTTATCAGGCTGTTGCTGTCTGTTCATGTATTCTGCTGTATCTAATACATATATAGCGAAGATTTTGAAAAAAAAAAAAAAAAAAATAGCATACTAGGGAAATGACATAGAAGACAAATATAATAAAACGTGAACAATAAAAATAATAAAGCAATAAGTAAATAATTACAATCCAATTATTCATATATACATTTTCCATCATCAGATTTCGAACTCACGCCTAGAAGATTTGACCACTGCGTCCAGTTTGATAAAGTGCTCTCAAGTGGACATCCATAACCCCTCGGCTCTCAAGTGGACATCCATAACCCCTCGGCTATTTTGGCCCAATAGTTCTTGTCATTATTATTTATTCATATGCAGGAATTCTCGTACTACAGGTACTAATCCGCACCAATCGGTCCACTTTGTGACGTCAGAGCCTGTCGCTAGTTCTCAGACAGGTAATAGTGTGGAAATGTATAGAATTATATAGGAGCCCATCGTTTAACTAATAAAATCATTACTTTTCAATAATACAAGATATTATTATAACCTCGCAATAGATGGAAAAATGTATCTGCTTCAATTTGATACCAAATTTGTTGAAATAAAATAAATTTTAAAATGGCCCAGGTTGTAATGAATGCTACAGGGGTTTTTCCTTATTAAATCTTTGTATTTTACAACAAAAATGAAAAATAACCTTGATTCAATCGCCCAAAAGTCATATTTTTTAAAATTTCTCCGTTTGTTATAACCTCTCATTCGATAGATCTATTTAATATCTATAGTTAGGTAGTAAAATATTGAATAAATTATTTTATTAAAAATGGCCCACAGGTTGCAGAATATAGCTATATTTGAAAAATGCGGAGCGAAAATGTGTAATGATTACACAGTCGCAGGTCTTGTGTACACATGATACAATAGAATGAATTGTAAAAGAGGTTGTAAGAATTGGAAAATAAAAAAGAAATTGGTATCCATTGATAGTATTATAAAGATTATTTAGCTTCAAAAAGGAAAACAAAGATATATATTTATAATAATATAAACTTATTTATTTATTTTTTGTTTATGTCGAATTATGTTTTTATTCGGCAACTTATTGAAGCTTTAATGAAAATTTGATATAATAATTTTTGATCATAAGAAAACTACAAACTGCTTAATTACTTGTTGTTTTTTTTTTTTGTTTGTTTTTGTTGTTTGTTTTTTTGTTTAATAACGAAAACAAAAATGCTTTGTCGGGATACAAGAAAAATACCTAAATGCGCGGCCACTCTTGCGATGTTTTCTTAATAACAATTACTGCTAATGAATACCAATTATGTCCTTATCTTGACGAAAGAAAACAACGAAATCGCTTTTTACATAATTGACATACATGCTTATGCGCAATTTTAATTGCACAGACAGAATCAAATCCAACATTTGATCTTTTTGCATACACTAGCACTTTAATTGACACGATTTGCTCATTTTAGATTCCTGTACATAAATAAGGACTAAAGTACATTGTTCATAATCATGGCTTCATCTACGTGCGTGCGTGTACAAAATAAATTTGACTATGAAAAACTGAATGAGGGTGAGGCTCTCTCTCTCAAACGTTTTTTCTCTAAATCTGTGACTAACACGAGTCTCTCCAAATAAAAGCAGCATTAAATATGACGTGCAACCATTGTAGTTCCAGATCAGCATGTGCATACATTTTTCTCTGATAGAATGTGCAAGCTCTATTCAACATGCGGTGTTAAATATGTATATCAAATAAATAATTTATAATATTTTAAAAAAAAAATACATTAAAACAAAATGATAATTGATATTATTTTCAGAAATAATTATTATTGTAATCTTTAGCTGTATATCATAATTCGGAAAATAAATAATCCTATCCTGGTCCTATTTTGTTTCATAAAATGGTTCTCTATCTAGGAAATTAAAACATCATGATACTAATGATATTATTATTATTATTATTATTATTATTTACTACTACTATTATTATTATTATTATTATGTTGTACATCACAATTCCGAAGAATAAATATTATTATGCTGGTCATATTCGAAATGTTTTATTTGTAAAAATAGCCACATGGATAGTTTATACTATCGTACATGTGTATTTAGGGGTAAAATATTGCTATCGTATAAACCCTATCAGACACATTAAATTACTATCATACTGAAATTTGATCAAGTCGGTTTGGCTACCTGTTGACACAGCTTATACCTGCTATTTGAGTGGCAAACAGTGTAGACCTTGATAAGGTTCTCTGTGATGTAATGTCTGATCAGGGTCACTGCCTTTTGTTATGGTGTGTTTATCAGAATACTGAGGTTAAATACTATAAACCACTTTCTCAGTCAGATTCAATAAATTGTTCACACCTTTTCAAACATTAGCCTAAAGGCAATTGTTTCAAAAACAAACCTGGGATACCAGATGATTCGAGTCTACTCTTTACAACACTTGCCCTATTTTTTAACAAGGCCATTATAGAACCAATTGATTCGTCTAAACATTGCTGGGTAAGTGTAAAATAGTGTAGACCCTGAACACATAATGCGTAATGTGACATCTGATCTGGATCTACACTGTTGGCACAGACCTCTCTGTCTATAAGGTAGGGTAGAAGTAACAGTCATAATCCAAGGAAAACGACATTTTATCCATATTTGCCAACTACCCAACACAGAAATAACACGAGTCTCTCCAAATAAAAGCAGCAACCATTGTAGTTCCAGATCAGCATGTGCATACATTTTTCTCTAATAGATTGTGCAAGCTGTATTCAACATGCAGTATAGACTCTGATCAATATATTTCAGCGGACACACAGACTAATCAGGGTCTACATTGATCGCATAATTCAAAAGGCCCATTTCTTAAAAAAGATTCAATCATAATTGTTTCTTATTTTACTTGAAGACACCTCAAAGTTCTTGAAACGATCAACAAAACATTTTACTTTCATTTATATTAGCATTAAAAACAATTGTTCAAACATATATGTAAATACAAGTTAAATAACAGCACGTTGTTTATTTTCTGGTTCCATTTGTCTACTCTTATTATCATTATCCAGTGGGAACTAGAAGCCTCAGGCCACTGGGCAAGTTAATAATGGCTAGATCTATAACTCATGCAATAAAAACAAGGTGGTCAAAACACCAAATGAACATCAACATTTGAAAAGGACCATTATGACTATGATCTAAGAATATGGGCAAACAAAGCACCATCTTTAACTGTGTAACTAAAGAAACACTGATTACTGTAGAATATATTGATTAACAGTGAAAATCCTGATCAGAGTGTGCAGATGCGCTGACTGATCTGGATCTTTAGTGTTTGCATAATACATAATTTCCCTTTTTTCATAATCTGACACAACTGCCCTTTATCTGAGACAGGCCACGGGGTCCTGCAATTCTTGAGATGATAAGATAAAACTTGAAATAGCATATGCTACATTAATTAATTTTTATGTAAGTTTTTGACAGTTTGTCTATGTTTTTTCTTAAGTTTAAATGATTGTTAAACAACATTCATGCATCAAGGGAAAAGTGATGATGATATTCTTATTTTTCCCAGAAAGTAGGCTTTGACATGTCATGCGAATTGTCTCCAATAGGGACAGTTTGTATGGACTGTCAAACCTTTGTTTTCTTTTCTTTTTTGTGGGGGTGGGGGATGGGTAAAAATTTTAACCCTTAATCTTTTCCACTCACTGGGCTAATTCAGCAGCAATAAACTGGTGATATTTGTTGAATTTTCCCCAGAAAATAGGATTTGATATTTTATGCAAATTGTTTGCAATAGAGATGCTTTGCATGAAATGTCAAACCATTTCCTTTTTAGGGATGGGGGTGATATTTGATCCCTTAGCATTTATTAATTTCTGGGCTAATTCAGCATGCGATAAAGTGGTTATTGTTTATCCAGAAAATAGGATTTGACACTTCATGCAAATAGTCTTCATTGGAGACAATATTCATGAAATGTCAAATCCTGTTTTGAAAATAAAACATACAGAGGAATTCATCACGAAAACACGCCTATATAATTTTGACCCCCTTAAACCCCACTTATATATAGTAAAACTGGGGTTTACAGGGGTATACATTATTTTTCTTATTTCTGCTAAAAACATAGAGTGTGGATACTCGTTAGAACCGCCTCGCAAAACATAGATTGTGGGTACTCGTTAGAACCGCCTCGGCGAGGCGGTTCTAACGAGTACCCACAATCTATGTTTTTAGCAGAAATATGAAAAATATCAGAATATTTATCTGAAAAATTTCATTTTTTTTTGTGGTAAATTTTTCAGTATGTTTGAATAGGCATGTTTTCGTAATGTGTTCAGGATATGTATTTGATGATTGTATTTTTTTCTCTCCATAAAAACATAAGTTGTGGGTACTCATTAGATGAACCTCACCAAGGTTCTTCAAATGAGTACTCATTACATGTTTTTGCTTCACCGAGGTGCATCAAATTAATACCTACAACATATGTTTTAATGGAGAACTGGAGAAAATTATCCCATTTTTTTTATTCATTCATTCATTTGTTTTTAAATTATTTATACTTAATTAAATTTTCCCATTTGTTTTCTCCAGGTGATGATCGTTTTTCTTTCAAATATTTTACCGAACCATCATCAGTAATTAAATACAACCTTAATTAATTAACTCATTTGTTTTCTTAGATTAACTATTGTTCTTCATTTTAAAATCTTACTGAATTACCATTCATTAAATATAACACATTTTTAAATTTATTAATTACTCTTGTTTTCTTAGGTTAAACTATTTAAATTCGTTTAAAAATCATATTGAATTATCTATAACTAAATACAACACTTTTTATTTAATTTGAAATAATAATAATAATAATAATAATAATAATAATAATAATAATAATAATTGATTTTCATCAATTAATCAATATTTTGTTATTATCATTATTAATTAATTCTTAGGTTAAACTATTGATATTCTTTTGAAAATCATACTGAATAATCTGCTGAAATTCATTCATTCATTCATTCATTCATTCATTCATTCATTCTAACTCGGACCTAGTCCAGTATATATTGGGTCCAAGATTCTAAAGAGCATCCATACATGGTTTAATCTGAATTGTAGTAGTACTGTAGGTGTGTGACACTGGCTTGATTACACACCAGCTACACAGGTAAGACGACGCTTACGGACCTCCGATCAAAGGGAATTAATCGAAGCCTATCTAAAATGGAATATCGATAACCTGAGAGACAGTTCCTGTAGTACGAGAATTCCTGGTAGTGTTAAATAGTTGTTTTGTAAAGGGAGCTAATGCGCTGTTTGATACTGAAATGAGACCATCAGGCACAATAACAAGCTCTATTCTAACACTGTAGCTGAATGCCATTTATTAATTATAAATAATGTTTTCATTAGAAGACTTTTTATTTAAGCGAAACAAAGTTGTTAATAACTGAGCGCTGATATCCTCTCATTGCGATTCGGAGATACCATTTAAAATTAATATTTTATGTGTATTTATCGTGCTCAGGGCAAACTACTGAATTCCTACGTGTCGTTAAGTTAGGTTCTGTCTAGAGTAGTCTGGACGGTCATGAACGGGATCTGCATTCTCGTTCCTCAAGCGAATTTCTCCGATGGAGGATTCGCAAAGTTAGCTCCCCCTCCCCGCACCATTTTTATTTAATTTTATTTTTTTACTAGCCGGGTTGTGGGTCGTGTGGGACTGCCACTATCTTCCTTTTTATTTTGTAATGTGTGTTCTTTGTAGGGGGTAGAGGAAAAGAATGATAGAAAAAAAAAAAAAGCTTAAAGATATTTCTATCAGAGCAAATCACGATGATGTTACATTCCATTGTAACAATGCCCTTCTAGAAACCAATTTCAAGTGTTGTCATCATATTTATACATGTATAAACAAGCACAACACAAAATGTACTAAAATACCCACACGTCTGTTATTCTCGTGCTGCTACTCAATGCAACAGTTTATTACCGCACTTTGTATGCATAACTTTTCGATCTGACGTCTCCGTTTTTAATACTTTTATCAAGCACAACGCAATGTTTCCAGTGTAGAAACAATTAAGCCCGCAACTCTGCACACACTAACTAGTTATTCATTTGTTGAAGATTATTTTTGCAAGCGCTAATATTTCCGTTTGTATGCAGTTTGCCTTGGCAAGAGTTTCCTCCGTGCTTTGTCAACAGTTTCACAATGAACACACATATCAATGAGTCATGCATGTTTTTAAACAGAGCGAACGAACATCTCTGGCAGAAAGTATGTATCTGTGTAAGTGGCGTTTTGCAGCTACAGAATATATGGACGAATGGCCTGATGAAAATTTCAAACAAACTGTTTTAATCAGAAACAGTGGCTCTTTATGTTAGCGGAGTAGGCAGTGCAAGAAGATCGTGCAGATCATGATCCCCAGGTTAAATACCTGTTGCCGTGTTTACAGACATATAAACATGAAGTTTGTAAAAAGAATTGTTCTTATTTCCATTTAACATGTTATAAGCATATAAAAATTTCGTGTCAGCACGACCAAACGCTACAGAAAAGATGCGGAAAAGGGTGAACCGACTGTCGACTCCCAAGAACCAAGCATAATATCTTCTCTATCCCCAACATAGAAGTACTGGCAGCGTTTGAGGCAAGGGGTAAATATGGTACAAATGACTCAAAACATTCTAACGCATGCCTGAAAAACGAAAGCAGGAGACCTTTTAGAGCCCTAAATGTCAAATGAATTTTTCTAGAAACGAAAGTCCAGCTCTGCCTTCGTATCCTTCGAAGCTAATCCAGTTTATTCGAGCATGGCTTTCGCTGTCCTTTCACATATTCTATGTAAAGTGTCTATTAGAGAACAAAAACACCTGATTTGACTTTACAGGGGCGGATCCAGAATTACTTATGAGGGGGTGGGGGGAGGGGGGCTTGATTTGATCAAATGTCCATACTTACCCTATGTATTTGGAAAGACAGGCCTGAGCAAATAGTGTAGACCCAGATCGGACGCCGGAAAATGCGGCGGCTGTTCTGGGTTCACACTGTTTGCCACTCATCCTGCAATTTTACACAGTCTTACTCTTGTCAAGTGGACTTGAAGATAAGTATAAGGTGAAAATAAAGGATGTGAATATTTAGGGTAAATACGGTATCCAAAATTTATCAATAATTTCCCATGAAAATGAACTTTTGATTCAAAGGCTGGGGGTGGGGGTGTTCGACTGAAGCCCCGAACCCCCTCCGAATCCGTCCTTGATTATACATATCCGCCGACTGACTACTGTTTTCTTTTCAAAGTTTTATAATATCTTCCCATGTAGAGGAAAGACAAATCCGAGTCATGTCATAGGTAAGGGCGTCTGCAGAACATACACAAACAGAATTATTGCTATGAATGACAAAATAATGAAAAAATGAGCAGGCACAGAAAAAGAAGAAGAAAAAAAAATACATGAAAAATCTACAGCACCCGGTAGTGTTAGGCGTTCACCCATCCAGGCACTAACCGGGTTGGCGTTGCTTAACTTCATTGAGAAGACCAGATGTCTTTGGAACACATAATCATTGATATGAGTGACAAAGTAATGAGGAAAAAACAGGTACAAAAATAAATAAATGAATAAATAAAGAATACACGACCATTCTACAGAACACTGTTGTGTAAGGATATCATCTATCCAAGTACTAAAACCTGGTTGGCCGTGCTTAACTTCATTGAAAAGACGAGAGCTCTTTGTTTCCACCCAATACAGACAGACATGCAGAAGTGTAATAATTTAAGCATTTTATAAACTTGACGACATGTACATGTATTGAGGAGCTAGCGTGCGTTTCGCGCATTATGTTTCCACCCAATACAGACAGACATGCAGAAGTGTAATAATTTAAGCATTTTATAAACTTGACGACATGTACATGTATTGTGGAGCTAGCGTGCGTTTCGCGCATTATGTTTCCACCCAATACAGACAGACATGCAGAAGTATAATAATTTAAGCATTTTATAAACTTGACGACATGTACATGTATTGTGGAGCTAGCGTGCGTTTCGCGCATTATGTTTCCACCCAATACAGACAGACATGCAGAAGTGTAATAATTTAAGCATTTTATAAACTTGACGACATGTACATGTATTGTGGAGCTAGCGTGCGTTTCGCGCATTATGTTTCCACCCAATACAGACAGACATGCAGAAGTGTAATAATTTAAGCATTTTATAAACTTGACGACATGTACATGTATTGAGGAGCTAGCGCGCGTTTTGCGCATTATGGTCCCCTTGGATTAGTGTTGTAAATAAAAATGAACTACATGCCTATATTAATTTAACATTTAATTTATTTTACGTACTAACGAGTGAAACAGAATGCAGGTTTGAAAAAGGTCTGCAGGTACCAGACTCAAATGTTTTATATATATTATTTTCTCGCAATGCGCACCGTTTAACCTTTACGACTCTCTGGGCTAATTCAGCAGACGACAAACTGATGATATTTTTCTTATTTTTTACCAGAAAACAGAATTTGACAGTTCATCGCAAATTGTCTGGAGACAATTTACATGAAATGTCAAATCCCGTTTCTGGGAAAAATAAGAAAAAATAGTAAAAGACCAAGATCACACATAAAGAAGTTAGAAGTTAGTCTGGTTTTACCTTTTTGGTGTACTTGTTTCCCTTATTATCTTCGTATAAAAAGTATGGCAAACAGGCAAACAAACCAGTGCAGAGTCCGATCCTAATCATTAGTCAGTAATTTTATGATCAATATTAATCATATACATTGTATATTGTATCTGAACAGTTTTGGTCCAGATCTTGGTCATTATATTGAAAAACAAAAAGTAGACGAAATGGGAATTACCCTCAGAATTGGAGTACATGAAAGGGGGATAAAAACAGTAGACAAAATGGGAATAGAAGAAATGGGAAGTCACCGTTTTGATGTATGCTAGAGCCGGAAAACCTTTTCTTCATTCACAGTAGCTTGTGTTTATCTATTCGCTATCATTCCTGTGCGAACGGTTTTATAATACTCATATAATTTATAAATTACTGTCCTTAAAGGAAAACCGGTGTTTGTTATGAGAAGAAATGGAACCGCTATCAAAATGTAAAGAATATATAGTTTATTCACAGGAGAAAAAAAAATCAGACGATCTTGGTCGCTTCCACTCTAATTTGCTTTTCAGACAAATGCGATACTGCGAACAAGTTTATAAACAAAAATGTATGCCCTTTATACACGTATATTTTTTTTTCCTCTCGATTAATCTTAAAATGGTCTTTTTGGTACTTTCTGTATTATGTATTAAATCATTTATCACTTCGTGATAGTTCATTTTTTATTCCTTTGATTGGCACGGAACCGTATGAGGATTGTATATTCGGCTGACACTTGCTTTGGGCTATATCATCACGAAACATGCCTATATAATTTTGACCCCTTAAACCCCACTTTTATATAGTAAAAATGGGGTTTACACGGATATACAATATTTTTCATATTTCTGCGCAAAACATAGATTGTGGGTACTCGTTAGAATCGCCTCGTCGAGGCGGTTCTAACGAGTACCAACTATCTATGTTTTGAGCGGAAATGTGAAAATTATCAGAAGTTTTTATCTGAAACATTTGATTTTTTGGTGGTAACATTTTCAGTATATTTCAATAGGCGTGTTTTCGTAATGTTGTAAAATGACGGAAATCGTCGGAGGACTTTATTAAATATTGACAATATTTACTTTGACCAAATGGTGGACCGGGTATACCCTAAAGAACTCCAATTAAATAGAGCATACTGATACCGAGGCACCTTTTTCGGATTTGAATCTATGTATATCTAATGGTACAGTTTCCAACAAAATTTATGATAAATGGGACGATTTTGATTTTGATATAATCTATTTCCCTTTTCTGGATGGCGATGTCCCCCGGCGTACCTCATATGGGGTATACATATCTCAACTTATTAGATTCGCCAGAGCTTCTTCAAATCTTAATGACTTTAACTACCGTAATAAAGCCCTTACTGCCAAACTTCTTAGGCAGGGCTATCGTTATTTTAAACTTCGTGAGGCGTTTTCGAAATTTTATCGCAGACACAGTGCCTTCTTAGAAAAATATAGCGTCAGTCTGAAAACACTTCTGCAACAAGGTATATCGGAACCAGAATTTTACGGTGACTTAGTGTACGGATTTAGAAAAGGTAAATCTAACTTTTCGGAGCAATTCAGAAAACTTATTAACCGTTATAAAAGAATTGGCTATAGCCGGGATATTATGCGGCAGACTGCATGCCTAGTTGTCAACCCAATCATTGTTGATGGCTATGCTTCACTCTTTAATTGCACGACGGCGGTTCGGGCCTCAGACTCAATGACGGCCTCTTCGTAAAGCTTTAACCAGTGGGGTTGGGGCTTGACGATATGTCTTTGGCTTGGCCCGCCGTGGTTCAACTATTGGTTTTCATTTACTCTGGCATACAGTAGAATTAGCCATGAGTACTCCTCTTTGTTTATTATAGTGATTAATTTGATTTTTATGTTTTCGCTTTGATGCATTGACTGAGTTGGGAACCTTTATGCGAACCAAATTTTTATGTGTTTCTGTATTAAGAGTAGCATCGGGACCCAGGGTGAAGTTAGCTAGCTGTAAAAGTGCTTTAAACCCCCGGTGGTTTACTCTACTGACCGTTCTATGGCGGTGGTCCCGGTGTTAGTCTTACTCTTTATCACTTTGTGGTTTATTCTACGAGGCGATTTGTTGTATGTCTTTCCGTGTGTCATTTTGCTCTTGTGTTTTTCAGCCCTTTTAGTATTGCGATTACCTCGCTTGGGGAAGAGAGAGCTAATCTTAGTGCTTTTCGTACGTTTGTTCGATTTGTGCTTGTTTAGATTTGTCGGTTTCCTCTTCCTCTTGGGGTCTGGGAAGGGCTGTGGTTTGTGATTGTGGCACTCCTGGACTTTTCTCTGATCTTTTTTTTTTTTTTTTTTTTTTACCTGTGCGGCCCAGATCGCCACTAATCCCATCAAAATTGATGACGAGATTTCTCCCATATGACTGTCACAAAATTCAATGCAGCATCTAATCAGGGTCAACACTTTAGTCTCTCGTCCAGCACTTCTTGGACTCATGAATAGTTAGCCAAATGGACGTTTCCAATTATTAGGGCAAGTATGTTAAGAGTTGAAGTGTCTGAATATTTAGATGAAACGTCATCAAATAGACCTTTGCTGACTGCGCGGATGCACATATGTTTCGGAGTATTCATTGTTTGCATATGTCAGGTTGGCCCTTTTCTCCTACGTCGATTTATATTACTACTGCCTCTGCTACTACTACAACTACTACGTCTACAACTACTACAACTACTACCGCTACTACTTCTACTTACAGTAATGATAAGTGTCCGAATACATGAATTTGACTGCCGCCATGGGGAGCTAGCATGCTTTTTCCGCATTATTACCCCTCTGAATTATTGTTGTAAATAAAACTGAACCACTTCCCTACATTAATTGAACATTTGATTTATTTAATGTGCTAACGAGTGAAACTAGGTGTGCAGGTACTAGACTCAGATGTTTCGTCATGTATGAAACACTAATTCGTATGTATTATTTTTTCGCAATGCGTAAGGTTCAAAGTCTTTCTCTCGATCTCTGCAATCGGATGCGTATGCTGTTTGGGGTCTTTACTGTTCTCACGCGGCATATTGTCCCTTTCATATGGTTGACGGACTTGATGAGGCAATGCGGGGTGCAGGGGCGGGGAGGGTTGGGAGAAGTGGAAGGGGAGGAATTCGCTATGTTATAATATGCTGCTATGGTGGTGAAATGTATTGTAGCGCGTGGAGGCTGGCTCCCAGGATATCCTATATCATGTCAGTTCAGAGACTTATAATTCTACTAACGGGGGCTATGTTGCTTGAAACGACTTACAGGAGGAAATGTCATATCATTGGCTAGCTGTCTCCAGCAGTGACTGGCATTAATGTACATGTATTTGTATAAACCTTGCTGCAAATTAAGTTCAGATTAAGAAATAGTTTCAAATCTATTTCCTTTACTGAGGCTTACCTTTACCGCTCTCTGTGCAAATTCAGCAGACGACAATTTGATAGTTTTCTATTATTTATTTTTCCAGAAAACCAGGTTTGACATTTCAGGGCTTTAATGACTAACTTAAAGCCATGTCGTAAGAAAATGATTGTTTTTGTATGTGCGGACAACGAAGGCCCAGATCAGCCTGCGCATCCCTCAGCATACCCATGCGATCTTATCAGGCTGTTGCTGTCTGTTCATGTATTCTGCTGTATCTAATACATATATAGCGAAGATTTTGAAAAAAAAAAAAAAAAAAAAAAAAAAAAAAAATAGCATACTAGGGAAATGACATAGAAGACAAATATAATAAAACGTGAACAATAAAAATAATAAAGCAATAAGTAAATAATTACAATCCAATTATTCATATATACATTTTCCATCATCAGATTTCGAACTCACGCCTAGAAGATTTGACGACTGCGTCCAGTTTGATTAAGTACTCTCAAGTGGACATCCATAACCCCTCGGCTATTTTGGCCCAATAGTTCTTGTCATTATTATTTATTTAAATAGTTGTTTTGTAAAGGGAGCTAATGCGCTGTTTGATACTGAAATGAGACCATCAGGCACAATAATAAGCTCTATTCTAACACTGTAGCTGAATGCCATTTATCAATTATAAATAATGTTTTCATTAGAAGACTTTTTATTTAAGCGAAACAAAGTTGTTAATAACTGAGCGCTGATATCCTCTCATTGCGCTTCGGAGATACCATTTAAAATTAATATTTTATGTGTATTTATCGTACTCAGGGCAAACTACTGAATTCCTACGTGTCGTTAAGTTAGATTCTGTCTGGAGTAGTCTGGACGGTCATGAACGGGATCTGCATTCTCGTTCCTCAAGCGAATTTCTCCGATGGAGGATTCGCAAAATTAGCTCCCCCTCCCCGCACCATTTTTATTTAATTTTATTTTTTTACTAGCCGGGTTGTGGGTCTTGTGGGACTGCCACTATCTTCCTTGTTAGTTTGTAATGTGTGTTCTTTGTAGGGGGTAGAGGAAAAGAATGATAGAAAAAAAAAAAAAAAAAAGCTTAAAGATATTTCTATCAGAGCAAATCACGATGATGTTACATTCCATTGTAACAATGCCCTTCTAGAAACCAATTTCAAGTGTTGTCATCATATTTATACATGTATAAACAAGCACAACACAAAATGTACTAAAATACCCACAAGTCTGTTATTCTCGTGCTGCTACTCAATGCAACAGTTTATTACCGCACTTTGTATGCATAAGTTTTCGATCTGACATCTCTGTTTTTAATACTTTTATCAAGCACAACGCAATGTTTCCAGTGTAGAAACAATTAAGCCCGCAACTCTGCACACACTAACTAGTTATTCATTTGTTGAAGATTATTTTTGCAAGCGCTAATATTTCCGTTTGTATGCAGTTTGCCTTGGCAAGAGTTTCCTCCGTGCTTTGTCAACAGTTTCACAATGAACACACATATCAATGAGTCATGCATGTTTTTAAACAAAGCGAACGAACATCTCTGGCAGAAAGTATGTATCTGTGTAAGTGGCGTTTTGCAGCTACAGAATATATGGACGAACGGCCTGATGAAAATTTCAAACAAACTGTTCTAATCAGAAACAGTGGCTCTTTATGTTAGCGGAGTAGGCAGTGCTAGAAGATCGTGCAGGTCATGATCCCCAGGTTAAATACCTGTTGCCGTGTTTACAGACATATAAACATGAAATTTGTAAAAACAATTGTTCTTAATTTCCATTTAACATGTTATAAGCGTGTAAAAGGTTCGTCAGCACGACCAAACGCTACAGAAAAGATGCGGAAAAGGGTGAACCGACTGTCGACTCCCAAGAACCAAGCATAATACCTACTCTATCCCCAACATAGGCGTACTCGCAGCGTTTGAGGCAAGAGGTCAATATGGTACAAAAGACTCAAAACATTCTAACGCTTGCTTGAGAAACGAAAGCAGGAGACGTTTAAGAGCCTAAAATTCAAATGATGTCATTTATCTCTTGTCGTGATAAAATGAATTTTTTCTAGAAACGAAAGTTCAGCTCTGCCTTCGTATCCTTCAAAGCGAATCCAGTTTATTCGAGCATGGCCGTCGCTGTCCTTTCACATATTCTATGTAAAGTGTCCAATGATTCTATTAGAGAACAAAAACACCTGATTTGACTTTACAGGGGCGGATCCAGAATTACTTAGGAGGGGGGGGGGGGGCTCGATTTGATCAAATGTCCGTACTTGCCCTACGTATTTGGAAAGACAGACCTGAGCAAATAGAGCATTTTATAAACTTGACGACATGTACATGTATTGAGGAGCTAGCGTGCATATTGTCCCTTTCATATGGTTGAAGGACTTGATGTGGCAATGCGGATGCAGGGGCGGGGAGGGTTGGAAGAAGGGGAGGGGGAGGGATTCGCTATGTTGTAATATGCTGCTATGGTGGTGAAATGTATTGTAGCGCGTGGTGGCTGGCTCCCAGGATAGTTCAGAGACTTATAATTCTGCTAACGGGGGCTATGTTGCTTGAAACGACTTACAGGAGGAAATGTCATATCATTGGCTAGCTGTCTCCAGCAGTGACTGGCATTAATGTATTTGTATAAACCTTGCTGCAAATTAAGTTCAGATTAAGAAATAGTTTTTAAATCTATTTGCTTTACTGAGGTTTACCTTTACCACTCTCTGTGCAAATTCAGCAGACGACAATTTGATAGTTTTCTATTATTCATTTTTCCACAAAACCAGGTTGACATTTCAGGCCTTTAATGACTAACTTAAAACCATGTCGTAAGAAAAAGATTGTTTTTGCATGATGCGGAAAAGGGTGAACAACCGACTATCGACTCCCAAGAACCAAGCATAATACCTACTCTATCCCCAACATAGGCGTACTCGCAACGTTTGAGGCAAGAGGTAAATATGGTACAAATGACTCAAAACATTCTAACACTTGCTTGAAAGCAGGAGACGTTTAAGAGCCTAAAATTCAAATGATATTTATCTCTTGTCGTGATAAAATGAATTTTTCTAGAAACGAAACTCCAGCTCTGCCTTCGTAGCCTTCAAAGCGAATCCAGTTTATTCGAGCATGGCCGTCGCTGTCCTTTCACATATTCTATGTAAAGTGTCCGATGATTCTATTAGAGAACAAAAACACCTGATTTGACTTTACAGAGGCGGATTCAGAATTACTTAGGAGGGGGGAGCTCGATTTGATCAAATGTCCGTACTTACCCTACGTATTTGGAAAGACAGGCCTGAGCAAATAGTGTAGTCCCAGATCAGACGCCGGAAATTGCGGCGTCTGACCTGGGTTCACACTGTTTGCCACTCATCCTGCAATTTTACGCAGTCTTCCTCGCAGGTTGTCAAGTGGACGAAGATAAGTATAAGGTGAAAATAAGGGATGTGGATATTTAGGGTAAATACGGTATCCAAAATTTATCCATAATTTCCCATGAAAATGAACTTTTGATTCAAAGGCTGAGGGTGGGGGTGCTCAACTGAAGCCCCCGAAACCCCTCCGAATCCGTCCTTGATTATACATATCCGCCGACTGAATACTGTGTTCTTTTCAAAGTTTTATACATGTATCATCTTCCCATGTAGAGGAAAGACAAATCCGAGTCATGTCACAGGAAAGGGCGTCTGCAGAACATATGCAAACAGATTTATTGCTATGAATGAAATAATGAAAAAATGAGCAGGCACAGAAAAAGAAGAAGAAAAAAATACATGAAAAATCTACAGCACCCGATAGTGTTAGGCGTTCACCCACCCAGGCACTAACCGGGTTGGCGTTGTTTAACTTCATTAAGAAGACCAGATTTCTTTGGAACACATAATCATTGATATGAGTGACAAAGTAATGAGGAAAAAAACAGGTACAAAATTAAATAATTAAATAAATAAATAAATAAATAAATAAATAGCAAATACACGACCATTCTACAGAACACTGTTGTGTAAGGATATCACCCATCCAAGTACTAACCGGGTTGGCGTTGCTTAACTTCATTGAAAAGACGAGAGCTCTTTGTTTCCACCCAATACAGACAGACATGCAGAAGTGTAATAATTTAAGCATTTTATAAACTTGACGACATGTACATGTATTGAGGAACTAGCGTGCGTTTCGTGCATTATGTTTCCACCCAATACAGACAGATATACAGAAGTGTTGTAATTTAAGCATTTTATAAACTTGACGACAATTACATGTATTGAGGAGCTAGCGTGCGTTTCGCGCATTATGGTCCCCTTGGATTAGTGTTGTAGATAAAAATGAACTACATCCCTGCATTAATTGGACATTTAATTTATTTTACGTACTAACGAGTGAAGCAGAATGCAGATTTGAAAAAGGTCTGCAGGTGCTAGACTCAAATGTTTCGTATATATTATTTTTTCGCAATGCGCACCGTTTAACCTTTGCGACTCTCTGGGCTAATTCAGCAGAAGATAAATTGATGATATTTTTCTTATTTTTTACCAGAAAACAGATTTTGACAGTTCATCGCAAATTGTCTGGAGACAATTTACATGAAATGTCAAATCCCGTTTCTGGGAAAAATAAGAAAAAATAGTTAAAGACCAAGATCACACATAAAGAAGTTAGTCTGGTTTTACCTTTTTGGTGTACTGGTTTCCCTTACTTTCTTCGTATGGAAAGCATGGCAAACAGGCAAATAAACCAGTGCAGAGTCCGATCCTAATCATTGTTCAGTATTTTATGATCACTATTAATTATATATATTGTATCTGAACAGTTTTGGTCCAGATCTTGGTCTCCTCAGAATTGGAGTACATGAAATGGGAATAAAAACAGTAGACAAAATGGGAATAGACGAAATGGGAAGGCACCGTTTTGATGTATGCTAGAGCCGGAAAACCTTTCCTTCATTCACAGTAGCTTGTGTTTATCTATGCGCTATCATTCCTGTGCGAACGGTTTCATAATACTCATTTAATTTATAAATTACTGTCCTTAAAGGAAAACCTGTGTTTGTTATGAGAAGAAATGGAACCGCTATCAAAATGTAAAGAATATATAGTTTATTCACAGGAGAAAAAAAAATCAGACGATCTTGGTCGCTTCCACTCTAATTTGCTTTTCAGACAAATGCGATACTGCGAACAAGTTTATAAACAAAAATATATGCCCTTTATACAGGTATACTTTTTTTTCCTCTCGATTAATCTTAAAATGGTCTTTTTGATACTTTCTGTATTATGTATTAAATCATTTATCACTTCGTGATAGTTCGTTTTTTATTCCTTTGATTGACACGGAACCGTATGAGGATTGTATATTCGGCTGACACTTGCTTTGGGCTATATCATCACGAAAACATGCCTATATAATTTTGACCCCTTAAACCCCACTTTTATATATAAAAATGGGGTTTACACGGATATACAATATTTTTCATATTTCTGCGCAAAACATAGATTGTGGGTACTCGTTAGAATCGCCTCGTCGAGGCGGTTCTAACGAGTACCAACTATCTATGTTTTGAGCAGAAATGTGAAAATTATCAGAAGTTTTTATCTGAAACATTTGATTTTTTGGTGGTAACATTTTCAGTATATTTCAATAGGCGTGTTTTCGTAATGTTGTATAATGACGGAAATCGTCGAGGGACTTTATTAAATATTGACAATATTTACTTTGACCAAATGGTGGACCGGGTATACCCTAAAGAACTCCAATTAAATAGAGCATATCGATACCGAGGCACCTTTTTTTGGATTTGAATCTATGTATATCTAATGGTACAGTTTCCAACAAAATTTATGATAAACGCGACGATTTTGATTTTTGATATAATCTATTTCCCTTTTCTGGATGTCCCCCGGCGTACCTCATATGGGGTATACATATCTCAACTTATTAGATTCGCCAGAGCTTCTTCAAATCTTAATGACTTTTAACTACCGTAATAAAGCCCTTACTGCCAAACTTCTTAGGCAGGGCTATCGTTATTTTAAACTTCGTAAGGCGTTTACGAAATTTTATCGCAGACACAGTGCCTTCTTAGAAAAATTCTGCAACAATGTATATCGGAACCAGAATTTTACGGTGACTTAGTGTACGGATTTAGAAAAGTTTTAGGTAAATCTAACATTTCGGAGCAATTCAGAAAACTTATTAACCGTTATAAAAGAATTGGCTATAGCCTGGATATTATGCGGCAGACTGCATGCCTAGTTGTCAACCCAATCATTGTTGATGGCTATGCTTCACTCTTTAATTGCACGACGGTGGTTCGGGCCTCAGACTCAATGACGGCCTCTTCGTAAAACTTTAACCAGTGGGTTGGGGCTTGACGATATGTCTTTGGCTTGGCCCGCCGTGGTTCAACTATTGGTTTTCATTTACTCTGGCATACAGTAGAATTAGCCATGAGTACTCCTCTTTGTTTATTATAGTGATTAATTCGATTTTTATGTTTTCGCTTTGATGCATTGACTGAGTTGGGAGCCTTTATGCGAACCGAATTTTTATGTGTTTCTGTATTAAGAGTAGCAGTAAAAGTGCCTTAAACCCCCGGCGGTTTACTCTACTGACCGTTCTATGGCGGTGGTCCCGGTGTTAGTCTTACTCTTTATCGCTTTGTGGTTTATTCTACGAGGCGATTTGTTGTATGTCTTTCCGTGTGTCATTTTGTTCTTGTGTTTTTCAGTCATTTTAGTATTGCGATTTCCTCGCTTGGGGAAGGGAGAGCTAATCATAGTGCTTTTCGTACGTTTGTTCGATTTGTGCTTGTTTGAATTTGTCGGTTTCCTCTTCCTCTTGGGGTCTGGGAAGGGCTGCTGTTTGTGATTGTGGCACCTCCTGGACTTTTCTCTTACCTTTTTTTTTATTTTTTTTTTTTTTTTATTTATTTATTTATTTTTTTTTATTTACCTGTGCGGCCCTCTCATCAAGATTGGTGACGAGATTTCTCCCATATGACTGTCACAAAATTCAATGCAGCATCCAATCAGGGTCAACACTTTAGTCCCTCGTCCAGCATTTCTTGGACTCATGAAATGTTAGCCAAATGGACATTTCCAATTTTAGGGCAAGTATGTTAAGAGTTGAAGTGTCTGAATATTTAGGGGAAACGTCGTCAAATAGAAGATCCCTTTGCTGACTGCGCGGATGCACATATTGTTCGGAGTATTCATTGTTTGCATATGTCAGGTTGGCCCTTTTCTCCTACGTCGATTTATATTACTACGGCCTCTGCTACTACTACAACTACTACGTCTACGTCTACAACTACTACCGATAATACTTCTACTTACAGTAATGATAAGTGTCCGAATATGAGAAACGGGTCTTTTCACAACTGTAGAAATTGATGCCCTCCCTTTGGAAAATGGGAAAACACTGAAAGAAATGAATTTGCTCCCCTAAGGAGCAAGTATTTTCTGATAAAGATGTCTCATACAATCTTTACAGATAATCCATCCGTTTCCATTCGATACGGACAGACAGACATGTGAAAGTGTACACAATAAGCATTTTATAAACTTGATTACATGAATTTGACTGCCGCCATGGGGAGCTAGCATGCTTTTTCCGCATTATTACCCCTCTGAATTATTGTTGTAAATAAATCTGAACCACTTCCCTACATTAATTGAACATTTGATTTATTTAATGTGCTAACGAGTGAAACTAGGTGTGCAGGTACTAGACTCAGATGTTTCGTCATGTATAAAACACTAATTCGTATGTATTATTTTTTCGCAATGCGTAAGGTTCAAAGTCTTTCTCTCGATCTCTGCATTCGGATGCGTATGCTGTTTGGGGTCTTTACTGTTCTCACGCGGCATATTGTCCCTTTCATATGCTTGAAGGACTTGATGTGGCAATGCGGGGTGCAGGGGCGGGGAGGGTTGGGAGAAGGGGAGGGGGAGGGATTCGATATGTTGTAATATGCTGTTATGGTGGTGAAATGTATTGTAGTGCGTGGAGGCTGGCTCCCAGGATATCCTATATCATGTCAGTTCAGATACTTATAATTCTACTAACGGGGGCTATGTTGCTTGAAACGACGTACAGGAGGAAATGTCATATCATTGGCTAGCTGTCTCCAGCAGTGACTGGCATTAATGTATTTATATAAACCTTGTTGCAAATTAAGTTCAGATTAAGAAATAGTTTCAAATCTATTTCCTTTACTGAGGTTTACCTTTACCACTCTCTGTGCAAATTCAGCAGACGACAATTTGATAGTTTTCTATTATTTATTTTTCCAGAAAACCAGGTTTGACATTTCAGGGCTTTAATGACTAACTTAAAGCCATGTCGTAAGAAAATGATTGTTTTTGTATGTGCGACAACGAAGGCCCAGATCAGCCTGCGCATCCCTCAGCATATCCGTGCGATCTTATCAGGCTGTTGCTGTCTGTTCATGTATTCTGCTGTATCTAATACATATATAGCGAAGATGTTGAAAAAAAAATAGCATACTAGGGAAATGACATAGAAGACAAATATAATAAAACGAGAACAATAAAAATAATAAAGGAATAAGTAAATAATTACAATCCAATTATTCATATATGCATTTTCCATCATCAGATTTCGAACTGACGCCAAGAAGATTTGAACACTGCGTCCAGTTTAATAAACTGTTCTCAAGTGGACATCCATAACCCCTCGGCTATTTTGGCCAAATAGTTCTTGTCATTATTATTTATTTAAATAGTTGTTTTGTAAAGGGAGCTAATGCGCTGTTTGATACTGAAATGAGACCATGAGGCACAATAATAAGCTCTATTCTAACACTGTAGCTGAATGTCATTTATTATTTATAAATAATGTTTTCATTAGAAGACTTTTTATTTAAGCGAAACAAAGTTGTTAATAACTGAGCGCTGATATCCTCTCATTGCGCTTCGGAGATACCATTTAAAATTAATATTTTATGTGTATTTATCGTGCTCAGGGCAAACTACTGAATTCCTACGTGTCGTTAAGTTAGAGTCTGTCTAGAGTTGTCTGGACGGTCATGAACGGGATGTGCATTCTCGTTTCTCAAGCGAATTTCTCCGATGGAGGATTCGCAAAGATAGCTCCCCCTCCCTGCACCAATTTTTATTTTATTTTATTTTTTTACTAGCCGGGTTGTGGGTCTTGTGGGACTGCCACTATCTTCCTTGTTAGTTTGTAATGTGTGTTCTTGGTAGGGGGTAGAGGAAAGGAATAATAGAAAAAAAAGCTTAATCAGAGCAAATCACGATGATGTTACATTCCATTGTAACAATGCCCTTCTAGAAACCAATTTCAAGTGTTGTCATCATATTTATACATGTATTAACAAGCACAACACAAAATGTACTAAAATACCCACAAGTCTGTTATTCTCGTGCTGCTACTCAATGCAACAGTTTATTACCGCACTTTGTATGCATAAGTTTTCGACCTGACATCTCCGGTTTTAATACTTTTATCAAGCACAACGCAATGTTTCCAGTGTAGAAAACAATTAAGCCCGCAACTCTGCACACACTAACTAGTTATTCATTTGTTGAAGATTATTTTTGCAAGCGCTAATATTTCCGTTTGTATGCAGTTTGCCTTGGCAAGAGTTTCCTCCGTGCTTTGTCAACAGTTTCACAATGAACACACATATCAATGAGTCATGCATGTTTTTAAACAGAGCGAACGAACATTTCTGGCAGAAAGTATGTATCTGTGTAAGTGGCGTTTTGCAGCTACAGAATATATGGACGACCGACCTGATGTAAATTTCAAACAAACTGTTCTAATCAGAAACAGTGGCTCTTTATGTTAGCGGAATAGGCAGTGCTAGAAGATCGTGCAGATCATGATCCCCAGGTTAAATACCTGTTGCCGTGTTTACAGACATATAAACATGAAATTTGTAAAAACAATTGTTCTTAATTTCCATTTAACATGTTATAAGCGTGTAAAAGGTTCGTCAGCACGACCAAACGCTACAGAAAAGATGCGGAAAAGGGTGAACCGACTGTCGACTCCCAAGAACCAAGCATAATACCTACTCTATCCCCAACATAGGCGTACTCGCAGCGTTTGAGGCAAGAGGTAAATATGGTACAAATGACAAAACATTCTAACACTTGCTTGAAAAACGAAAGCAGGAGACGTTTAAGAGCCTAAAATTCAAATGATGTCATTTATCTCTTGTCGTGATAAAATGAATTTTTTCTAGAAACGAAAGTTCAGCTCTGCCTTCGTATCCTTCAAAGCGAATCCAGTTTATTCGAGCATGGCCGTCGCTGTCCTTTCACATATTCTATGTAAAGTGTCCGATGATTCTATTAGAGAACAAAAACACCTGATTTGACTTTACAGGGGCGGATCCAGAATTACTTAGGAGAGGGGGGCTGGGGGGGGGGGCTCGATTTGATCAAATGTCCGTACTTACCCTACGTATTTGGAAAGACAGACCTGAGCAAATAGTGCGGACCAAGATCAGACGCCGGAAAATGCGGCGTCTGATCTGGGTTCACACTGTTTGACACTCATCCTGCAATTTTACACAGTCTTACTCGCAGGTTGTCAAGTGGACTTGAAGATAAGTATAGGGTGAAAATAAGGGATGTGGATATTTAGGGTAAATACGGTATCCAAGATTTATCCATAATTTCCCATGAAAATGAACTTTCGATTCAGAGGCTGAGGGTGGGGGTGCTCGACTGAAACCCCCGAAACCCCTCCGAATCCGTCCTTGATTACACATATCCGCCGACTGAATACTGTTTTCTTTTCAAAGTTTTATACATGTATTATCTTCCCATGTAGAGGAAAGACAAATCCGAGTCATGTCACAGGAAAGGGCGTCTGCAGAACATATGAAAACAATTATTTCTATGAATGAAATAATGAAACAATGAGCAGGCACAAAAAAAGAAGAAGAAAAAAAATACATGAAAAATCTACAGCACCCGATAGTGTTAGGCGTTCACCGACCCAGGCACTAACCGGGTTGGCGTTGCTTAACTTCATTGAGAAGACCAGATTTCTTTCGAACACATATTGATATGAGTGACAAAGTAATGAGGAAAAAAACAGGTACAAAAATAAATAAATAAATAAAATAAATAGATAAAAAATACACGACCATTCTACAGAACACTGTTGTGTAAGGATATCACCCATCCAAGTACTAACCGGGTTGGCGTTGCTTAATTTCATTGAAAAGACGAGAGCTCTTTGTTTCCACCCAATACAGACAGACATGCAGAAGTGTAATAATTTAAGCATTTTATAAACTTGACGACATGTGCATGTATTGAGGAGCTAGCGTGCGTTTCGCGCATTATGTTTCCACCCAATACAGACAGACATGCAGAAGTGTAATAATTTAAGCATTTCATAAACTTGACGACATGTACATGTATTGAGGAGCTAGCGTGCATTTCGCGCATTATGGTCCCCTTGGATTAGTGTTGTAAATAAAAATGAACTACATGCCTACATTAATTGAACATTTAATTTATTTTACGTACTAACGAGTGAAGCAGAATGCAGGTTTGAAAAAGGTCTGCAGGTAGTAGACTCAAATGTTTCGTATATATTATTTTCTCGCAATGCACACCGTTTAACCTTTACCATTCTCTGGGCTAATTCAGCAGACGACAAATTGATGATATTTTTCTTGTTTTTTTTACCAGAAAACAGAATTTGACAGTTCATCGCAAATTGTCTGGAGACAATTTACATGAAATGTCAAATCCCGTTTCTGGGAAAAAATAAGAAAAAATAGTTAAAGACCAAGATCACACATAAAGAAGTTAGTCTGGTTTTACCTTTTTGGTGTACTTGTTTCCCTTATTATCTTCGTATGGAAAGCATGGCAAACAGGCAAATAAACCAGTGCAGAGTCCGATCCTAATCATTAGTCAGTATTTTTATGATCACTATTAATCATATATATTGTATCTGAACAGTTTTGGTCCAGATCTTCTTCATTATATTGAAAAACAAAAAGTAGACGAAATGGGAATTACCCTCAGAATTGGAGTACATGAAATGGGAATAAAAACAGTAGACAAAATGGGAATAGACGAAATGGGAATTCACCGTTTTGATGTATGCTAGAGCCGGAAAACCTTTTCTTCATTCACAGTAGCTTGTGTTTATCTATGCACTATCATTCCTGTGCGAACGGTTTCATAATACTCATTAAATGTACTTTGTGATGATATAATTTATAAATTACTGTCCTTAAAGGAAAACCGGTGTTTGTTATGAGAAGAAATGGAACCGCTATCAAAATGTAAAGAATATATAGTTTATTCACAGGAGAAAAAAAAAATCAGACGATCTTGGTCGCTTCCACTCTAATTTGCTTTTCAGACAAATGCGACACTGCGAACAAGTTTATAAACAAAAATGTATGCCCTTTATACAGGTATACTTTTTTCCTCTCGATTAATCTTAAAATGGTCTTTTTGATACTTTTTGTATTATGTATTAAATCATTTATCACTTCGTGATAGTTCGTTTTTTATTCCTTTGATTGGCACGGAACCGTATGAGGATTGTATATTCGGCTGACACTTGCTTTGGGCTATATTGTAAAATGACGGAAATCGTCGGAGGACTTTATTAAATATGGACAATATTTACTTTGACCAAATGGTGGACCGGATATACCCTAAAGAACTCCAATTAAATAGAGCATACCGATACCGAGGCACCTTTTTTGGATTTGAATCTATGTATATCTAATGGTACAGTTTCCAACAAAATTTATGATAAACGGGACGATTTTGATTTTGATATAATCTATTTCCCTTTTCTGGATGGCGATGTCCCCCAGCGTACCTCATATGGGGTATACATATCTCAACTTATTAGATTCGCCAGAGCTTCTTCAAATCTTAATGACTTTAACTACCGTAATAAAGCCCTTACTACCAAACTTCTTAGGCAGGGCTATCGTTATTTTAAACTTCGTAAGGCGTTTATGAAATTTTATCGCAGACACAGTGCCTTGTTAGAAAAATATAGCGTCAGTCTGAAAACACTTCTGCAACAAGGTATATCGGAACCAGAATTTTACGGTGACTTAGCGTACGGATTTAGAAAAAAATTAGGTAAATCTAACAATTCGGAGCAATTCTGAAAACTTATTAACCGTTATAAAAGAATTGGCTATAGCCTGGATATTATGCGGCAGACTGCATGCCTAGTTGTCAACCCAATCATTGTTGATGGCTATGCTTCACTCTTTAATTGCACGACGGTGGTTCGGACCACCTCAGTCTCAATGACGGCCTCTTCGTAAAACTTTAACCAGTGGGTTGGGGCTTGAAGATATGTCTTTGGCTTGGCCCGCCGTGTTTCAACTATTGGTTTTCATTTACTCTGGCATACAGTAGAATTAGCCATGTGTACTCGTCTTTGTTTATTATAGTGATTAATTTGATTTTTATGTTTTCGCTTTGATGCATTGACTGAGTTGGGAGCCTTTATGCGAACCGAATTTTTATGTGTTTCTGTATTAAGAGTAGCATCGAGACCCAGGGTGAAGTTAGCTAGCTGTAAAAGTGCTTTAAGCCCCCGGTGGTTTACTCTATTGACTATTCTATGGCGGTGGTCCCGGTGTTAGTCTTACTCTTTATCGCTTTGTGGTTTATTCTACGAGGCGATTTGTTGTATGTCTTTCCGTGTGTCATTTTGTTCTTGTGTTTTTTAGTCTTTTTAGTATTGCGATTACCTCTTGGGAAATAGAGAGCTAATCTTAGTGCTTTTCGTACGTTTGTTCGATTTGTGCTTGTTTGGATTTGTCGGTTTCCTCTTGGGGTCTGGGAAGGGCTGTGGTTTGTGATTGTGGAACCCCCTGGACTTTTCTCTTACCTTTTTTTTTTTTTTTTTACCTGTGCGGCCCAGATCGACACTAATCCCATCAAGACTGATGACGAGATTTCTCCAATATGACTGTCACAAAATTCAATGCAGCATCTAATCAGGGTCAACACTTTAGTCTCTCGTCCAGCACTTCTTGGACTCATGAATAGTTAGCGGAACCACTTCCCTACATTAATTGAACATTTGATTTATTTAATGTGCTAACGAGTGAAACTAGGTGTGTAGGTACTAGATTCAGATGTTTCGTCATGTATGAAACACTAATTCGTATGTATTATTTTTTCGCAATTCGTAAGGTTAAAGTCTTTCTCTCGATCTCTGCAATCGGATGCGTATGCTGTTTGGGGTCTTTACTGTTCTCACGCGGCATATTGTCCCTTTCATATGGTTGAAGGACTTGATGTGGCAATGCGGATGCAGGGGCGGGGAGGGTTGCGAGAAGGGGAGGGGGAGGGATTCGCTATGTTGTAATATGCTGCTATTGTAGCGCGTGGAGGCTGGCTCCCAGGATAGTTCAGAGACTTATAATTCTACTAACGGGGGCTATGTTGCTTGAAACGACTTACAGGAGGAAATGTCATATCATTGGCTAGCTGTCTCCAGCAGTGACTGGCATTAATGTATTTGTATAAACCTTGCTGCAAATTAAGTTCAGATTAAGAAATAGTTTCAAATCTATTTCCTTTACTGAGGTTTACCTTTACCACTCTCTGTGCAAATTCAGCAGACGACAATTTGATAGTTTTCTATTATTCATTTTTCCAGAAAACCAGGTTGACATTTCAGGGCTTTAATGACTAACTTAAAGCCATGTCGTAAGAAAATGATTGTTTTTGCATGTGCGGACAACGAAGGCCCAGATCAGCCTTCGCATCCCTCAGCATATCCATCTTATCAGGCTGTTGCTGTCTGTTCATGTATTCTGCTGTATTTAATACATATATAGTGAAGATTTCGAAAAAAAAATAGCATACTAGGGAAATGACATAGAAGACAAATATAATAAAACTTGAACAATAAAAATAATAACGGAATAAGTAAAGAATTACAATATAATTATTCATATATACATGTTCCATCATCAGATTTCGAACTCACGCCTAGAAGATTTGACCACTGCGTCCAGTTTGATCAACTGTTCTCAAGTGGACATCCATAACCCCTCGGCTATTTTGGCCCAGTAGTTCTTGTCATTATTATTTATTTAAATAGTTGTTTTGTAAAGGGAGCTAGTGCGCTGTTTGATACTGAAATGAGACCATCAGGCACAATAATAAGCTCTATTCTAACACTGTAGTTGAATGTCATTTATTATTTATAAATAATGTTTTCATTAGAAGACTTTTTATTTAATCGAAACAAAGTTGTTAATAACTGGGCGCTGATATCCTCTCATTGCGCTTCGAAGATACCATTTAAAATTAATATTTTATGTGTATTTATCGTGCTCAGGGCAAACTACTTAATCCGTACGTGTCGTTAAGTTAGATTCTGTCTAGAGTTGTCTGGACGGTCATGAACGGGATCTGCATTCTCGTTCCTCAAGCGAATTTCTCCGATGGAGGATTCGTAAAGTTAGCTCCCTTTCCCCGCACCATTTTTATTTTATTTTATTTTATTTTATTTTATTTTTTTACTGGTCGGGTAGTGGGTCTTGTGGGACTGCCACTATCTTCCTTTTTATTTTGTAATGTGTGTTCTTGGTAGGGGGTAGAGGAAAGGAATAATAGAAAAAGAAAAGCGTAAAGATATTTCTTTCATGCCCTTCTAGAAACCAATTTCAAGTGTTGTCATCATATTTATATTAACAAGCACAACACAAAATGTACGAAAATACCCACAAGTCTGTTATTCTCGTGCTGCTACTCAATTCAATAGTGGGTCTTGTGGAACTGCCACTATCTTCCTTTTTATTTTGTAATGTGTGTTCTTGGTAGGGGGTAGAGGAAAGGAATAATAGAAAAAGAAAAGCGTAAAGATATTTCTTTCATGCCCTTCTAGAAACCAATTTCAAGTGTTGTCATCATATTTATATTAACAAGCACAACATAAAATGTACGAAAATACCCACAAGTCTGTTATTCTCGTGCTGCTACTCAATGCAACAGTTATTTACCGCACTTTGTATGCATGTTTTCAATCTGACATCTCCGTTTTTAATACTTTTATCAAGCACAACGCAATGTTTCCAGTGTAGAAACAATTAAGCCCGCAACTCTGCACACACTAACAAGTTATTCATTTGTTGAAGATTATTTTTTCAAGCGTTAATATTTTCGTTTGCCTTGGCAAGAGTTTCCTCCGTGCTTTGTCAACAGTTTCACAATGAACACACATACGTATCAATGAGTCATGCATGTTTTTAAACAAAGCGAACGTACATTTCTGGCAGAAAGTATGTATCTGTGTAAGTGGCGTTTTGCAGCTACAGAATATATGGACGAACGGCCTGATGAAAATTTCAAACAAACTGTTTTAATCAGAAACAGTGGCTCTGTATGACAACATGATGACAACACGGAGTAGGCAGTGCTAGAAGATCGTGCAGATCATGATCCCAAGATTAAATACCTGTAGCCGTGTTTACAGACATATAAACATGAAGTTTGTAAAAACAATTGTTCTTAATTTCCATTTAACATGTTATAAGCGTGTAAAAGGTTCGTGTCAGCACGACCAAACGCTACAGAAAAGATGCGGAAAAGGGTGAACAACCGACTATCGACTCCCAAGAACCAAGCATAATACCTACTCTATCCCCAACATAGGCGTACTCGCAACGTTTGAGGCAAGAGGTAAATATGGTACAAATGACTCAAAACATTCTAACACTTGCTTGAAAAACGAAAGCAGGAGACGTTTAAGAGCCATAAATTCAAATGATATTTATCTCTTGTCGTGATAAAATGAATTTTTCTAGAAACGAAAGTCCAGCTCTGCCTTCGTAGCCTTCGAAGCGAAACCTGTTTATTCGAGCATGGCCGTCGCTGTCCTTTCACATATTCTATGTAAAGGGTCCGATGATTCTATTAGAGAACAAAAACAGCTGATTTGACTTTACAGAGGCGGATCCAGAATTACTTAGGAGGAGGGGGTGGGGGGGGGGGGGTAGGGGGGGCTCGATTTGATCAAATGTCCGTACTTACCCTACGTATTTGGAAAGACAGGCTTGAGCAAATAGTGTAGTCCCAGATCAGACGCCGGAAATTGCGGCGTCTGATCTGGGTTCACACTGTTTGACACTCATCCTGCAGTTTTACACAATCTTACTCGCAGGTTGTCAAGTGGACTTGAAGATAAGTATAGGGTGAAAATAAGGGATGTGGATATTTAGGGTAAATACGGTATCCAAAATTTATCCATAATTTCCCATGAAAATGAACTTTTGATTCAAAGGCGAAGGGTGGGGATGCTCGACTGAAGCCCCCGAAACCCCTCCGAATCCGTCCTTGATTATACATATCCGCCGACTGACTACTGTTTTCTTTTCAAAGTTTTAAACATGTATTATCTTCCCATGTAGAGGAAAAACAAATCCGAGTCATGTCATAGGAAAGGGTGTCTGCAGAACATATGCAAAAAGAATTATTGCTATGAATGACGAAAAAATGAGAAAATGAGCAGACACAGAAAAAGAAGAAAAAAAACAAATACATGAAAAATCTACAGCACCCGATACTGTTAGGCGTTCACCCACCCAGGCACTAACCGGGTTAGCGTTGCTTAACTTCATTGAGAAGACCAGATTTCTTTGGAACACGTAATCATTGATATGAGTGACAAACTAATGAGGAAAAAAACAGGTACAAAAATAAATAAATAAATAAATAAATAAATAAATAAATAAAAAATACGCGACCATTCTACAGAACTCTGTTGTGTAAGGATATCACCCATCCAAGTACTAACCGGGTTGGCGTTGCTTAACTTCATTGAAAAGACGATCTAGCTCTTTGTTTCGACCCAATACAGACAGACATGCAGAAGTGTAATAATTTAAGCATTTTATAAACTTGACGACATGTACATGTATTGAGGAGCTAGCGTGCGTTTCGCGCATTATGTTTCCACCCAATACAGACAGACATGCTGAAGTGTATTTAAGCATTTTATAAACTTTACGACATGTACATGTATTGTGGAGCTAGCGTGCGTTTCGCGCATTATGTTTCCGCCCAATACAGACAGACATGCAGAAGTGTAATAATTTAAGCATTTTATAAACTTGACGACATGTACATGTATTGAGGAGCTAGCGTGCGTTTCGCGCATTATGTTTCCACCCAATACAGACAGACATGCAGAAGTGTAATAATTTAAGCATTTTATAATCTTGACGACATGTACATGTATTGAGGAGCTAGCGCGCGTTTCGCGCATTATGTTTCCACCCAATACAGACAGACATGCAGAAGTGTAATAATTTAAGCATTTTATAAACTTGACGACATGTACATGTATTGAGGAGCTTGCGCGCGTTTCGCGCATTATGGTCCTTTTGGATTAGTGTTGTAAATAAAAATGAACTACATGCCTACATTAATTGAACATTTAATTTATTTTACGTACTAACGAGTGAAGCAGAATGCAGGTTTGAAAAGGTCTGCAGGTACTAGACTAAAATGTTTCGTATATATTATTTTCTCGCAATGCGCACCGTTTAATCTTTACCACTCTCTGGGCTAATTCAGCAGACGACAAATTGATGATATTTTTCTTATTTTTTACCAGAAAACAGAATTTGACAGTTTATCGCAAATTGTCTGGAGACAATTTACATGAAATGTCAAATCCCGTTTCTGGGAAAAATAAGAAAAAAATAGTAAAAGACCAAGATCACACATAAAGAAGTTAGTCTGGTTTTACCTTTTTGGTGTACTTGTTTCCCTTATTATCTTCGTATGGAAAGTATGGCAAACAGGCAAATAAACCAGTGCAGAGTCCGATCCTAATCATAAGTCTGTATTTTATGATCACTAATGATCTTATATATTGTATCTGAACAGTTTTGGTCCAGATCTTGGTCATTATAGGCCTATTGAAAAACAAAAAGTAGACGAAATGGGAATTATCCTCAGAATTGGAGTACATGAAATGGGAATAAAAACAGTAGACGAAATGGGAATAGACGAAATGGGAAGTCATCGTTTTTATGTATGCTAGAGCCGGAAAACCTTTCTTCATTCACAGTAGCTTGTGTTTATCTATGCGCTATCATTCCTGTGCGAATTACGGCTTTGGTACCATGACCGCAACTACTTCATAACACTCATTAAGGGTTCTTTGTGATGATATAATTTATAAATTACTGTCCTTAAAGGAAAACCGGTGTTTGTTATGAGAAGAAGTTGAACCGCTATCAAAATGTAAAGAATATATAGTATATTCACAGGAGAAAAAAATCAGACGATCTTGGTCGCTTCCACTCTAATTTGCTTTTCAAGCAAATGCGATACTGCAAACAAGTTTATAAACAAAAATGTCCCTTTATACAAGTATACCTTTTTCGCTCTCGATTAATCTTAAAATGGTCTTTTTGATACTTTCAGTATTATGTATTAAATCATTTATCACTTCGTGATAGTCCGTTTTTTATTCCTTTGATTGGCACGGATCCGTATGAGGATTGTATATTCGGCTGACAATTGCTTTGGGCTATATTGTAAAATGACGGAAATAGTCGGAGTTGTTTACCTGTGCGGCCCAGATCGCCACTAATCCCATCAAGATTGATGACGAGTTCTCCCATATGACTGTCACAAAATTCAGTGCAGCATCTAATCAGGGTCAACACTGTTAGTCTCTCGTCCAGCACTTCTTGGACTCATGAATAGTTAGCCAAATGGACGTTTCCAATTATTAGGGCGAGTATGTTAAGAGTTGAAGTGTCTGAATAATTAGGGGAAACGTCGTCAAATAGAAGATCCCTTTGCTGACTGCGCGGATGCACATATGGTTCGGAGTATTCATTGTTTGCATATGTCAGGTTGGCCCTTTTCTCCTACTAGACATTGAAAGGATTACAATATCGTCCGCATATATTAATAAATAGAGCTTTAGCACACCTATATCAATACCATTAATACCATTTTGCATAAGTGCACCCTCAAGATCATTAATATACGTACTAAATAAAAATGGCGATAAGCACTCTCCTTGTCGGACACCGACATAACATGGAAATTCCTCACTTTAGGTATTGTTTAACTTTACTTTACTTTTAATATTCCTGTACATAGACTGAATTACATTTAATATTTTACCCCTAACCCCATTTTCAATTAATTTGTACCATAATACATCTCTGACTACAAAATCAAATGCTTTCTTAAAATCAATGAATGTTGAAAATAATTTCTTGTTATTATTTACACAATGTGAAATTAAGCTATGTAGTATAAAAATATTATCCGCAGTCCCCATGCCTTTATGGAAACCAGCTTGAGCCTCGACATAAACATGATAATTTTCAGCCCAGTCATTAAGCCGTGTATTAAGAATATTCGTGAAAAGCTTACCTGTTACACTGAGAAGGGTAATACCTCTATAATTTTCGACATTTTCTATGCTGCCTTTTTTATGCAATGGTACAATATACCCCTCACCCAAGCATCAGAGAAGAAACCTGTATCAAATATTTTATTGAAAAGAACATGTAAATAATCTACTAAACTATTTATACCATATTTGATAAATTCATTCAAAAGTAGATCTGGTCCACAACTTTTACCATTTTTCAATGATTGCACACCTTTCCTTATTTCACTTACACTTATTTCAGCATCTAGTTCATGAAACATTATTTGTAATTCTCCTTTTACATACCTTTCATTAAAAAGTAAAAGATCATCATCTGCTTGAAAAAAATCTACTGTCATGGTTATTTATAGCCTTAAAGTAATCAGCGAAATGCCGTGAAGTAAGTTTTTTAGGGGAATCTGAGGAACATAATTTTTTTAACATTTTCCAATAATTCTTAGCATTTTCATTTCGAGCCTTCTCCAGTTTCTGAGTCTTATGTTTCCTATATTCATACCTACTCAGCCTTAAAACCCTCTTGTACGCTGATCTTGCCCTTACCATAGCTCCTCTGCTCGTTGCATCCTGTTTATCGAGTCGATAATTATTAAGACAATTATAAAAAACATTTCTTTTTAACTTACATTCTTCATTATACCATGGCTGCTTACTTTCAATGTTAGAACAATCATTCTTACTCACTATATTCTTCTTGAAAAAGGGAGTACAAACGGATTCTATAGTGTTTTGGACCATACTTAAATTTGAATTTAATACATCTTCAGTTTCGGCAGTCAACAATTCAGATGTTAAATTCTGCAATTCAGTCTTGACATTTTCAGAGACTAAGGCATTTTGATAAGCTATACTATGCTCATTGTTCCAAACATATCGGTATTTACAAGTTTCTGAATTGTCTTCAATGTTAATGGTCTGATTTACCCTATGTGACCGTAAAGAAAAATTAACGACACAATGGTCGCTTAAAATATTCGGTTCACCGACATCAAAAGTATTGATCAAGGGAAATAATTGTTGACTACTAATTACATAATCAACCAGACTTTTACCGTGCTTCCCACATACGTGCACTTTCCAATATTCCAATCATTTCCGACCCGTCCATTCAAAATCCTTAACCCTGTTTGTTTGCAAAAGTCCAGCAACTCTGACCCATAACGGTTAAACCCCTTATCTTCTGATACCCGACTTAGAGTTCTATCAACAGCAGTACATGTATGTGGGTCGCTGTGCCGTCTTGCACATAATCCGGCATATCGGAAGTTCTTGCATTAAAATCTGCACAAACTAAAAACATGCACCTATCATTTGTCAAAGTTTTTAAACGCATCATTTGATCGGACAATCTATCAAATAAATTAATATTAGCTAGCATCCCTTGTCTGCTACAGCCCTCCGGTACATTGTATGAAAGACATAGAAATAAATCATCACTGGAATTAAATAAACTACCATCAAATCTAAGCCATGTTATATCGTCACTGTCTATCAAAAATAATGTTGTTTCAGTTACTAGTTCATCACGTATGTAGGCGATAATTCTCCCAGAGTCCCTTTTCGCACCTCGCTTTTTCAAGGTTCTATTCAGCTGAAAATACTGAAAACCGTTTACCTGTATATCAGGCTCATCCCCCAACCATGACTCTGTAAAAAGTACAATGTCTATCGCGAAATAAACATGTCAGTTCTTCCGACTGTAGTTTCTTTACGTTTTTTGATATATATTGCAACATACAGATATTATATTAACGGATATTGGAGATTCTGATCGAAGTGCGCGGATGCGCATACTGGTCAGGATCGCCACTGTCCGTATGTATGTATGCCATCATGATATACATGTATATTGCAACATACAGATATTATATTTGCGGATATTGGAGTCTCTGAACGAAGTGCACGGATACGCATACTGGTCAGGATCATCACTGTCCGTATGTATGTATGTCATCATGATATATATTGCGACATACAGATATTATATTAAAGGATATGGGAGACTCTGAACGAAGTGCGCGGATGCACATACTGGCCAGGATCGTCACTGTCCGCATGTATGTATGTCATCATGATATACGTGTATATTGCGACATACAGATATTATATTAAAGGATATGGGAGACTCTGAACGAAGTGCGCGGATGCACATACTGGCCAGGATCGTCACTGTCCTTATGTATGTATGTCCTCATGATATATTGCAACATACTGATATTATATTAGCGGGTATTGGAGACTCTGATCGAAGTGCGCGGACGCTGGTCAGGATCGTCACTGTCCGTATGTATTTATGTCATCATGACAGATATTATGTACGACATACAGATATTATATTTGCCGAAATTGTCATTTTGTCGGTGAACTGTCTTCAAATCTGTCGGTGAACTGTCTCCAATTTTGTCGGTGAACCGTCTCCAAAATACGTGTCGGTGAACAGTCTTGTCGGTATGTCGTTTGTTCGAGCGTTTTTTTCTCACATATATATATCATTTCAGTATAACTGTTCAACGAAACCTACAGCTTAAGTAATGCAGGCCCTCGAGGATAGGCCTAGTATGATTAGAGACAAAATTTTGAGGCAGCAAATTAGCAGCTAATTGCGCATATTTTTTTTTTTTTTTTTTTTTTTAGCTTACTCGTACATGGCTTTATCTCCATCCGCACACGCAGTTTTTTTTTGTTTTAATAATAAATAAATCAATCAATCACACTCTCCCACCACCACACACACGCACGCACACACACAAACACACACACACACACACACACACCCTCGCCATATTTCCCCACATATTTTTTCTTTTCTTTTTCTTTTTTCTTTCATAATGTTGGTCGCGGACTAATTTTGCCAATATATTTTTCGACTGCTACACCGAAAACATGGAAGTCAAACAAGCGGAAGCTGCATGTGGTGTTGTTATATTATCTTCCTACTGCAAATGACTTTACGTTTGATGCGAAGTTGTGAGATAAAATAGAAAATGCAGGTTTCAAATCCAAATAATGTGAAGATCTACAATCTCAGTGCAGGCAAATCTCTTCCAGAGGTAAGAAAGATGGGCCATATGTCAAAGTACAACAATTCGTACAGTACTTTGATTCGAACCTTTCATTCTGTATTACCACCTCATACAGCTTTGGGGTCCAGTATGAAGAAAACAGAAATGCACCCCCCCCCCCCCCCGCCCCCCGATTCCCTCTTTTTATTTTCAGATTTTTTCGTCTTTACTTCAATCTCACGCCTGATTATTATTACAGGAGTCAGTATTTTCATATTTCATTTTGACACCCATCTGGCCTTTTTATGTATTAATATGGCATAAGGGGGAAGAAACTTAACAGACTGATTGCATTGTCAGTCGGGAGCATGACTTTTAAAGGCTAAAAGTTTGAGAAGATTTATAACTTGGTTAAGGATAATCTGCCCACTGTCTAAACATGGCGGCGAAATTTGCCACCTCTACATATCATCAGTAAATATCAACAAAAATCACAAATAAAATGCGTGTCTTACAAATCCAACTGATTACTTATATGTCAAGGCATACCAAGTTGACATTTAAGTTATCAGTTGGATTTGTGAGACACGCATTTTATTTGTGATTTTTGTTGATGGTTATTAATAGATAAAAATGCATTTTATGAGTATGAAAAAAAAAAAAACCTTCGAACTTGTGCAAATTTGGGACCAAAAGTTTCCTTCTTCTTGAATTCATAAACTACTAACGTCAGTTTGTTTTACACTGTTCCGTCTACATCAGCCGGAAATTAAAATATCAAAAAGCTTTTAAATAAAAGCAATATTTGTATGTCCATAAGTACCCAGTGCTTGCATTAAGGGAAGTCTGGGAGTTAGAGACTCCCAAAAACTGCCCTGGGACTTCCAAAAATCAATGCCAGGAAGTCTGGGACTCCCAATTTTTAAAGATATTTAGTCATTTATAACAAATATTTAGAATGAATTTATGTGTTATTTAGCTGAAGAATGGTGGTTTTACTCCATAAATGAGAGTTTAAGAATATTGAGGTTGAATTTCTGAAAGTGAGTGAAAACATTTGATCACCAGGACTTCCAGATATGGGAGCTATGAAGTCCTGGGACTTCCTGATTTTGACAGTTAATGCAAGCACTGAGTACCCAAACTGATACACAAAACTAAAATCTTGTCCTTTCATGTATATAACAGACTACCGGTACGGTCCGGTAGATACTGGTTTGTATTCTATCTGCACATGCTAGGGGGACAGCTAAGTGCATTATATATGTACAGTTAATGTACATTGTATAGAGCTGTTTGAGTAGTCTACTTTGTAGCCAAAATGTGCCTTTATTTGAATGAATTTGGATATTTTATTTCTCGGCTAACCTAGATAGAACAGTGTTAAACAAAATGACATTAATATTTTATGTACATTGTATTCATGAAAAAGAAAAAGGAAATGTTTTGTCGCAGGTTAGAAGGTAAGTTTTTTCATATTTGTAAAATGCATTTTTATCTACATGTATTAATACCCACTAGATATGCCTTGACATCTAAGTTATCAGTGAAATTTGTGAGACACGCATTTCATTTGTGATTTTTGTTGATATTTTATGATGACGGTTACAGGTGATTGATTCTGCCACCATGTTTGGGTAGCCAACAGATTATCCTTAAGTTTAAATTTAACTACATGTATAAAGCTACCTCCCTTCCAAAGTGTAAGAGTTAACTTGCCTTTGACTGAAGGTTTTAAATTATTTAGGTTATTTCTCCTATCTGCTTTCAGTTAAAAAGTATATTTTTTCAGTAACTTCAAAGGCCATGCGTACACATTTCTAGACAATGTGTACAAAATTTTATTGCTTGACCATAAAATTCGGTAACAGATCTTTCATACAAAACATAACCACTTGCCCATGAATGTCAGCAACATGATGAAGCATGTGGACCACTACAATATCCTCACCGACTGCCAACACGGTTTCCGTAGGAGGAGGAGCTGCAAAACTCAGCTAGTTACATTGGTACAAGATCAAGCCTTAGCAATGGACAAGAGAACACAGACAGACATGGTCGTACTTGATTTTTCTAAGGCTTTTGACCGTGTACCACATCAATGCATTCTCCGTAAATTCCAACACTACGGTATTAGAGGACACCTCCACAAGTGGATATCATCTTTCCTCACAAGCTGCACACAAAGTGTAATTGTTGAAGGAGTTTCTCTAGACAGTACATCTGTCGTCAGCTGGGACCCTCAGGGTTCAGTCTTGGGATCCTTGCTTTTCCTCCTCTTCATAAATGACCTCCCGGATAACCTCATCTCTCATACCAGAGTTTTTCACTGATGATTGTAAACCATCGAAAGTCAAGCTAACTGTGCGGCTCTACAACAGGACCTCCATTCACTTGTTGACTGGGAGCTTACATGAGGCATGGAATTTCACTCCCAGAAAAGCAGTGTTCTAACAGTAACAAGATCTCGATCACCCATCAGACACCTATACCGACTAAAGGGACATGTACTTGAACTTCAGGATACCATAAAGTACATAGGAGTGGACATACCGTCCTCATTGTCATGATAAAACCATATAGATCGGATCTGCAAGAAAGCAAATAGTATACTTGGGTTTCTGTGGAAAGCCGGCACACAGACAAAAACTAACACCTACTTTTGTATGGTTAGATATAATCTGGATTATTGCTGTTCCATTTGGAGTGCCCATCATAAAGATCAAATCAGGATAGTTGAGATGATGCAGTGTATGACCGTCCTTTTTACCACTAATACGTAGGTGAAGAAATACAAGTTGTGTATCATCCATGCTTGATCATTTACAGTGGGAATCCGTGGAAGCCCGATGGTCAAAGATAAGTTTACCTGACTGTATAAAGTGGTTCAGGATCTAGTTGATGTACCTGCTACCAGATATCTGACCCCGGTGTCCGCCCGTGACAGCAAAGACCAAATCTGTACATAACAGGAAGTTTAGACAGTACTCAGCATCTATAAATTCCTTTGAATTCAGTTTTTTTGCTTGGGTCTGTACCTTTGTGGAATTTTTTACCAGCTTCTGTAGCTGAGGCCTCTTCACTGGCTTCCTTCAGGAAGGTGCTATCCACCCTCTCATTCTACAAGTATGTATGTTTAGGGGCCCAGTCACCTATTAACTTTACAAGTGGGGAGCTGTTCTGTTGGCCCGTAGTGTCAGGGACATAAGTGACCTAGCTGGTACCACCATGGAAGGCAGAGTGATCTTTGCTTGTTGAGCCAAAAGTGGCTGGGGAACTTACTTCCTTCTTTTCTGTTTATTTTTATACTTTTGTTTTATTTTATTGTTTACTTAATTGTGTGTTTTTTTTCTTTTTGCTATCCTATTTTGAGTAAGTCTTAACCCTAGTCCTGCTGAACCCAGATATGTCCTGCCTTTGCAAACAGTGTAGATCCAGATCTGGACATTCTTTCGTGGAGATTGATCATGAAATATTTTCTACAGTCATTCTCTCCCTTCCGCTGATTCAAGAAGGGCAGTTGTCAGTTACTGGCGAAAGAATGTGCACAATACTGGTTAACTGCTTAGAGGACTAAGCCTGCCCAGTAAACGTCGATTAGATAAACTGACCATGCTCGACATGACCCCATTGGGTTGACTGGGCCGTAAAACCTCAACACAAACAAACAAAGATCCAGATCTGGATCTACACTGTTTGCCATAAAGTATGTGAATTTGTATCAAAACCTGGATCAAGTAATCTGATTGGCTGAAAATTAGAAGTGGATGTGGCATCTTAATTTATTCAGCATGACAAGGGTTAATTATATCTAAATTTTACTTCTGGCTGACTACACTGTATATTCTTTTTGTTTTTCATCTCCTCTAGCCTTATCATTTACATTATGAAGTCAATCCTGTCGAGTAATAGTCAAGATTGACAGTTCAACATACAGATGTAAATGTAGATGAAAATTGATGTAAGTCTACAATCAGAAGGTGAAAACATGGCACAAATTAAAAAAATAACTGAAACCTGTAAGTTAAATCCACAAACTGTACAGCAAAATTGTTAACTCTTCTGAGTTAAAAGAAAATAAGTTGTAGAAGGTATGCTCCTGACTGATTTTTGTAAAATCTGGGCCCAGTTGTTCAAAACTAACGATGTCATAAGTTAATGAATCGTTAAAATTTACATCGAGTGATACGCAAATACATGTATGCTGAAATTTTTTGCTGAAAAAAATGTGAGTAGCTTTTGCATTGCAAAAGCTACTCACATTTTTTCAGCAAAAAATATCAGAATATTGTATATTGAATTCGCTAAAACAGTTAACGAAATGACCCTTAATGAGCTCGTTAAGCTAACGACGCTTTGAACAACCAGGCCCTGGTTGGCATGGTCTAGTCAGGCATTCTTTAGGGTCAGTTGTTCCCTTTCTACAGAAACAATATCATGATGGGTGTATGAGATCTATTAATTTTCTGAAGAGCTCATTAGCTGAAGTTAAATCAAAATATCAACACTGCTCAAAATCTTCAATATGACGTTAATAAGCTTGGGACATGAGCAAGAAAGTAGGGAATGAGCTGTCTGAAGAATGTTTTTTTTTTCTGGTCTTTTTCAGTGGTTGTCAGATAGAAGAAAGCGCTCTCTACAAAAACAAGATGTTGGTATGTATGATTTAGAATGCGTATCAATGAAGTCTTTGTATGAATGTACTGTTTTTTGTTAACTGCACAATGTTCTTTTTAATATACTAGTGGATTTTGTCAAGAATATTATATAGAGAAAGAGTTAAACTTCTAAATTGTGATCAGATCACTCAGAATCTACACTTGTCAGCTGGGTCATTGTTCTTGGTAAGGTATTTTTTCAACCCGTAAGTAATCATCACAAAAACATGCCTGTATAATTTTGACCCCCTTAAACCCTATTTTTATACAGTAAAATTGGGTTTTACATGGGTATACATTATTTTTCTTATTTCTGCTCAAAAACATAGATTGTGGGTACTCGTAAGAAATGTCTCGTAGAGGTAGCTCTAACGAGTAACCACAATCTATGTTTTGAACAGAAATATGAAAAATATCAGAATTTTTTATCTGAAAATTTTCGTTTTTTGGTAGTAAGCTTTTCAGAATAATTTGAATAGGCATGTTTTTGAAATGATGATGATTTTCGTATTTCTCAAAAAACAAAACAAAAGAAAAACAATATATTTTGGGTAATCATTAAAAGTGGCAATATTTCTCAAACAAAACATGTTGTTGGATGTTGGTACCTAGGAACCAAAAACATGTTTTGATTGAGAAATAAGCACTGTATTAATCTGGTTAACATTCTTTTCTAGGGCTGTGTTGTGTGTTTGCTTTTTGTCACTCGTGCATTAGCATGGATGACCTAGGCATGCAAGTTTTGGTCTGTCCAATCGTTTGTCTGTGTACTTAATACATCCACCCTAGTGTTCACCCTAAATGAAGTCTACAAACTGTAAAAATTTATTTAGTTTCACTTCACTGATTGTTTTACCTCACTGAGCTAAACAAGGATGACAAAGCACATTCTTTGGTGCTTACTTTCACATTTTACCATGCAGGTGTGACATAAACTTCAACAAAGTTCTTTATTTTTTGTAATAACATGCAACACATGGCGTGTTAGCGATTAAGTTTGAGTGGTGCACTTCAGTTTTGCTTAATTTGCATTCTTAAGAAGTTTAAAATTATTTGACAGTCAATGCTTTTAGTGTTTAAAACAAGTCTTCAGAAAAGAGGAATATTTTAACTGTATTAACTATTTATTAGGCCAAATAAAAAAAATAAATGTGTTTCAAGTTACATGGAATTTTAAAATAGAGACAGTAGGTTGGAATTTTTTTTTTTTTTTTTTTTTTTTTTTTTTGTTAAAAGTTTTTATATGGGGTTAATAGGAAAAGAATATGGCCAAAAGGGGAAATCCCCACAAAATCCTTAAAAAACTTTTGGGGTGATAGCGAAAAAATTAGGCACGGTAGGGTAACCTGAAACACACCACTTGTTTATTTTAGGCCTTGGTAGGAGCAGTTTGATCTGGGTCTACACTGTATGTTCAGACTTGTCTGAATATTTGGCATAAATATTGTAACATAAATATTTTATCCCAGTAACATCTAAATTATTTATTTATTTATTTATATTTTTGTTTTATGAGAAAACATGAAAAAGAAAATGTTAGGTTTTATCAAGAAAATTAAGTAGGTAGTGTAGGGTTTACCGAAACACAAACATTTTTTTTTTTTTTTTTGACCTTACCCACCATACACTTGTTATAATAAGCTACATTATAATGCATTTCCTTTAACTGTATTTAAACACCAAAGTATTCAGACACCTTTTAACCCTTTTCCTGCAGAACTTAGATATACCCTGCCTTTGCAAACAGTGTAGATCCAGATCAGTTGGCTTCGAAGGGGTGGTCGGGTGGTGCGAAGGTGTCATGTATCTTATGTCACCGGGGCGTCCAGCTGATATTGGCTTACAGTTGGGCAAGGCCTGCTATCCTTGTAGCAGGTAAGGGCAGGGAGGTGATGTTTTTATTTCTTCTGTTTCTTCACTTTCATTCCTGTTCCTCTTTCTTCCCTGTCCCTCTCTTTCATCTCTTCTGCTATCTCTTCTGTCTCTTTTCTCCCTTTCTCTGGGAGACGACACAAAATGACCCACAAGGGTTGACGTGTCGTTAAACCCCAACACAATCAATCAATCTGCATTCAGAAGCCAACTGATCTGGATCTGCACTGTTTGTCATTAAGAATGTGAATTTTTATCAAAATCCAGAATCAAGTAATAATTGGCTGAAAATTAGAAGTGGGCATGGCATCTTAATTTATTCAGCAGGACAAGTGTTAAAACTCCTTATTGCTTATATGGTACTTCTAAAATCTGAACAAGTCCGTTTTACTACCAGTACATCTTTTTGTTTCTATGAAATGCTGGATGAGTGGGAAACAGTGTGCACTCTTATCAGATGCCTCATTTACTCTGTTTTGCCATAGCTTCAAATGCTTATTTCTCTTAGATTTATGTACATTTACTTTTCAAAGCTCTGGATAAAAGGGATAACCAGAAAACTATTTTAAGTTTCTTCATGACAACATAATTAAGGTTTTCCTTGACAACAATGAATGTGCCCCAGCCGGGTGCTTCTAATAAGTAACCATAATGTCTCGTATATTTTTCTATTAATCATAGCTCCAGACAAAGAACTTTTTTCACCCAAAAAGCACTGATATTTTTTCTTAAAAAATATGTTAACCCTTGGCCTGCTGAATAAATTAAGATGCCATGCCCACTTCTAATTTTCAGCAAATCAGATTACTTGATCTGGATTGTTGCATTAATTTCACATACTTAATGACAAACAGTGCAGATCCAGATCAGTTGGCTTCTTCAGAAGCCAACTGATCTGGATTTACACTGTTTGCAAAAGCAGGATAAATCCAGGTTCAGCAGGACAAGGGTTAAGGGTACTCATTAGAGGTACATGTACCCTGCTGAGGCACATCCAGTGAGTACCCATAACATGTTTTTATCGAGAAATAAGAAAAATATTTATCCGGATACACACTTATCTTGAGCTATGCTGACAATACTGTTTGGTTGAAGAAAAAAAAAACAACACCTTATCTGGAGGTGTGAAATTACACTGTACCATTCTGTAGACCCAACCATAATATTTTGAAGGCACTGCCATATCTATGTGTGAGAACTATTGAAAAAATATCATAATCTTTACTCAACATAGTTTTGTTATCTATTTTAGGCATCAAGGAATTCTTATTACAGAATTAGAGAATTAGAGTATTTAAAATGTATCCATCCAGACTTACCTTGTGTGTTGGCACTGCCTCTATGTGACTTAGTTGCCTGGTAGCATTAAAGATCTGATCTGAACTGAACTTATCTTGTCATTATTTCAGTTGCTTGACCATTTCAAAGCAGGGAAAATGTCTGTTTTTATGTTTTAGATATACGGCGGAGAATTGAGCTTATCCAGGATTTTGAGATGCCTACAGTCAGCCATTGTGTACAAGTTTCACCAGATGGTCAATATATTTATGTTGCAGGTAATGTACTTCAACCGTTATGGTCATTCCAGGCAGGCCTTGAACAAAAAATTGCCGACCTTTTAACCCATCTAAAACTAGCATCCCATAAAAGGGACATTGGCAAACAGTGTAGACCCAGATCAGAGACCACTGAATGTGGTGTCCGATCAGGGTCCACACTGATTGCATTAAGTTAAAACATTCTACAAAACATGACAATAATAAAAACTAACCAGGCACCGGCCGGCACCCCTTATATAGGAAATGGACCTATCCAAAGAGTTAAGGTAGAAGAATCCACTCGGCATAAATGGGTAAATTGAACTCATAGCTCCAGATAAGGCATTTCTTTCAGCCAACAAGTACTGATATTTTTCATAATTCTCCACTAAAAAGTATGTTGCAGTACTCATTAGAAGCACCTCATTGAGGTGCTTCTAATGAGTACACACAACATATGTTTTCTTGGAGAAATAAGGAAAAAAAGTTTGGGTGGATACCCCCTCTTTGCTGGAGCTATGATAATGTGGAACCTCCATTGCATTCCATATGTTGAAGTTTAGAAGTTTCTTCTTTCAAAAGTATTTCTTAAAGTGCTTTCAATAATGTAATAACGGGATGAAATTTGAAGATTAATAGAACTATAAGATCCTTTCATTTGAGCACTGACAATTACAATCAGGGCCTGACAAATCCATTGCCCAGCTGCCCAGGACAAGTCCAGATCTTGGCTGGGCTAGTGATTTTTTATTTCTTTTTCCCAGAAAAATGTATAGAATATATAAAGAATATTGTAATTCCAAGCTATTTTCAAGATGCTGTGCCTGCCAGGCAAATGTTTGAAACCTGAATTTGTCAGGCCTGTACATTAAACCCTAGTCCTGCTGAACCGGGATATACACTGTCTTTGCAAACAGTGTAGATCCAGATCAGTTGGCTTCTGAAGAAGCCAACTGATCTGGATCTGCACTGTTTGTCATTAAGTATGTGAATTTGTATCAACAACCTAGATCAAGCAATCTGATTGGCTGACAACTAGAAATGGGCATGGCATGTTAATTTATTCAGCAGGACAAGGATTAACATTGTCCAGCAATCTTACAAGATTGCATACATGTAGCTCAAGATAAAAAGATAAGATTGGTATTGGGTAAATATGTTTCTTATTTTTCCACAAAAAACATATAGTGTTGGTACTCACTAGAAGCACTTCAGCAAGGCATTTATAATGACAAGTTACAATATATGTTTTCATGAAGAAATCATAGCTCCATATAAGAGTGGTTATTGGATAAATAGTTTTCTTGTTTCTCAACAAAAACGTAGGTTGTGGGTACTCATTAGAAGTGCCTCGCCAAGGTGCTTCTAATGAGTACCACAACATGTTTTTGTCGAGCAATAAGAAAAATATAGATACCGTTTGGTTGGAAAAAAAAATGCCTTATCAAGCGCTATGAGAAATAAGAAAAATAGCAATACATTTTGGACAATAAAGTGCCTTGTCTGGAGTTATGAGTGAGTATCCAGGTCAGTATTTTTCTTATTTCTCCACAAAAAAATACATGTGAGCGAATGAAAAAATCTATAAAAATGGCATGTGCACCCAGCTACAAGTCTTCGCTGCGCGCTCAATGGGTAGGTAAGGACCCAAGCTTTCTTCATACGGACAGCAAAGACTCTGATCAGACTGGGCAGATGCCCAGGCTGATCTGAGTCTTCGCTGGGCGCACATGCCATTTTGTATGTTTTGTCATGCGCTGGCTCATACGTTGTGTGTATTCATAGAAGTACCTCACCAAAGAAGTACCACAACATATATTTTCATGGAGAAATAAATTGAAATATCTATCCTTTTTGGTTGGAAAAAGTAGCTTATCTGAAGCTATGGTCAGTGTTCACCAGATGTTATAGTCAGGACTGTTAGAGACCAGTTGAAAATTGAATTGTCAAAGATATTGAGAAGAGATATCCTGTTTTTTTGTTAACCCTTAAAACGCAAGAAAACCTGCATCTGAAAATGTCTTCTGTTTATGTCATATGCTGAATATTCTTGCAAACATTTCAAACCTATTTTTGCATACAGGCAAACAGTGTGGACCCTGATCAGACTGCTCCTGGGTCCACACTGTTTTCAAGAAAGACTTGTAAAATCACAAGCAGATGACAAAGCAGACGACAATTGTTGTGATTGGCAGTTTAAGGGTTAAGGGGAATGGATACTCCTTCAGGGGAGGTAGTTTTGTCTAGATAGTTTTTGTCCACTTCTGAATAGGGGTCTACTCTAAATGAAAACATAGCTCCAGATAAGACAGGGTATCCACATTATATTTTTCTCATTTCTCAATGAAAACATACATTCTGGGTACTCATTAGAAGTGCCTCACCTAGGTGCTTCATATGTTCTTATTGAGAAATAAGAAAACTAGCAATACTTTTTGGATGAAAAAAAAAGCACCTTATCTGGAGCTATGGGAAAGAGTTTGGTCCTTTGGGGATCAAATTCTTTCTTTTTAGAGAAGACCCTTCTCGGAGGAGATTAGTATTCAGGATGGCAAACAGTAAGTCACAAAATTGTCTTCCATGTAAAAAAAAATGGCTGAAAATTTACCAGGTGTGTCAAGTAACCTTAACCTTTGTCCTGCTGAATAAATTAAGATGCCACACCCTTTTCAAATTTTCAGCCAATCAGATTAATTGATCCAGATTGTTGGTATAAATTCACATAATGGCAAACAGTGCAGATCCTGATCAGTTGGCTTCTTCAGAAGCCAACTGATCTGGATCTACACTGTTTGTAAAGTAGTTTCTATCCGGGTTCAGCAGGACAAGGGTTAAGATCCTATTTTTTATTGTTAAGGCACATACAAACCACGAATGAGGTGTTATGATGTACATCAGATGTCAATGAAGTTTGAGAGAGGACTAGATTCTGATGTTGTCAAGTTCCAGTTTCTCTCAGAAGATTATACAAAGGTAAGTGTTATAACAGCTTGTCCAGCAGGGCTTGTGAAACTGACAAAAATGTATACAGATCTGTCTGACATTTTATTCATTTCTGGACATTTATCATTAATATTGGGACACCTTAACTCCTTAACATACGTAATGCTATAATTTGATAAAAGTCTTTTTGATAACCTCCTAATATGTCTAAAAACTACTGGATGAGTGGCAAACAGTGTAGACCCTGTTCACTGATCAGACACCGTATTCTGTGGTGTCTGATCTGTGTCTATACTATTTGCTCAGGCCTGTCTGTCCCAATTCGCTGAGGTAGTTACAGATCTTGAGGTTCAGGGGCGGGCCTCGGTGGCTCAGTTGTATGCGCTCCGACTGGTGATCTGGAGGTTGCAGGTTGACCCTCACTGGATCCGACAACATTCTTTCGCGGAGATTGATCATGAAATATTTTCAGCGGTCATTCTCTCCCTTCCTCTGATTCAAGAAGGACAGTTGTCAGTTTCTGAAGAAAGAACGTGCAGTACTGGTTAACTGCTTAGAGGACTAAGCCTGCCCAGGAAATGTCTGATTATGTAAACTGACTGTGCTCGACATGACCCTAATGGGTTGAGTGGGCTGTAAAACCTCATCACAAATTGGGGTTCTTCAATTTCCAAGACTGTTGATACTTTTCAAAGATGGTAGTTCTCTTCCTTTTATATAGCTTTTTCATTTGTAAACTCAAAATGAATATGAAGCACTGACATGACGAATAAAGCTACTGCATGCTGAAAGTCACATATTACATACTGACACACTTATATAATGTGGATTTAAAGTTTTCAGTGTTTTGTAGTCAGCAACACAGCTGTTTTCAATCTTGTCTTTTTTTTTTAGTAATTATAGCATGTCATGATATATGAATCACCTAATGCAAAATATAGACAAAGTGTTCAGCCTCTGTAGATGCCCTACTGCTGTTTCAAATTCTGCCTCTGAGGTTAGTGATGCCTTCTGGGAGCAAATTCTTTCCTTTAAGTGAAGCCCCCAATTTTTTCAAACAATCCTAATGAGATTTCTTTCTTACATGTATATAAAGATATTTCCATTTCGGTTATGCCACTGAAAAAATTTAAGTCAAGTGCAAAATAGGTCTTAATTTTAATCATGCTGTTTAAAAATGTCAGGCATTATTGTCAGAGAACAATAAGAAAAATATTCATTTGTTATTTGCCTTTAGCAGACTAAAGCTTAACTTTACATTTGAACCACGTCAAGCAAAAAAAAATGCCTTTGAGCATGCTCGAAATGTAGGGATTTACATCATCCTGCACATGCCCAAAGTCATCCGGGTATTTGCTCTCCATTGGAACATTCTATAGTATCCAAAGATTCTGCTTGCGAACAGTAAAGGCCCTGATCAGACTGCACTGATGTGCAGTCTGATCAGGCCCTGAGGTTATTAAACTTTTTTCATGCTCAACTCATCTGAGCATGAAATTTGTTTTGTTTATAAATCTAAAAAATACTGACAAAATTTTGAAACTTCTTTCATGCTCAATTGAGCTGAGCAAGCTCAGCTGAGTTGAGCATGAAAAAAGTTTTAAATTTTTGGTATTTTTATTTTTATAACCTAGTGAAATTTCATGCTCGGTTGAGTTGAGCATGAAAAAAGTTTTATAACCTCAGGGCCTGGCCTTTCCTATCCAGGTATACCTGAAGACAGTTTTTGTTTGGAGCAGCTTATTTATTTTCTGCAGTTTTGCCTTCTGCAATGTAAAAGGTAGTGCAAAAGTGACATGCTTTTTTAACCCATTGTATACAGAATAGACTCTCCCACACTATATATTGGAAGAGTCCAATTTCAATTTTAGGTAAACCTGGCTATGAGATTTAAATATTCTTAAAGAAAAATGGCTTAACTATTTGCAAACAGTGGAGACCCTGATCAGACGCCACATTCTGCCATGTCTGATCTGGGTCTGCACTGTTTGCCAAGTACCCTTTTATGGGTCTTCTGACTACAATGGGTTAATAACTGTGGTCTTCTGACTACAATGGGTTAATAACTGTATCATTATCTATTTCCAGATAGCATTTTTGCAGTGTGATAGATATCTCGAGTTCCATACACAATTTGGCCGCTATTATCGAACACGCATACCTAAGTATGGACGTGACCTGGCTTACCATACTGCTAACTGTGATTTGTATATTGTTGGAATCAGGTGACTCTACACTTAATTTTTCTTACCATGAGTATACCTAAACTGTACTTCAGTATGATGTAGCTGAATATAAACTACTTAATTTCAGACACTTGCACTAAATGTGCATGGGTAATTCATGAAATCACTTAGCTTGGCTGTATGTCTAAATCAGGCATTAAGGGGAACAGGATACACTTCAGGGGAAGGTAACTATGTCAAAGTTGTTTTGTCTCACTTTTGAAAAGGATCTATTCTAAAAGGAAAGATTTTGCTCCCCGTGGGAGCAAAATCTTTCCTTTTAGTGTAGACTCCTTTCAGAAGGGGATTGGTGAAAAGTCACAAAAGTTTTACTCCCTTGTAAAAAATGGCAGAAAATCTACCAAATGATTCAAAGCCCTTTAACAGTCTGTTACAGAATCATTGGATACTGTAGACTTTCTTGAAGAGCAAGCGCCTTCATCAGACTGCACAGATATGCACAGGGTTATCTCTAGACTTTTAAAATATGAGTCCCAAAGCCATTTTCTTTATAAGGTAGGAATCCTATTATGTCAAACTTCTCTGGAAAACAACAACAACATACCAAATAAAAAAAAAAAAGATGAAAAAAAAAAATGTGAGTCCCAGTCATCTAGACAGGAGTCCAGGGCCCAGTTGTTCAAAACTAACGATGTCATTAGTTAACGATTCGTTAAAATTTACATCGAGTGATACGCAAATATACTGAATTTTTTTGCTGAAAAAAATGTGAGTAGCTTTTGCAGTGCAAGCACTCACATTTTTTCAGCAAAAAATATCAGAATATTGTGTATTGAATCTGCTAAAATAGTTAACAAAATGACCCTTAACCAGCTCATTAGCTAACGACACTTTGAACAACTGGGCCCAGGTCTCCATATTTGGAATTAATGAGTAGCCTGTGTGCAGATTACTGTGGGACTTTCATACATGTAGCTCATAGCTACAGATAAGTCACATTTTTAGCCGAAAAGTATTGATATTTTTCTGATTACTCCATATGAGTACCTCATTACGGAAACACGCCTATTCTATTATATTAAAAGTTTCACCACCAAAAACTATAGAGGTCCTCACTGTTCATAATTAATGGACTATATTTAGTCCAAGTTAATAGGACTTATCAGACTATGCTGGTGTGCAGGGCTTTTTTTAGGAGGGGGGTGGGCTACTAAATGTGTCTTGTGGAAATTGATGCTCACAGGCTCAATTGATTTTTACAATTTAATTTTGAGACACAACTGTTGTTTCCATGTTACACACTACTATAGGACCTATTATTTATGGAAACATCTGTATCATTTACCATGCAGGTATTTTTGATCCAGTTACAGTGTTTCAATTAACATTTTAAAGCATATAACGTCCAATAACGCCAACGTTGTTTTGGTGCTTTTAACATCACTTCCTGCCAACGTCAGCGTCATTTGGCGCTTTAACATCATTTTCTTTTCATGTTGTTATTATGTATACTGTCTGAAGAAGGAATATATCTGAAACATGTTACAGTTATACTGCTGTGTTGATTTTGATTTTACTTCACCACCAAAAACTGAAAGTTTTCTGATAAAAAATCTGAAATTTTTTATATTTCCGCTCAAAACATAGACTGAGGATACTATTAGAACTGCCTCAATGAGGCAGTTCTAACGAGTACCCACAATCAATGTTTTTGAGCAGAAATAAGAAAAATAATGTATACCCCTGTAAGCCCTAGTTTTACAATATAAAAGTGGGGCTTAAGAGGGTCAAAATTATTTAGTTATGTTTTCGTGATGTTACCAAGGTGTTTCTGATGAGTACCCTGAACATATATTTTCATGGAGAAAAAAGAAAACTATTCATTTGAATACTTTTATCTACAGCTATTATGTATATATAACAAAGATCCATTTTTCATGACACATCTTATTTAACCCTTAAAATGCCAAGAATTCCTGCATCCGAAAATGTCATCTGTCGTCTGCTGAATATTCTTGCAGACTTCTTAAACCCATTTTTGCATACAGGCAAACAGTGTGGACCCTGATCAGACTGCTCCTCTAGGAGCTGTCTGATCTGGGTTCACACTGTTAGCAAAAATGACTTAAAATCACAAGCAGATGACAAAGCAGACGACAATTGTTGTGATTGGCAGTTTAAGGGTTAATTAAAGGGAATAGATACACTTTCATGGAGGAGACTACGTCAAAATTGTTTCTCTGCCCTTCTGAAAAGGATCATCTTTAAAAGGAAAAAAAACTTGCTCTGGTTTTCTTTTAGAGTAGGTCCCTTTTTCAGAAGGCAACTGGTTTTCAGGAAGTGAGAAGTTGTAAATCAATTGGAGAAAGTTTATTTAACTAATAATTTTTCAGCCCTGAGATCTACAGAATCAACTTAGAACAAGGTAGATTCCTGAACCCTGTACAAACTAATGCCAGGTAGAATAATATGTAGCTTGTTTTTTTTGGGTTTTTTTACACTTGTCATGCTGAATAAATTAAGATGCTGCACCCATTCTAATTATCAGCCAATCAGATTACTTAATCCAGATTGTTGATGTAAATTCACTTAATGAATGACAAAAAGTGCAGATCCAGATCATCTCCACTGTTTGCAAAGGCAGGACATATCTGGGTTCAGTAGGACAAGGGTTTATAAATCTGTATTTTCTGTGTTCTGAAAAAAAAAAAAAAAAAAAAAAAAATTAAGATCACTTTACCATATATCTGCGTCTGGTTATTTTTATACTCACTCGGATTTCCAGTATCTTAAATACACTCATAACTCTTGTTAAGAAGATACTGGGAAAATATTTTTTCTTATTTGGCAACTAAAACTTACACTGTAGGCAATTGTTAGGCAGCTTAGCAAAGCACTGTTTTCTTGAAGTTAAAAAAAAATATCAATGCTTTTTTGATTGAAAAAAAAAAACAAACAAAAAAACTTGAAAACAAAACAAAAAAAAATGTCTAGAGCTGATACTCATATGTATACATTGTATGTGGATATACATATTTATAAACATATTCACACTCTTACTATATTAACCTTATGAAAGTATTTTGATGGACTGGCCTGAGCAAACAGCGTAGACTCAGATCAGATACTGCAGAATAGAATATCTAATCACAGTCTACATTTGATGATCTGTAACTTTTTAATAGCATTACATACATTTATATTACTGTTTAATGTTGTAAAACTGTGAATATATGTAGTTAAATACAGCAGATATTTAAATCAAATTTCCAATAGTATATTTACTCAAATATTTGGAAAAACTTCTTCACAAAGCTTACAAACACCCTTTTTAGGCACAGTTTGATCATTCACCAGCATTTGTAGTTTGCATTTGGGACTTTGTGTGTGCGCCTGTTTAAGCTGTTATCCAAGATACAAAATAAGAAAAACAATAGGATCCTGTTTTTACCAGGATGCCCATTTCCTGATACCAGACTGTGAATATTGATAAAAAGAGGTATGCATATGGGACTTTGTGTGTGCGCCTGTTTAAGCTGTTATCCAAGATACAAAATAAGAAAAACAATAGGATCCTGTTTTTACCAGGATGCCCATTTCCTGATACCAGACTGTGAATATTGATAAAAAGAGGTATTTGGAATGGATCTAAGACTCTTTGCAAAATGTCTAAGACTGAGCACTGAACAAGTACATGTACTCATTTGGTGGTATGAGTTCATACTGAGGCTCTCATGAACAGGTGTGTTTACAGATATATGAGGAGACACAGACACTTCTCATTTAACATACAAAGTACAGGACCCAGTTGTTCAAAACTAACGATGTAGTTAGTTAATGTATCGTTAAAACTTTGATCATTAAATATGGCATATATGCTGATATTTTTGCTGAAAAAATGCAAATGCAAAAGCTACTCACATTTTTTCAGCAAAAATATCTGTGAATTAGATATTGTGCTTACTAGAACAGTTAATATTTTGACCATTAGCTAATGATGTTATTGTTAAGCTAACGATGCTTTGAACAACTGGGCTCAAATCTTGAACTTCACCTTTAAGAAGCATGTGTGAGTTGGTATGTTCCACAGTTTGTTTCATTTCTCCTTTTATTTTTGCACAGGGAGTTAAATTGTTGTGAATTTAATGAAGTACATAACTTACTGGCTTGTGGAACATCAGAGGTAAGTGAAATTCTTCATGAGAAACCCTACTAAAAACTGAGAGCCCAGACTAATCAGTCCTTTCACTGTTGTCTCACACAGGACATGTACCATAAAATATCTAATGCTCATGCTGTAATAAACACCCATCCATCTTTTTTTTTTTGATTGTTTTCTGTCTTTTTCTGAGAAAAATTTCTTCTTATATAACCACTGTGAACTTGAAAAAAAAAAGCAAATTCTGTCTTTAGGCCATAAGCTTCCAAATCTGTGTGCTCTATCAAAGCCTTAACAAGTCCCCTTTTTCTCTGAGTCTGAACAAATAATAGTGAAATTTTAATTTATTTATTCCAACAAAGGGTATTTTGTGTCATTTTTCTAACCATTTTGATATTTTGACTCTGCAAAGATGAAAACACAAACATTGGACATTGATTGTGTGTAAGCTGTTGTTATCATAAAACAGGGCCCAGTTGTTCAAAACTAACAATGTTGTAAGTTAACAATTCGTTAAAATTTACATCGAGTGATACGCAAATATGCTGAAATTTTTTGCTGAAAAAATGTGAGTAGCTACTCACATTTTTTCAGCAAAAATCAAAACATATCAGAATATTGTGTATTGAATCCGCTAAAACAGTTAACGAAAAGACCCTTAACGAGCTCGTTAAGCTAATGATGCTAAGAACAACTGGGCCCAGGTTGTTTATGGCATGGCTAAGTTTACTTGGTAAATTGTACAGGTTTGAATCTCAGAGGACGATGAAAAGGAGTATTTATTGATGGTTCTAGAAGAACTTTTTCCCTGTAAAAAATATATTTTATTGCTAAAGCTTCTAGGCTTAGCATGGTATATATAAGTAGTACCCACAGCATTTTCTTTTTAATGCACATTGGCAAGCTATTTAGTTGTTAATTAGTCAAAAATGTCAGCCTTATCATAGCCACATTTTCTTTTTAATGCACATTGGCAAGCTATTTAGTTGTTAATTAGTCAAAAATGTCAGCCTTATCATAGCCATAATACAATGTACAAACTTGTCTCAATTCAGCTTTAAACCCAGTTTTGTCTGGAGACCCCAAAAGGGTAGTTGGCAAACAGTGCAGACCCAGAACAGATGCTACAGAATATGGTGTCTGATTAGGGTCTACACAGTTTGTATTACATACAGGAATTACTGTCAGACATAATCATAATAAAAACTAACCAGACACCCTGCTTTTGAAAATAGGCCGGTCCAAAGTGTTTTGCTAGAAGAGTCCATGCAACGTAAATAGGTTAACCCTTGCCTTGCTGAATAAATTAAGATGCCACACCCACTTCTAATTTCCAGCCAATCAGATTACTTGATCCAGGTTTTTGATAGAAATTCAAATATTTAATGAAAAACAGTGCACACTCTTTGCTGAGACAGGGCATGTCATGTTCAGCAAGAGAAGGGTTAAACATTCTTATCTTTATTGCAGGGCCATATAGAATGTTTTGATCCACGTTCTAGGACAAGAGTTGGTATCCTTGACACAGCACTTAGCAGCCACATTGAAGACCTTGAGTTAGTACTGTATTTACACTAAAGTATTTGGACAGACATGCCCGAATAAACAGTGTAGACCCAGATCAGATGCCACAAAATGTGGCATCTGATCAGGGTCTACACTGTTTGCCCTTTGTCCAGCAGTTTTAGAAATATCAGGTAGTCATTATGAATAGCTAAAAACATTATTTTATCAAATAAATGAATTTTAAGATTTTTTTAGTTCCAAGCAATTTTAATGTGGGCCATATATCAACTAATGTATAGTTCCATTATTTATTTAAAAAATGCAGAAATTATTATATTAGGACTCTCTACAAAGTAACTTTTTTTGTGTTTTCAAGATTTTCTTTTCTCTGTATGGGCTGGCAAATTGTGCATTACTCATCTGTATAGTGAAAAATTGTGTCAAAACTTAACTCTTAAAGCACTCATCACAACTACAGCAGACAACACTTTGAAGTATTCTTTTTTTTAAAGATGAATGAATTGTCTGTTGTTTTCTCTGAAAAGTAATGAAATGAATTTTAAAATATTGTCTGCTACAAGTTTGCTTAAAATATTGTCTGCTACAAGTTTGCTTAATGCTTTAAGGGTTAAATAAGTTACAAAAAGAATTATCTGTTGTAGCATTAAACATGTGCCAGCAGTTACAGCATTGAAGTACAGAGGTGGTCTGCAGCTGGGAGTTGGAATGAGTACTGGGCATGTAAGTTCTAAGTAACATAGCTCCAGATAAGAACGAATATTGGAAAAATATTTTTCTTATTTCTCAATGAAAACTCTGCAAGGCGCTTCTAATGAGTACCATGACATATGTTTTTGAGGTAAACTAAGAAAAATAGTTTGACAATTCGAGGGTTGAGTGCAAGACTGTAGTATAACTCAAACATATCTTTGAAACCCTTGTTTAGGGGCAACATTGACTCCTTTGTAAACAATGCAAATTTAGGTGCCATTGCTCATACAAGCAATGGCACCTAAATTTTCATTGTTTACAGAAAGAAATGTTGTTGCCTTCATGGAGAGAGGATTAAGTTTGGGGAAAAACAACCATCTGACTTACTACAGTCTTGCACTCAACCCCCGAATTATTGGTTGAAAAAAAATAGCCTTATCTGGAGCTATAAAGTAACCATATTTACCCTAAGTATTCAGACAGACAGGCCTGAACGAACAGTGTAAACCCAGATTACATGCTGCTCTCTGACTTACTTTCTCAAACCTTAACACCACGTCATTGTATAGCATTTTAAAAATGTGGTAGAAAGTTGTTTTTTAACTCTTAGCATGCTGGGTAAAAATTTCAGCAGAGGACATTTTGAAATATTTTCCCCAGAAAACAGGATTTGACATTTCATGCAAATTGTCTCTAAAGTCCCATTTTAACCTTTTGGTTAATCTTTTTTCAAAGCCATATGTTACCTTTATTCAGTGGATTGCTTTCATATTTGGTAGGGATGAAGAGGAGGGCCAGTAGGTGTTTCACATGCAAGAGAGACAACTCTCACTTTCTTCGTTATTTAAAAAAAACCTATCCATAATGCAGTAAGGCATTTTTTCTTGGTATTTATGAAAAATTGTAGTGGCAAGAGTTATTGACATTTTTTTTGAACACTCTTTTAACAATATTCTTAACCTATAAAACACCATTCAGAATTGTTGCCAATGTCATTCTTGAATTTCTAATGCTCCCAACTCTGAAAAATGTTGGAAGGGCATATTGCTTTTTGGTCATTTTTGTCCATCCATCAGTCTGTCTGGTTCCTCCATTCATTATGCATTTCTTGTGAGCAAGGTATCTTGATAACTATATGAGCTTGGGCCTTGATACCTGGTGATCTTATTGTGCCAATGAATAGATCACCTGATTAACTTTTGAAAAAAAAAATGTCAGAGTTATGCCCCATTCAAACTTTGCATTATGAATGTACAAGCATATAGTTGGGGGCGTAGTGTTTTACAAGCACATTTCTAGTTTGTGTGTTTTTTTTCAGAGAAAATAAGTGTTAGAATTCCATGTGAATCATCTGTCATGAATGTCAACTCTTATTTTCTCTGAAAAATAAAAAAAAAAAATATATATTTTTAAATATTATCTACTACAATTCTGAAAGGCACTATAAGGTATTTTTGAATTTTGTCTTCTGCTGTAGTGACTGTTGCTTAAAGGAATTGGCTGTACTTGGTAAATTATTTGCCATTTCCACAAAGGGAGGCAACTTTTGTGAACTCTGCATTTTAAGACCATCCTGAAAGGGCTCTATCCAACAAAAACAATGTTGACAGTTGTCTCCCCTGAAAATGTATCAATTATCCTTAAGACTTCAGCTAATGATGCTTTGATCAGCTGCTTATCTGGGCCCAGTTGTTCAAAGCTTGTTAGCTAAACGAGCTCATTATTGGTCAAAATGTTAACTGTTCTAGCAAGTACAATATCTAATTCACAGTTATTTTTGCGGAATAAATGTGAGTAGCTTTTGCAAATGCAAAAGCTACTCACATTTTTTCAGCAAAAATATTAACATACAAGCCGTATTTGATGATCAAAGTTTTAACGACACGTTAACTAATGACATCCTTAGTTTTGAACAACTGGGCCAGATGTTCTGCTATCATATGAGCCGCTACCTTCAGACATATGCTCCCAGCAAAGATCGAGACCAGCGTGCACGTTTGCACAGTCTGATCAGAATCTTCACTGTGCACATGTTGGATTGCAAATGGTGCAAAGTTTCTCCTTGTGAATAATGAAGACTGATCAGATTGCTGGGATGCGAAGGCTGATTTGAATCGTAATTGTACGCATATGTCCGAAGGAATTTTTTCTCATGCCATCATTTGCCATGTCTCGTAATCAATTTATAGGTTCTTCTGTATGATGTAAGGTCGGATAAACCACTACTAGTTAAGGACCACCAGTATGAACTTCCTATCAAGAAAATACTATTTCATGATGCTATGGATCTAGTCTTGTCGATCGATACCAAAATTCTCAAACTATGGGACAGAAATACGGTGAGTTGTCTTTTAACCCTAGTCCTGCTGAACCGGATATGCTCTGCCTTTGGCTTAAGCCAACTGTTTGTCATTTAGTATGTGAGTTTGTATCAACAACCTAGATCAAGAAATCTGATTGGCTGACAATTAGAAGTGGGCTTGGCATCTTAATATATCCAGCATGACAAGGCTTAAGAAGACTTTTTACACTTTGTAGATTTTCTGCCATTGCTTACAGGGGAAACAATTCTTGTGAATCCTGAAAAAAAAAAAAGGTTTGCTCTAAAAGGAAAGACTTTGCTCATGCTTTTAGAGTAGACCCTTTCAGAAGGGAGGCAAAATACTTTTGACAGAGTTGCCTCCCCTGAAAGTTTATCCCTTCCCCTTTATACCAGAATCTACAAACCCTGAAAAGAATATGGTTAATTGTTGGATGTCAGAATAGTTCAAATCAATCTGGGACAGAAAAATGGTGTGTTGATGGTGCTTTTGATAAGGTTTTGGTACAATGAGTAATTTAACTTTGCTTTAGCACTTAATACTGTCAGAAATGCACATCTACAATGCCTAACTCTATAAGCACCACTCAAAATTGTAGCATACATTTTTCTTTTCAGAGAAAATAAGGCTTGAAATCAGGATATCGAGTTAAACCCTTTCCCGTCTAATGTAACAACACTGCTCACAAAAGAAACAGTATGTGGAAAATTGCATTAAAACGAGAAATTGTCTCTGCAGATTAGATGTTGGTCATCTAAAATTTTGATATGGTTAATGAATTGTCAAAGAGCAAGCTAAGTTACTCTGACAATGATTCGTTTTCAAATTAAATGTAAAATTCACTAAAATGTTTACCCAATAGATTCGATTTCAGTACTGAAATCCAAAATATGATTGTCAGAGCTATTTTGTCCCCTCAGCTTCAATTTCAATGCTGATTTAAAAAAAAAAATAAATGCTGAACTACCCTTTACTCCCTCATATCTGGAGCTCTATGTGTTGTTCACACTGAGGTTTTTAAGTACCAGGACAGTTAGACAGTGATTTCTTTTTTATATCTGTAGAGCAATCTATCTGTCCCCCATTCACCTAGCCATCGATCTAGCAAGTTTTTATAACCCAAGCAAACTGTGTTTGTGTTGGGTATACTGTTTTCATATTGTCTGTCCGTTTATATGTCCGTTACGTTTTGGTTTCTGAGCATGGGGGTGTCTAATAAGCACTGCTTAATGACATTTCTTGTTTAAAATTAGTTGATGAAATTGTTCAAAAGAGCTTCTGTGTTTTGACTATTGAATAGATGATATAAGAATCTGTGTACAGATATTACAAGCTTAACGCTTAAGCCCCATTGGTAAAACTTTCAGCAGATGACAGCTTGAAATATTTTTCTTATTTTTTCCGGAAAACAGGATTTGACATTTCATGCAAATTATCTCCAATGGAGAAAAATATCATTTTGTCATCTGCTGAATTTGCCCTTAGAGTAGTAAGAGCATTATATCTCACAAATGATTAGGCATTTCAGGATTAAAGTGATATGCTGTATGATCATATGAAACATTTTGACCTTGAAGTTGGTCCCACACCATCAATGCTCACATAATAGATGGGCTGTCTGGTGCCTCTGTGGCAGAGTTGCTAGTAACTTTAGGCAGGACTTGACTCCATTATTCCTTTCAGGTCAGTAGAAGTCCTAGAAATTTATAGGCAGTATATCATCATGACCAGAATATTGTTGACTGGGACGTAAAACTCAATTTAGCAGCTGATCTTGAAGTGACAGTTCGCAAAATTGCATTCACAAACTGGCATCAGCGTAACACTTTCTTGTCTGCACAGTATCTTCTTAAAACAGACAGTCTCTCAAAATTTTCTAGTTGATATTTTTCTTATTTCTCCAGAAAATGTGTACGCCCTAGAAGCACCATTGAAGAGTACCCATAACTTATGATTTCATGGAGAAATAAGAATAGATTATATGTGTGTCATTGGTTTTGTTTCTCTTACAGGGAAAAGCATTTACAGCAATTGAACCAGGAACCAACCTTAATGATTTATGCCTGGTACCAGGCTCAGGACTTGTGTTCATGGCAAACGAGGCTCCTAAAGTTTTAACTTATTACCTCCCTGTAAGTATCTGTAAATATAATTTTTATCAAAGGCTATAGGGCCGGGGTACTAACATAGCTTTAGCTTGGTAAGGCACTATTTTTTCAACCAAAAATCATTAAATGTTTTTATTTTTCCAGGAAAATATATGACATGTGTACACATGTAAAATGTCTGCCCAAGGTACCTATGTTTTTATGGAGAAATAAGAAAAATATCTAGATACTCCATCTCCTCATCCCACTTACCCCTCACCCATATCTAGACCAAAATACAGGGCCCAGTTGTTCAAAACTAACGATGTCATTAGTTAACGATTCGTTAAAATTTACATCGAATGATACGCAAATATGCTGAAATTTTTTGCTGAAAAAATGTGAGTAGCTTTTGCATTGCAAAAGCTACTCACATTTTTTCAGCAAAAAATATCAAAATATTGTATATTGAATCCGCTAAAACAGTTAACGAAATGACCCTTAACGAGCTCATTAAGCTAACGACGCTTTGAACAACTGGGCCCTGATTAGTAAAATACTATTTATGTGATTTATCTTAAGCCATTGAGAGCTGAATTTAATGCTTAGCATCCCTGGGTAAAATTTTCAGTAGATAACATATTGAAATATTTTTAATTTTTTTTACAGAAAACAGGATTTGACATGTCATGCAAATTGTCTCCAAAAGACAATTTCATAAAATGTCTGATCCTATTTTCTGTCAGAGAAAAATATCATTAATTTGTTCTAAATTTGCCAAGAGGTGGTAAAGTTTAAATACTGGTAGACAATATTCTTAAGTATTTTTTTCTGATGCAGATCATCTTCCAGGGGATTAGTGCGGGCCCCCGTAGCCTAGTGGATGAGAGAGTTGACTCTTAATCCATTAGGTTTCTCACTGCTGTGGTTCAAGCCTCGCCCTGGTCACCTGTGGGAAAGCTAAGTTCTGCTTACGGATGGTCAGGTGGTTTTTCCCCGGGTTCTCTGGGTTTTACCCACTTTTGATGAACGATCGGCTCGATATAAGTGAAATATTCTTGAAAGTGCCTTAAAACCCAAATAAAAAAAAAAGAAAAACAAATCCAGGGGATTATATTACCATATTTATCCCTAATGTTTGGATACCTTCTCCTTACTAAGTTTGAAATGCAAAATCATTTTTTACTTGTTCTTGTGTCTAAAAATTGCTGGATGACTTAAAAGCAGAGTAGACTGTGATCAGACAGCATTTTGCTGCATCTGACCAGGGTCTGCATTTAATGTGCTTTGACCTGCCTGTCCAGAATCTTGGGGTAATAAATACAGTACTTTTTTTTTTCTTTTTATCGCACCTGTTTGTAACAGGGTGCGATATAGGCGTCCGCTTTTCCATCCGTCCGTCCGTCCATCCGTCTGTCAACATTTATGTCGACGTTCGACATTTATGTCAGTTAGTATTCTAATCAACTACAAGACTAAACAACCATCAAACCATGTGTGAAACATCTCCCTGACCTCCTGACTTTGTGACATAGGCATCCACTTTTCTGTTTGTCTGTCTGTCTGTCAACATTTATGTCGAAGTTCGACATTTATGTCAAAGTTAGTATTCTTATCAACTACAAGACTAAACAGACTAAACAACCATCAAACCTTGCATGAAACATCTCCCTGACCTCCAGACTTTGCGACATAGGTGCCCGCTTTTCCATTCGTCTGTCCGTTTGCCCACCTGTCTGTCTGTCTGTTAACAGCTCTGTTATGTCGAAGTTCGACATTTATGTCAAACTTAGTATTCTAATCAACTACAAGACTAAACAACCATCAAACCTTGTATGAAACATGTCCCTGACCTCCTGACTTTGCGGCATAGGTGCCCGCTTTTCCATTCGTCTGTCCTTTCGTCTGTCTGTCTGTTAACAGTTCTGTTTTGTCAAAGTTCGACATTTACGTCAAAGTTAGTATTCTAATCAACTACAATTCTACAACAACCATCATACCTTGTATGACACATCTCCCTGACCTCCAGACTTGACAGGTACATTGTTCCAGTGACCTTGACCTATATTTTGCGCTCCATTGACTTTGACATAAATTACGTTGACGTTCCAGATCTTCTCAACTATAAGGCGTACAACTACCAAATCTTGCATAGTGCTTCTCCGAGATGTACTGACTCAGCAGGTCCTTGACCTGGTGACCTTGACCGATATTTTGCGCTCCAGTGACTTTGACACATTTTGTGACGTCCGATATCTCCTCAGCTATAAGGCCTATAACCATCAAACCTTGCGAAGTGCTTCTTCTCAATGTACTGACTCGGCAGATAACTTGACCTGGTGACCTTGACCTATATTTTGGCTGCAGTGACTTTGACATAATTTACGTCAACGTTCCAGATCTCCTCAAGTGTATGACCTCTAGCCACCAAACCTTGCATAGTGCTTCTCCTAGATGTACTGACTTGGCAGGTATCTTGTCCCGGTGACCTTGACCTGTATTTTGCGCTCCAGTGCCTTTTACACATTTTACGTCGACATTCAATATCTCCTCACCTATGAAGCCTACAACCATCAAACCTTGCATAGTGCTTCTCCTCAATGTACAGACTCCGCAGGTACCTTGACTGGGTGACCTTGACCTATATTTCGCACCCCATTGACTTTTACACCTTTTACGTCCCCCTTCCATATGTCCTCAACTGTAAGGCCTTCAACCACCAAATCTTGTATAGTGCTTCTTCTCGATGTACTGACTCGGCAGGTACCTTGACCTGGTGACCTTGACCTCTATTTTGCACTCCAGTGACTTTGACACATTTTATGTTGATGTTCGGTATCTCCTCAAATATAAGACCTACAATCACTAAACCTTGCATAGTGCTTCACCTCATTGCACTGGCTTGGCAGGTACCTTGACCCGGTTACCTTGACCTATATTTGACACATTTTACGTTGATCGTTTGATAATTCCTCAACTATAAGGCCTACAACCACCATACCTTGCATAGTGCTTCTCCTTGATGTACTGAATTAGCAGGTACCTTGACCCGTGACCTTGACCTATATTTCACGCTCCAGTGACTTTTACACATTTTACGTTGACGTTCCATTATCATTGGGCTGAATAATACGAAAAGTCAGTGCTGAAGATATAGCCATTAGAGGGAATGGCACTGGCCTGGAATATATGTGCCTCACTAGGCACTTTGTCTGCATTTTTTTCAACCCAATTTTCCAACTAAGCGCTGCTAAGAATGAAATAAACTTATTTAAAAACCACATTCTGATTGTGGCTCCTGTGACTTTTGCCCCAGCATGTGCGATGACGCCTTCCGCGGAATTCTTGTTTTTAAATACAAGTGTTTACCAAGTTGTTTGATAGTTAATGTTGAGTTAATTTAACACTTTTCATGCTGAATAAATTAAGTTGCCATGTCCATTTCTAATTTTCAGGCAATCAAATTGCTCGATCCAGGTTGTTGATACAAATTTACATACAGAATGGCAAACAGTGCAGACCCAGATCAGTTGGCTTCTGAAGAAGCCAACTGATCTGGGTCTACACTGTTTGCAAAGGCAGGGTATATCCGGGTTCTGCAGGACCAGGGTTTACAACTTTATTTAGCTAATGGTGCTTTAAACAGCATTGCTCTGGATGCCACACTAATCTGGAGCATTGCAAATTTGATCAGATCTTATTTGGGAAAGTTATTTCTAATATTTCTTCATTTCTTCTACAGGCCTTAGGTACTGCCCCCAAATGGTGCTCATTTCTGGACAATCTAACAGAGGAATTGGAAGAAAATACATCTGCAATGGGTAAGATGGCTGTTAATTTAACCTTTTTAAAAATTTTAGAGATTCTAAATATTAAGCCATTTTTAATTTGGAGACCCCCAAAAGGTTAGTTGACAAACAGCACAAACTCAGATTAGACACCGCATTTTGCGGCATCTGATCAGGGTCTCAAACTGTTTTCAAATAGTTTAGCCATTTTTCTCCTGGAATATTTATATCTCAGTCGGACATACCTAAAATTGAAATTCAGCTCCTCCAGTATATAGTGTGGGAGAGTTTATTCAGTCTAAAATAGGTTAACAGTGTTGACTGGGCTGTAAATCAAAGTTAATCCTAGCTTTCAGCCTGGCAGACCAAAACCGATATGTGTGCAAACAGTGAAGATCCTGATGAGACAGCTTGTTATGAGCCGTCTCATCAGGATCTACACTGTTTGCCATTCTGTTTTTGATTTTATATTGAAATCCCTATTTGCATCAGTTGACGAGTTTATTCAGTCTAGAATGTGATAAAAGAGAAAAGGTAATCAAATGCACCAACTGATCCGGGCCTTTGTTCTTCATGAGGAACATTTATACTTGGAAACCTTTACTAATGAAGTTACCATATTTACACTACCTACTGGGACAACTTAACTTTTTACAATACTTCTCCTAATGTGTGAACAAATCCCTTTTACTACTTGCTGATGTGTCTAAAAATTGCTGTATGGGTGGCAAACATTGTAGACCCTGATCAGAGGCCACATTCTGTGGCCTCTGATCTGGGTCTACACTGCTTGCTGAGGCCTGTCTGTTCCAATACTTAGGGTTATTATGGTAGTTGCCAGGCTCTATAACACAACCGGTTGTGTTTGTGACTGCAGATCCAGTGGTCACAAGTTTGAATTTCAACTCGGCCAAATAATTTTCAGAGATTAATCATGAAATAGTTCTAGTCATTCTCCCTCTTTCGTTGATTCAAGAACCAGCAAAAGTAGTGCTCAAAGTACTGATTAACCACTTAGAGGACTAAGCCTGCTCAACATGACCTTAGCAGTATTGACTGGACCTTAAAACTCCAAATCAAATTTAAATTAGCCAATTGGCTAACATTGCAGACCCAGATGAGATACCTCAGAAATGTGGCATCTGATAAGTTTGCAAACGGTGTGGCCATTTTTCTTTAAGAATATCTAAATCACAACGTCTGACCTACCTAAAATTGAAATTAGACTTTTCCAGTATACAGTTGTGGGGGAGTTTATTCAGTCTATATTGGGTGAGTAGGTTAACTGTCTGACTGAACATGACCTTAGCAGTTTTGAGTGGGCTGTATAACAAATTAAGTCAAATTGAAATTAAGGTAGTTTATTTTCAGTATATGATGATTACAAGTTTCTGACAAGAAGAGAACTAGAGGATCTTGGATTGACACACCTGATAGGCTCCAATCTCCTGAGAGCATATATGCATGGTTTCTTCATTGATATCAGATTGTATCATAAGGTATGTAATTGAGCAGTATGATTAACTACACCACAACCTCTTTATAACACTATTGTTGGGGTCCATAACATAAACCGTGTCAGTTAAACAACCATGTTATATCCAAACAAAAATGTATAGATTATATTGAAAAATGACCATATATGGTCATTTTTCAATATAATCTATACATTTTTGGGATCCATCTTTAAACCCTGTTATATCCAAAACTGTGTTATAAAGAGGTTGTTGCGTGCCTCTGTGGCTAAGTCAGATGCAGGTCACAGTTTCGAACCCCTCCATGTCCAGCAACGTTCTTTCCTGGGCTTTGATCATGATATTTTCTGCAGTCATTCTCTCCCTTCCACTGATTCAAGAAAGGCAGTTTGACAAAAGAATGTGCATGTTCTGGTTAACTGCATAAAGAACTAAGCCTGCCCAGGAAAAGTGTGGTTAGGTAAACAGACCAACTCAACATGACTAATTGTAGTGTTGACTGGGCCATTAAACTCCTAACCAATCAAGCAACTGCTTTTTTTCTAACCAAAAAGTATTGATATTTTTATAATATTTTGATGAAAACATATGTTGTGGGTACTCGTTAGAAGTACCTCGCTTATTGGAGCAATGTCAGTCTTCACAAGTTGTTCTGTGGCTAGTCAAGGATCTAGGGCTACCTCAGATGGACAGCGAAGAGTCTGATCAGACTGTGTTGATACCCAGACTGATCTGAGACATTCCTGGGTATACCCATCACATTTCTTTTTCACACAATATGGCTGTATTGTTTCCAGTTAAATGGGAGTATGTATGCATGGTTTTAGCATTAGAAGCCTTAAAAAGCAAGGTGCAGTGTTATGCTATATTCCTGTAATTGTTATGATGATGGGTCTATGTACTTTTTGTTACCAACCATAAGGTAACTCTAAAAATACGTACACAAAGTGTGATAAAATGGCATATGCAAACAGTGCAGATCAGACTGCTCCAGAAGTCTGATCAGGGTATCCACTGTTTGCCATTCCACTAAGTATTTTAAGAAACAACTGCATAAAAAGCAAAATTGAGACAAAAAAAGTATGGAATAAAGTGTTCGAAATTTTTGGACATTTACCGTATACAGTACACAGTAAAACTTCAATAACTCGAACACCAGTGGCCTGTTTACCATGGCTGATTCAAACTTGTTTTCCCTAGGAAATTTTTCTGATAGCTCAGAAAAACAAATATTTAGGGATATATTAGGGAAAGTTTCTAATTTTTATACCCCGCCACACAATAGTGGCGGGGTATTATGGTTTCACGTTGGTCGTCCGTGTGTCCGTCTGTCGTACATCCATCCGTTCGTCCGTTTTTAGTTTCCGGATGATAACTTGAGTAAACATCAATGGATTTTCACCAAACTTGGTATGTGCATTGATATTGTGGAGATCTGGTTTGGGATTGCTAATGGGCAAATTTCGTCAAATTTTTACAGAGTTATCTGCCCGAGACACGCCCATATTTTTGTTTCTTCAGTAAATAACGAGCGATTTTCACCACACTTGCTATATGCATTGACATTAACGAGATCTGGTTTGGGATTGCTAATGGACAAATTTCATCAAATTCTTACGGAGTTATCTGCCCAAGACAGGCCCATATTTTCGTTTCCGAACGATAACTTGAGTAAATAACAAGGGATTTTCACCAAACTTGCTATATGCATTGACATTAAGGACATCTGGTTTGGGATTGCTAATGGGTAAATTTCGTCAAAGTTTTACGGAGTTATCTGCCCGAGACACGCCCATATTTTCGTTTCCGGACGATAACTTTAGTAAATAACAAGGGATTTCAACCAAACTTGCTATATGTATTGACATTAAGGAGATCTGGTTTGGAATTGCTAATGGGCAAATTTCATCAAATTTTTACGGAGTTATCTGCCCGAGACATGCCCATATTTTCATTTCTGGATGATAACTTGAGTAAATAACAAGGCCTTTTAACCAAACTTGCTATATGCATCGATATTATTAAGATCTGGTTTAGGATTGTTTTCTGTCACTCTGCCATTTTCTTTCCAGACATTTTCGCAATGATAACTTTAATACATAAACAAATAATTGCTATGGCGGGGTATCATGCTTGCGGTGCTTTTATTTCATGACCATTTATGTTGCCTGTACTGATTAGAATCAACATATTGAGGTGATTCTAATGAGTACACTCAACATACCATTATTTTATAGAAGATTGAAAATACATTCTTAAATTGTCCTCATTTGCCACCTGACCTGGCACTATGATTAACGCTCAGTGGCACGACCTATCTATGTCTAGAACAAATTTCCATGGAACCAAATATGTTCAAGTCATTGCAGTTCAACTTTATAGATGTTAGGGCCCAGTTGTTCAAAGCTAACGACGTCGTTAGTTAACGATTCGTTAAAATTTAAATCAAGTGATATGCAAATATGCTGAAATTTTTTGCTGAAAAAATGTGAGTAGCTTTTGCAGTGCAGAAGCTACTCACATTTTTTCAGCAAAAAATATCAGAATATTGTGTATTGAATCCGCTAAAACAGTTAACGAAATGACCCTTAACGAGCTCGTTAAGCTAACGACGCTTTGAACAACTGGGCCCAGATGTTAGAACCATTTATTTTCATCTGAATGATTGGATTAAGTTATTTTTACTAAGGATAGGGCTTTTATTGTATAGTGTATTGAAAGTTGTTCTGTCCCTTGAAATTTGACAGATGGACAAATGTACATGTTGATAAAAGGTTTAAAATCTTTAAAAGGAATTTGGCAGTGCAGTCTCTGTCAAGCAATTATTTTGTATTTGCGTCACCAATTTCACTACCTCTTATACAAATCAGGCTTGGGAGCAAACTGAACAAATTTCTTTGCTTGAGACAAGAAATAACCAAAATACATGGTAATCAGTGAGGCAATATCAAACAAAAAAGTGCCTTCGAACATGTGCAAAATGCGCAGTTTCAGACCATCCTGCACATGCACAAAGTATCATCTGGGCCTTTGCTGTCCATTCATACATTCTGTCATATCCAACGATTCTGTTGGCTGACAAGGAAAGTCCTGATCAGACTGTGTAGATTGCAGGCTGATCTGGCCCTTGGCTGTCCTCATACTGCAATAACCCTAAGTATTGGGACAGATAGGCCTTTGCAAACAGTGTAAATCCAGATCAGATGCTGCAGAATCTGGCATCTGATCAGGGTCTACACTGTTTGCCATAAATCCAGCAATATTTTAGACACATCAAGAGGTAGTAGAATGGACTATTTCACATTTTAGGAAAAGAGTGTCTCTTCTGTCTCTCTTCTCCCGTTCTCTGGAAGGACACAAAATGACTCGTAAGGGTTGACTTGTTGTTAAACCCCAACACAATTGTTAAACCCGAACACAATCAATTAAGGAGTTGAGGTGTCAGAATACTTAGGTAAATATGCAATATACATTATATTATTTTATACTGATTATAGGCCAAGTCTTTAGCAGAACCATTTGCTTATGAGGAATACAGGAAGAGCAAAATACGAGAGAAGATTGAACAGGAGAGGGCCAACAGAGTGAGATTAAAGGTATGCAAGTTTTTGCACCAAGGGAGACAGCTTCTCTGATTTCCTGTTTGCTTTTATGCGCACCAAGCTATTCCAGAAAAGTTTTACTCTTTCAGAAAGAATTTGCTCCCAAGTAGAGCAGATTCTTTCCTTTTAGAGTAGACCCTTTTCAGAAAAAAAAGGTGAAAACAATTTTGACATGATTTGCCTCCCCTGAAAGTGTTCCAGTTCACTTTAAACACTGCAAGCAAGTTGTAATTAAAAAAATTAGCCTGGTCATGAAAACGACTGGGCGCAGTTGTTCAAAGCTAACGGCATCGTTAGTTAACGATTCGTTAAAATTTACATCGAGTGATATGCAAATATGCTGAAATTTTTTGCTGAAAAAATGTGAGTAGCTTTTGCATTGCAAAAGCTACTCACATTTTTCAGCAAAAAAAAAATATCAGAATATTGTATATTGAATCCGCTAAAACAGTTAACGAAATGACCCTTAACGAGCTCGTTAAGCTAACGACGCTTTGAACAACTGGGCCCTTGTCATGAAAAAAACAAAAAAAAAAACAAAAAAACTCCCAGACATATTCTGGCAGTGAAAGCTCAAATCAACAGTTACCTATTTTAGTTGGGAGACCTGCAGAATGCGACATCTGATCAGGGTCTCCATTGTTTTCGTTAATTACTGGAACTTCTATAAAACATAAAACATAGTAATAATAAAAAAAACTAACCAGACACCCTGCTATTGGAAATAGATCAGTCCAGAGTTATAGAAGACTCCACTCGACGTATATGGGTTAAAGGCTATTCCAGGAAAACAACTCCTAGGATGGGACTGTATAATTTTTTTTACTACAGGTACCACCATGGAAACTTTAAGAGAACTGGATATACTTGGTAATTTTCTCACCATTTATTTACAAGGAAGACAATTTTTATGGCTGCTTGTTTGCTTTGCTGTACATGAAGTACCCCTAAAAGGAAAGGGTTGGCTGTCATGGGGAGCAAATTCTTTCCTTTTAAAATAGACCCCTTTTCAGAAAGGAGGCAAATGTTTTTGACAGAATTGCCTCCAGAAAGTGTATCCATTACTTTTAATTAATTTGTATCTTAAGTTGTCTAAAGGTTTTACGACTTAAAGGCCTCGACCACTAAAACTTAAGTAAGTTTCCTTTCCTGTCCCTGGACTTACTTTTTCTTAGGAAAGCCGAGAGCTTATACATGTATTTCCATGAATAGAGACAAAAATTACAAGACCTCCCATGTAAGACAAAAAGGAATGTGGAAAATATATTCCAATGATTATGCAAATAGCAGAGAACCAAACCTGCATGCTTATCTGTGTAATCAGGTCGTAATTTTCTCTGTTCGTCAAAATATATTCATCTATTAGATCTCTGTATTGTACATAATACTATTGAAAACTCAGGCCATTATGCACAGGATGTTTGCTTTTGACTGGTAAAAACAGTGTGTTCTTGTTAGATGCAGATTGGTCATATGATTAACAGTTTAGTTTGCTGGGTAAAATTTAAGCAGATGGCATTTTGAAATACGTTCCTTATCTTTCCTAGGATTTGACATTTCATTCGAAATTTTGTCCTCTAAGGAGACCATTTGTATGGAATGTAGACATCTATATTCTCAGGAAAAATACAAAAAACATATAATCAGTTTGTGCCCGACATCAGTAGGTCAAATACACATCAAACTGGTGATCATAGGGGTGGTGAGTTTGATTCCTGACGAGCCCAGCAACATTCTTTTGTGGAGATTGATCATGAAATACTTTCTGTGGTTATTCTCACTTTTCCACTGATTCAAGAAAAGGGGTGGTCAGTTTCTGGCAAAAGAATAAAAATAAAAATATTTCAAATAGTGGCATGCTGAAAGTTTTATCCAGCATGCTAAGCATTAAACTTGTAATTCTTGTACATATTTAATTTCAGAAACTACCCAAAGTTAACAAAGAGCTTGCTGAAAAACTACTAGATGCTGAAGATAGTATTCTGGAGAAGAAGACTGCAAAGGTTGTTGAATACATTACCATATTTATACCCCCGGCATACGAAGTATGCTAAGGGGGTATATAGTTTTTGTCTTTTCTGTGTGTCTGTCTGTCTGTGAGTTAACATTTATTTTGTGTCAAAGATTTCTCAAGAACTACTATACCTAGAATCTTGAAATTTTGTACACATGACAAGTATGACAAGTTGTATTGTGGGAAAGAAAATAGGGGCTGTGGGGCCGGGGGTATTAGTGAGCATATGCTCACTTCATGGTCTAATTACCATAAGTAATCAGACACCTCTAATTATTCTAAAATTTGAACAGGTACAATTTACTACCAGATGTTGTGTCTAAAGATTGCTGGATGACTGGCAATCAGTGTAGACCCTGATGAAACACTGCATACTGCATCATCTCATCTGGTCTACAATGTTTGCACAGGCTTGTCCAAATACTTATGGTAAATATGGTAAACTGAGCATGGACATCAGAATGTGTCTTGCAAAAAGCAGAAGCCTATTTAACTTTAACTGAATTTAAATATTAGCAGACAACAATTTTAGCATATTTTCTTTATCGTTACAAGAAAATAGGCTTAATATTTTGTATTAATTGTCTTCTTAGACAACGTGTTTTCTCAGAAAACGATTTACAAAAATGTCAAAATTATTTGAAAAGGGAATCCTTTGGAAATGCAGAACAAAAGAAAAAATAGACTCATTAGGATTGTATCAGTTTGTGAGTCATGGTTTGGATTTGTTCATGACTTCAAACCCTATAGTATTTTTTGAAAAAGTATCATTCATTTGTCATCTAGTTTCATTGACTAATGAATACATCGAAAAAGTTGTTCAAGGAATCATGTATTAGGTCATGATCTAGCCTCTTCTCTGGCCTTATAAAAACGTGTTTTCGGGCATATGCAGACAGCAAAGGCCCAGATCAGCCTGCACATCAGTGCGGGCTGACCTGTGCCTTTGCTGTCCGCTTACTAAATCACTGGATACTGTAGAATATATTAGTGGAAGGTAAAGGTCCTGATATAATGCTGCGCATGCGCAGAATAATTTGAATCTACATATGTTGTACATATTTGAAGGCACATTGTCACTTTTCATGGCTCATATTATTATGCCTTGGGCTTATTATGTCTGTGCATCCTGGGCACAACCTTCAATGTTTGCTACTGAGAACTTTAAGTCAAAATGTTGTGTGGCAAAATGTCAAAAGCCTAGATTTTTTGATAAAGATAAACAATCTGGGCTTTGGCTGATGCGGATGGCTTTTCGTAAGGTTTGCTGTGGCCCAGATTTTAAGTAGACTGGATATACTTGGTAGATTTCCTGCCAATTTTCACAAGACAGACAAAATTTTGCAACTTCCTGTTTGCTTTCCTGCTCACAAGTCCCCTTCTGAAAAGGAGCCTACTCTGAAATGAAAAGAATTTGCTTGCAGAGGGAGCAAATTCTTTCCGTTTAGAAAAGACCCCTTTTCAGAAGGATGGCTGAACCTTTTTAGCTTGCCTGTACGAAAGTTCAGATACGGCTATAGCAGTCACCATGGCGTTCGTGTTGGTTAAAATTTTTGGTTGAAGTTTTTAAAAGGCTATATCTCCCAAACCTCTGAATGGAAATAGTTCATACTTGCCCTGATGTTGAATACTGGTCTGAAGTTCTATGCTATACCATCCCGACCTACATGAGTGACCTTGAGGTCAAGGTCGCAGACTTAGAAAAAAATTAAGTTAAAGTTTTTGTCCAGTTGCAGCTCTTACTGACAGTTGCCTTCCCTGAATTCACCATCAGTTTCAGTATTTATGGTTCAGACAAGAAATGACTGTATTATATTATAGTCTAGATAAGCTTCATATTTTAATTTTTAATTTTTTCTATTTCTCCACTGAAATGTTTGGTTACTTATTAGAAATGCCTTAGTGAGGCAGTGTGCTGGAGAAATGAGAAAAACACCAGATATTCCATGCCAAATAACTGTTGTATCTTTCACACTGTATGATGTGTATATACATGTATTACAGAGAGCTGGAATGACACTGCTGAAGGATGACAGATTCTCGGCGATGTTCAGTAATCCCGACTTCCAGATTGATACTGAGAGTCCAGAGTACAAGCTTCTTAACCCTGTAGTCTCAAAACTGGACAAGGCTAAGAAGAAGAAGCAGCAGCAGATGTCAAAGTTTACAGAGATTCTTGATGATGTATGTATCTTGTTGTTATACCAAATAAGTAGTGATTAGTATACGTTTACGTCAGCACAAGAAAAAGAGACCTTATGTTTTTCCGCTTTGTGGTTCTTTAAATGCCCGTGTGCAGTCCCCTGTCTGGATTGCAGACATGCCTTTTTTGCCTGAAGCTTCCTCAAGGTCTCTACTACATGTCTGCAAACTGCAAAGGTGCTGGAGAGGCTTCGCTCATGCATGGTCTACATTATTTGGCACTCATTTAGCAATATTTTAGCCATATCGACAGGTAATAGAATGAACACTTTCAAATTTGAGGAGAAGTATAGTAAGTAGGTAAGATGTTTCAATACTTAGGGTAAATAGGGTAGCTTCTGAGAGCTTTGCAATCCTTATACATGTACAAATGTACAGATTTAATGACAGAAAAACTCCTAAAGCATCTTGGTGGTCCAGTGGTTAGTGTTCCCATAGCTCCAGATAAGAGTGGTTACCAGGTAATTATTTTTTTTTTTTTCCACACAAACACATGCTGTGGGTACTCATTAGAAGCACCTCACTGAGGTGCTTCTAATGAGTACCCTCAACATAATTTACGTAAACATATTATATAGGTACTCATTAGAAGCACCTCACTGAGGTGCTTCTAATGAGTACCCTCAACATATGTATTTTTTTTAGAAATAACAAAATAAATCGAGTTTTTGTTGAAGAAAACCACTAAAAAATGCCTTATTAGGACCAATGTGTTCCCATCTATGGATCATGAGGTCCCGGGTTAAAATCACTCTGCAGACAGAATTAAGCTCATGACTATACAGCGCTTCATTGAACAGAGCCTTTCATTATCCCCATCCGTCATCTCGATATGACTTAACTGATGTTGAAAGGGGCGTAAAATACCAAGTCATCATCACGAGAACAACTTGAGTTTCAACTTTAGAACATGCATCTATGAGCCCAGTGAAACCCTGCTTAGCCTAACCATTCATTCAGTCTGTGCTGGATCCACGGCTCCTTCAAACTGTCATATTGTACAGATTTGCAGGTGGGTCTGAGCCATCACTGGGCATGCATGGTAAGGTACATACTCTCACTTTATGGATCAACTATTTCACATTTTGCTGTGAGATATAATTTTTTTCTCATGCTAAATTTCTGATGTCAGTCAATGTAATAGATACAACATTTATGTGTCCTTTATATTAGCCTTGCTCTTATGTGAAATTCTGGGCCCAGTTGTTCAAAGCTAACGATGTTGTTAGTTAACGATTAGTTAAAATTTACATCGAGTGATACGCAAATATGCTGAAATATTTTTGCTGAAAAAATGTGAGTAGCTTTTGCAGTGCAAAGCTACTCACATTTTTTCAGCAAAAAATATCAGAATATTGTGTATATTGAATCTGCTAAAACAGTTAACGAAATGACCCTTAAGGAGCTTGTTAAGCTAACAATGCTTTGAACAACTGGGCCCTGGCAAATCAGCCTGACAGACTAGAAACTTACCATTGCAGCCCGCTCCTTGTGGTTTTGTTTTCTTGCCTTGACTTATGTTGGGGAAAAACCCAAGTAAGGTGGAGTATTAAGGTGAATGGATCCATTTGGAGATTTAGCCGCCATTTTTCACAAGAGGGACATTTTTTGTGACTTACTTTCAGAACTAGACTCCTTTTAGAAGGGGACAAGAAGTTTTGACAGAATTACCACCCCTGGAAGAGTATCTGTTCCCCTTTAATAGCTCCAGATAAGAAGATACCTGATAAATATTCGTCCTATTTCTTTATCAGCCTGTTTTCATTGAGCAATAAGAAAATTAAGTATTTTTTTTTACTCAAGATTGTGTGGGACTCACATGCAAAGTAATATGAAAATAGGCTTAGCCTAAATGCGAGCATAGCACAGACCTATATCTGCACTCTTCAAAAGCCCTTCACAGCATCATTAAAGAATGAATATCAGTATATACAAATATTATGTAAATCAATAATAAATAATAAAAATAATCAACAAAATATGTTCGTGACACTTATTAACACTCGTTTGGTCACTTCGTGACACTTATTAGTGAGACCCATAATCAAGTCTCCAACTTCCGATGCAACTTCCGGTGCAACTTCCGGGAAGAAAAAACGGAAGAAAATTAGTCAGAGCGATTACTGCTGAAAGTATATATTGTTGTATGTTACTTTTCCTTGATCATATTCTCTACCGTAGAGCTCACTTCATTCGTGACGCGCTTTGCGCGTAGTGAGCTGTGCTCACTATTATGTGAACTTTACAGCATCTAAACAGAAGTCAGGAGGGTCCGGACCTTACTTTCAATGCTTATATGCAGGCGGGTCAGAACCTTCACCTTTGACATATAGCCATATACGATCTCTTGCTCATCCAAACAGTACTAGTACTGATATACATGTAGTTTTTGCTTCTCTGCAGCAGCATATCATCGCTACAGATAAGAGGAATAACCATATTGTATTTTTCTTATTTTTTAGGCACTTCATATGAGTAACACAACATAATTATATTTTATAAGAAAATATATATCTCATACCTGGATAGTTTTCTTAGCTGGAGCTATGAAGTCCTTGTCCATGGACAAGTAAATTGAAATTTCTTACTTGTCCTCGGACAGGGAAATGGTACAAGTTGGACAAGTCGGCCGTGATATTTGCACAGCCTTGCTGTACCTCTCTTTGCTGGACTATGATGACATTAACTCTTGTCATGCTGAATAAATTGATGCCACGCCCATTTCTAATTGTCAACCAATCAGATTATTTAATCAAGATTGTTGATATAAATTCACATACTGAATGACAAACAGTGCAGATGCAGATCAGTTGGCTTCTCTGGATCTATACTGTTTGCAAGGGCAGGTGTATCTGGGTTCAGCAGGACTAGGGTTAAGGTAGGTGTCCTTATGGTGTAATCCAAAAATGTGCTTTATTAAACAGGATGAGAAAGATGATAATGGTGACAGTAGTTCTGATGATGAACACACCTGGTCAGCAGATGTAAAGAAAAAACATCGGGAAGTTGTCAGAGAACAGAAATTATTGGAACGAGCAGAAAGAAAAGGACAGGTTGGGGGATCAAAACCAAAGTTCTACGAGATTAAAGAAGGCATGGACCTTAACAAAAGTGGGAAAGATGTAATAAAGTTGAAGAAAGAGAAAAAGTAAGTCTAATTACTGTTTCTCAGGAAATATTCTTTATAAATTAGGCTGCATCAAGCAAAAGGACAGACAATAATGATGTAGTATATTATAGCATAACTAATTTGTTTTTGACATACTATTAAATGTATCGGTAAATTTTATTATTCTTAGGAGTACTTACATATTAATGACCCACAACAAATCTAACTTGTTTTCGTTCTGTAGCATGATATGCGGTAATGTGTTTTGTTTGTATTTGCTGTCAGTTATATGTATTTGGTGATAATCCTGATGTTGGATTTGGATCAGTAAGTAATTTGATTTGATTAGACCCGAAACAGTTTGCCACCATTTTGTAAAGAGACACAACCTTTGCAGACAGCAAGTTGCCTCCCTACTGTTTGAAACTTTCAAAACTGGGCTGCTCTAACAGGAAGATTTTACTCACAGGGGAGAAAAATTCCTTAGAGGTGTTTCTATTCCCAAAAAAACTTGTCTGGGTCTTTGCTGTTGTAATTGGAATTTTATCTCAGTGCTCAACTCTTAATTAAAGTACATTGTCCTAACTGTCCTGAAATTTCCATACACCAAAATTTCTGACCAAATGGCAAATGTTAACAGTGCAGACCCAGGTCAGACTGTCTGATCAGGTTCTACACTGTTTGCCATTCTGCTAAGCATTTTAACAAACACCTTCATAAAAAGCAAAATTTAACCGATTCATGCCAAATGAACTCTTCTACCTGAAGTTTTTGGACAGGTCCATTTCTAATAGAAGGGGTGTCAGGTTAGTTTTTATTATGACCATGTTTTATAGAAATTCCTTCTATGCAAATGGTCTAGACCCTGATCGAATGCCACATTCTGGGGCATCTGATCTGTGTCTAGACTGTTTGCCAATGTCCCATTTATGGGACGCTAGGCATAAATGGACTAAGCCCAAACAGTACGGAATAAAGTGTGAAAGTTTTGGCTATTTACTGTATTGAATATTTCTGTTGCAGGAAGTCTTTAGCAGAACGCCTAGAAGCACAAGAGGAACTCAGTATTACCGGTGATAAGGGAAATATGGGGAACAAGGAACTCACATTTTCTTTAAAAAGGGTAAGTAACCTACAGCTTTTCAGCAGAGGGGATCAACACTGTTCCAGAGGTATCAAGATATATTTTTTTTCTTTGCAAAAACAAGTTTTAGTATTTCATTTAAGTAAATTTATTTTGCAAGGCAATTATGAGATGTTGCGTCATACCTTTTGGTTGAAAAAAGTGCCTTATCTGGAAGCATGCCAGTACATATAATTGGATGGTACAGATGTTTAGAAATTACATTATAGTTAAAATAATTTGAAAGGGAAAAAATTTTTTATATCCCTGTATAAAGCAGACATGAATGTAGTATATCTTGGCATAGTGATTATGTCCCCCCCCACCCCCCCACTCCCTACCACAGGGGTGGGGGGCAGGGGGGAGGGGTTGGGGGGAGACATACTGTTTTTGGGACGGATCCCATTGGCGGTGGCATTAAACTTCTTGTCCGCTCCGTAACGTGAATACCCTTTGGAATATATTTTGATGGTACTTGGTAGAAATGTAGATCAGGATGAGGTGACATGTCACATACAAGATTGACAACTCTGGCTTTCTTACTTTTGGAGTTATCACCCTTTGTTTTATTTGAAAAAGATTTCGTGTCTGCTCTGTAACTCTAATACCCTTTGGAATATTTTGAAGGTACTTGGCAGAAATGTAGAACAGGAGCAGATGACGTGTCTCTGATAAGAATGACAACTCTGCCTTTCTTACATTTGGGATTATCTCCCTTTGTTATATTTGACAGTGATAATCCATTGATTTCATGTCTGCTCTGTAAGTCAAAGACCCTTTGACAACTCTGCCTTTCTTACTTTTGGCGTTATCTCCCTTTATGTCTGACAGTGATTATCCATTGATTTCCTGTCACTCTGTAAGTCAGACCCTTTGGAATATTTTATGATACTTGGTAGAAATGTAGAACAGTACGACATGTCACATACAAGAATGACAACTCTGCCTTTCTTACTTTCGGCGTTATCTCCCTTTGTTATGTCTGACAGTGATTATCCATCGAATTCGTGTCCGCTCTGTAAGTCAAAGACTCTTTGGAATATTTTTATGATACTTGGTAGAAATGTAGAACAGGACCAGACGTGTTGCGTACAGGAATGATAACTCTGGCTTTCTTATTTTAGGAGTTATCTCCCTTTGTTTTGTTTAAAATAGCTCATCTGCTCTGTAACTGGAATACTCTTCAGAATATTTTGATGGTACCTGGTAGAATTGTAGAATAGGACAAGACTACATGTTCCTTACAAGAATGACAACTCTGCTTTCCTAACTTTTGCTGTTATCTCCCTTTGTTATATTTGACACTGATTATGCATTTATTTAGTGTCTGCTATGAAGTCGAACACACTTTGGAATATTTTGATGATACTTGGTACTAATGAAGAACAGGACCAGACGACATGTCACATACAAGAATTACAATTTTGGCTTTTTTTTTAATTTTTGAGTTATCTCTCCTTCTTGTATTTGAATTTGATTTCTTGTCTCTGCTCTGTAACATGAATACCCTATGGAATATTTTGATGATGCTTGGTACAAATGTAGAACAGGATGAGATGACGTGTTGCGTACAAGAATGACAACTCTGGCGTGATTGGGGGGACATTCGTTTTTTTCTAAAAACCTTATCTAGTTTCACTTAATGCTTAGCATGCTGGGTATAATTTTCAGCAAATGGCGTTTTGAAATATTTTTGCATGAAATGTCAAAGCCAATTTTTTGGGAAAAGTTATAAAAATGCCATCAATTTGTCAGTTGCTGAATTTGTCCAGAGGATGGTACAGATTAAAGAAAACATTAATGATAACCACGTTTAAAAAAAAAGTAGAAGACCTTTGAAATATAATCTTTATGAAATCCTTCATATGCAGAGGACTTGTTAACCAGGTGATAATTCTGAGATTTTTTTCTTATTTTTCAATATAAACATGTTGTGGGTACTCATTAGAAGTGCCTCACCAAAACAGATGCACTTCTAATGAGTATCCACAATGTAGGTTTTTTTTTATGGAGAATTAAGAAAACATTATCACAGAATGATCACCAAATTCTTATTAGAAAAAGTCTCCCAGAATTATCATCAAATTCTTATTCCCCATTTAAACATATGTTCTGGGTACTCATTAGAAGTGCCTCATCTATAAAAAAAACTTCTTGTGGGCACTCACTAGAAGTGCCTTAATGAAGTTTGAGGTTTTAATGGAGAAACAAGGAAAATTATTCCAGCATTATCATCAAATACTTTTCCTTAGCAAATCCTCTGAAAAAATTATACTATTGTTTCTCAATTATTCAGACTCCAAGGGAATTAAGAAGAGATGCTGAAGAAAAGGAACATCTGGCTGAGAGGAAGAAAGTCAGACGATCTGCTCATGAAATCTCTAAAACAATCAAAGACAAACCAAAGTTTTGGATGGGAAAGAGAGTGAAATGAGATCCTGAGAATAATCTTTGGCATTCTGAATTCAAGTACATTTGTACTAGCAGATGACATTTAAAAGAGTTTTCTTATTTTTCCAAAGAAAGTAGGGTTTGACATTTGTCTTAATATAAAATAAGAAGCCCTACTTTCAAAGAAAAATATTCACAAAAAATGTCATTTGTTGTCTGTTGACTTAGCCAAAGGCCTAAGAGTAACAGTATTAGTGACCGGCATTGCTCCAGAAAAGCCCAAATTCTTGCAGTCTGATCAGTGTCTGTATACTGGGTCATTGCTTTTATTAATCCCCCACTGCGAAGCAGATGGGAGATTATAGAAATGGCCTTCGTCTGTCCATCTGTTCGTCCGTCTGTCCTTTTGTAACACTTTCTTGTCCGCTCCATATCTCCCGAACCCTTTGAAAGATTTTCATGAAACTTTAGTCAAATGTTCGCTCAGTGAGTCAATGTGCAGAACCCACAAGTCAACCATGCCAACTCAAGGTCACAGGTCATGGTCATGGGTTTGAGTCTTGAATTTCGTGTCCTCTCCATATCTCCTATACCCCTGGAAGGATTTTCTTTAAACTTTGGTCATATGTTTGCTCAATGAGACGATGTGCTGAACTCATAACTCAACCATGCCGACACAAGGTCAAGGTCACAGTTCAAGGTCACAGGTTTGAGCCTTGAATTTCATGTCCGCTCTGTATCTCCTATACCAGTAGAAAGATTTTCTTTAAACTTTGGTCAAATGTTCACTTTAGAATCAATAACTCAACCATGCCGACTCAAGGTCAAGTCACAGTTCAAGGTCATGGGTTTGAGCCTTGAATTTCGTGTCCACTCTGAATCTTCTTTACCCCTGGGAGGATTTTCTCTAAACTTTGGTCAAATGTTCACCTGTGCAGAACCCATAACTCAGCCATGGGGACTCAAGGACAAGGTCACAGTTCAAGATCGCGAGTTTGAGCCTTGAATTTCGTGTTCACTCGATATCTCCTTTACCCCTGGAAGGATTTTCTTTTAATTTTGGTCAAATGTTTGCCTCAGTGAAGTGATGTGCAGAACTCATAGCTCAACCATGCAGACATTCAAGGTCACAGTTCAAGGTCACAGGTTTGAACCTTGAAGTTTGTGTCCGCTCTGTATCTCCTTTACCCATGGGAGGATTTTCTTTAAACTTTGGTCAAATGTTCACCTCATTGGGACAATGTGCAGAACCCATAACTCAGCCCTGCGGACTTGAGGTCAAGGTCACAGTTGAAGGTCACGAGTTTGAGCCTTAAATTTGGTGTCAGCTCCATATCTCCTTTACCCCTGGAAGGATTTTCTTTAAACGTTGGTCAAATGTTTGCCTCAGTAAGATGATCTGGCTCTAAACTTTGGTCAAATGTTCACCTCAGTGGGACAATGTGCAGAATCCATAACTCAGCTATGCTGACTCAAGGTCACAATTGAAGGTCATCAGTTTGAGCAATGAATTTTGAGGCCGCTCCATTGCCATTCAGACTACCTTATTAAATTTGGGTCAAATGTTCACCTTAGTGAGATGATGTGTAGAACCTATAACTCAAGGTCAAGGTCACAACTGAAGGTCATCCATCTCTTTCTTGTTCGCTCCATATCTCTTGAACCCTTGAAAGATTTTCATGAAACTTTGGTCAAATGTTTGCCTTAGTGAGGTGATGTGCAGAACCCATAACTCAAGCATGCCAATTCAAGGTCAAGGTCTAAGTTAAAGGTCATGAGTTTGAGCCTTGAATTTCATGTTCACTCCATATCTCCTGAACCCTTTGAAAGATATTTATTAAATTTGGGTCAAATGTTTGCCTTAGTGAGATGATATGCAGAACCCATAACTCAACAATGCAGACTCAAGGTCATGGTCACAATTGAAGGCCACCAGTTTGAGCCTTGAATTTTGAGGCAGCTCCATTGTCATTCTGCGGCGGGAGATATAGCTGTCCTTCAGACTGCCTTGTTTTTATGGTGGTACATAGCGCGTGATAAGAAGGGGTATCTTAATTTCTCCACATATGTTGTGGTACTCATTAGCACTTCTAATGTTATCAACAACATATGTCTTTGTGGAGAAATAAGAAAAATATCAGTCCTTTTTTGTAGAAAGGAAGTCTGTTATCTGGAGTTATTGTGGTGTCAAATATTACATATTAAAAATAAATGCACAGCAAAAAATAAATGCACATGTACTTATGCTCCAAACAGAATTAATTAAAAATTCCATGGCATAATCATTTGACTGCAGACAGACTTTTGTCCACTGGAAGCCATTAAGAGGAACTGATACACTTTCAAGGGAGACAACTAAGTCAAAATTGTTTTCTTCCTTTCTGAAAAGGGATCTACTCACAGTATAGTGAAGTGAACGATCATGAAGTGGAAAGGTCCTGAAGTTCTGCTGAGGAGGAGAGAATGTGTCTATTAATGCTGATGATCTTCACAATCTGTGGGTTGAATGGATTATATATAGTCATGACAGGAATCCTTTTTTCATTAGGATCTTTTAGTGTTGTTGATTGCAGAAGTGTTGCCCTATCCGTCTGTAAGGCAATTTGAATAGCAATTTCAATCATCCATTCAGGATAGCCCCTGAGATGGAGGTTGTCAGATAATTGTTAAGTGGCTGCTCAAAATAGTTCAGGTGTACTACAGATCCTTCTCAAGTGGATCCCATTGCTATAGGGGATGCTGATTTTCTGGTGTCAGGGGTGGTACGATGTGGTGTAGGTACATGTGAGCATCTGTAGGTTTTGTGTTTAAGTCCATCCTGATATATCCTCCATCTGCGTCTTTGAATACTGTTACATTCAGAAAGTTGACCTGTGTTTGGCTGATGCCAACAGTAAATTTTATCAAGACGGACACTGTTTAAGGCCTCAGTGAAGGAGTACTTTATGTGGTGTAGACATCATAAATATATTGTCTGTATATCTCCACCAGACAAATGGTGAAAGGTGGCGTGTCTTCAGAAAATATTTCTCCATTAATAACAGAATGAAATAGTTACAGAAAGAGAGATAGTATTACAGAATTAACATTGTGAAAGCAGTTATGAATTAAATTTGATCAGCAACTAATACATTTATAATTATACCTTGTTCAGTTGAATTGTTAACAGCTGTTGTATATTTTACCACACTCGGCTAATTCAGCAGATGACAAATTGTTAACATTTTTATTGTTTTTTTTTTTTTTTTTCTTCCAGAAAACAGGATTTGACATTTCATTGAAATTGGAGACAATTTACATGAAATGTCAATTCCCCTTTTCTGGGGAAAAATAGACAAAAAATATTTCAGTATGTCGTCTGCTAAAAATTTTACCCAGGGCCCAGTTGTTCAAAGCTAACGACATCGTTAGTTAACGATTCGTTAAAATTTACATCGAGTGATATGCAAATATGCTGAATTTTTTTGCTGAAAAAATGTGAGTAGCTTTTGCTACCGGTACTCACATTTTTTCAGCAAAAAATATCAGAATATTGTATATTGAATCCGCTAAAACGAAATGACCCTTAACGAGCTTGTTAAGCTAACGACGCTTTGAACAACTGGGCCCTGCTAAGCGTTACCCGTTAAAGTGCCAATCATAACTGCAGTAGAGTACATTTTAAATAATTTTATTATTTTTCAGAGAAAAATAGAGCTTGACATTTCATGTGAAGTGTCTGCTAGTCAGACAATTCACATGAAATGTCAAACTTTGTTTTTCCTGAAAAATAATAAGAATAAAAAATAGACTGTTGTCTGCTACAATTTTGCTTGGCATTTTAAGGGTTAACTGACTTCATGCAAAAGGGCACAAATTAATGCACGTGAACAGCAAAAGCCTAGATCAGCCAGCACACCTTATAGTAGACCAGTCTTTCGTTTCATCTTGCATAGATTCAGATTAAAGGCACTTTTTTAAACCTGAAAGTACTGATATTTTTCTTATTTCTCCACAACGTGTTTGTGAAGAAATAAGAAAAATATTTACCTAAAACTCCCTCTTATCTGGTACTATGCAGCTCTAGCCTCCGTGAAGTTCAAAAACTACACTAGGCCTCTGTTGTTTGCAGAATATGGAATGCATAAAATGGACCCTTTTGACATTTATGATTAGCAAAGCCCCAGATCAGCATGGGTGATTGCTTTTGCATATGGTGTTAATACTCTTTTCCTTTATTCGCCTCATATGACTAAAGCCCCTTTTGCATGACAGCGAAAGAGTGTGCAAAATACTGCTTAACCTCTTAGAGGACTAAGCCTGCCCAGTAAAAGTGTGGTTAGGTAAACTGGATGACCCCAGTGGGTTGACTGGGCAGTAAAACCTCAACACAAAGTATGACAGCCCATTTTACCAACTACAGTGCCCCCTCCCTGCAGCAGCAGCAACTATGGGGGAGATGCGAAACTGGCTGTTGTAGAAAGGGAGCTTTTGTAGAGAGGTTAAAAATATACTTAAATGGTAATTTGAGAAATTAGAAAAGTGGCTGTTAGAAAGCAATTCTGTAGATAAGACACTTTATTAATGAAAAAGAGTGATATTTTTCCTTTGTTTGCCATGATAACATGTTGTGGTATTCATTAGAAACCCCTCAGTGAGGTGCTTCTACTGAGTACCCACAACATGTTTTCATGTAGAAATAAAAAATATTAATCCAGGGATGAGAATTTTTCTCTTTTTAGAGGATTTCCTCTTTTTTTCACTGAAACTTGCTCAAATAAAAATGATCAGATTTGCTCCAATTTGTAAAAATTGGTCTTTTGAATGGGGTATGGGGAGGGGAGGGGGGGTCTTCTTTTTTGTATAGATTTCCTTTTTTTTTATTGAAATCATGTTCTCATCCCTGTTAACCTAAAACCCCTCTTATTTGGAGTTATGCATAAGGAGGTGGCTGTTTTTAAGAGGATCATTCATAGCTTTTCTGTTTTTTACAGGAAAGGCATATTGTTAATGTCTACAATACTTTGTTATATGCAACATTAAAATGCATAATTTCTGTTTCTTCTTACTTGTATCTGAGAGCCGTCCCAATGTAAGGCCTGCAGTGGGTACATTAATATTAATACCATAGCCCTAAACAAGAAACTTTTTTAATTAACAGAAACTTTATGAATTAACAGAAACTTTTAGTAACAAGATCTGATAGTTTTTGCTCAATTGAGCCGATGCTTCTATGTGAGCCTGTAGTAGCCAGGTGTCTATTGTTCCTCTGTCATCTGTCATTTTTTTCAATCTTCTCCCCTGTAGCTACTGGCCCAATTGACTCCTCCGTCAAGTCACTTGACCATTTAACTGACAACCGCAACTGCCCATTCAAAATAGCTAATAAGGTAATTGTCAATGTTTTTAGTTAGACAAACAAATCAACACATGCTTTTTACAGATAAACACAGGTATATCAATACAAAGTTTGTCTAAGGAAATTCACGTGGGCGTGGTTATAACTGCCTGACGGAGGAGTCAGTTGAAGACTAATGGGCAATTTGCTAAATGATCCCAAGTGTGAAATGTATTCTTGAAATAGAGATCAACTTTACTCTGTTTTTGAGCAACAATAGTTCGGGTCAATTTGAGCAGAAATACAGCTTTACCTTTGTTCAAGAAATGTAAAATTTGAAACAGCTTCTGCTTTAAACTGACAGATTTCAAATTAACTTTCATGTAGAGCTTCCATGGATCAGGGGGACTGAAATTTGTTTGAACACAAAGATCATATGAACATGGATGCCATGTCTATACTCAATAAAAACCTTTAAAAATATTCTTCAGAACATAATGGTTCTATACACAGTAACCATACTCGGAAACAGATCCAGGATTATTTAATAGGGGGGTTCAAAATTTCTGAGAGAGTTCAAATTGATCCAGTTATACTATGTATTCAAACAGAAATGTCTGAACAAACAAATATGGCATCTTATCAGGGTCTATACTGTTTGCCACTTGTCCAGAATTTTAGACAAGTTCTTAGGTAGTAAAATGTTGAAATTTTAGAAGTGTATTGTAAGGTAAAAAGTATGGATTGTGAACATTTTAGAGTAAATACCATACCCAAACTTAACCTAATAGTGGTGGGGGTTTGACTGAACCCCTTGAACCCCATCTGGATCCACACTTGATACTGATAATATCGAGGGTTGAGCGCAAGACTAGCGTAAGTCAGATGGTTGTTTTTCCCCAAACCTAATCTCCTCACCATGAAGGCGTTATGAAGATTACAACATTTCTTTCTGTAAACAATGAAAATTTAGGTGCCATTGCTCGTATGAGCAATGGCACCTAAATTTGCATTGTTTACAAAGGGGTCCAAGTTGCCCCTAAACAAGGGTTTCAAAAATATGTTTTGAGTTACTATAGTCTTGCGCTCAACCCTCGATATTAAAATGATGAATTTAAGATTCCCAAAGAATGCCAAAATCAGTTTGCAGATCTCCATATCCTCAGCATTTAGGTATTCAATAAAGAGCAAATGATTTTCTGATCTTATTTGTGCAGAAAAACAAATGTGTGCACTCGTCAGAAGTATCAATAACATAGTTGAATGTTGTTACATTACCATTTTAGTTTGATATGATACAGGTAGTCTGATAAAGTTGTCATTTGCACAATCTGTCTTTCTGTGAAAAAGATTAATTTCTTGTATGGGGCTTCTGTCACTGAGAGCTCTAGTTAAAACACCTTTTTCAACCAAAAAGTACTGATATTTTTGTCGCATCTCCTTGGCTATCAATATTTATGTGTACCCTCTTGTTCAAGTCCATTTCTCAATAACTGTTATATTTATTACCATCTTAACTAGTTAAACACACTTTCTCCCTAGCAAGGACTCAAACGGTAATATTTTGTGCCCATGGCCTATTTTTTTTTGTGGTCTAACAACTTTGCTATTTTTATATCAATTGGGGGTGGTCGGGTGTGGCGAAGGTTTCGTATATCTTGTGTCACTCGGGCATCCAACTGAGATTGGCTTATAATTGGGCAAGGCTTGCTTTCTTTGTAGCAGGTAAGCGTAGAGGGGGAATGTTTTAATTTCTTCTTTTTCTTCACTTTTATTCCTGTTCCTCTTGCTTCCCTGTCCCCCTTTCATTTCCTCAACTATCTCTTCTATCTCTTTCCTCCCTTTCTCTGGGAGACAACACAAAAAGACTCACAAGGGTTGACGTGTCGTTAAACCCCACTCGATCAATTTATATCAATCCTAGCATTAAGCTCCACCTCTGATTGACTGTTACACCTACATTCATCTAACATGGTGTGGTTTTATCATGATCTAGGTCAAATGAAACAGGAATGATTATTAATTTAAGCCCTAGCATGAAGAAAATACCCTTATGTCAAACTGTAACTCAAACACCAAAGGCTTAGTAATGAAGGCCCTGATCAGACTGAACACACCTGCTGATCTGTTCCTTCATTGCCTGTAGATTCTGTATGGACCCTTTTCTCTTGTTTTTGCTCATTTAACCCATTTTGGCCAAATGGTATCACTCTTTGGACAGGTCCATTTTCTATATAAGTGTTGTCTAGTTAATTTTTATTGTGACCATGTTTTACAGAAATTCCAGTTTTTAATGCAAACAGTGTAGACGCAGATCAGATGCAGCATTCTGGGGTATCTGATCTGGGTCTAACTGTTTGCCAATGTCCCTTTTATGGGACGCTAGGCGTAAATGGGTTAATCTGCTTTTCCTTTAGGCCTGACACACATTTAAACTGAGGATAGTTAGGCAATGCAATCAATGTGAAATATTCTGTCTTGTTAAGAAATGAATTACTAAGTTCACAACATTTTCCAAAATCTTCAAAAAATCCAGACACAAGATGCCACATCTGTTCACTATCATTATATATCTGGAACTTCTTGATCCCACACTCTCTCTGAAAACAGAAGAACTTTTTCCCTAACACTACAATGTTTGTACCAAATTGGAATTTATCACTGAACGTCACTTTACTGAATGAATTCTCTTCTTGAAATGGCATTTTCCACACTTTATTAACTCCCTCCGACTCCCTCAGTGAGAACTCGGGATCTATCTTCCAGCTGTATTCCTTTGGAAAACAGTAAAGAGTATTGTTATGACAGACCGGGAACTGTAAGGGATGAAAAGAAGCAGGCCTGTCTATCGTTGTCCAGGTCTGTCTGTTGAAGTCATAGCAGAAACAGTCTCCCTTGAAAGCAAACAGTTTGTCTTTATATTTTGTCATTTCTATACTGTAGGCATGCTGAGGGAGGTGTGGCAGTTCATACCAAGTATCTGAAAATATATCAGGCCTCGAGGTTATAAAACTTTTCATGCTCAACTCAGCTGAGCATGTAATTTGTTCTGCTAATAAATCTCAAATTACTAACAAATGCAAATTCTTTCTTGCTAAACATAGCTGAGCATGAAAATTTATCTGCAAATAAATATAAAAAAGCCAACTATTGTTGGCATTTTCATATTTATTAGCTGAGAAAATTTTATGCTCAGCAGAGCTGAGCACGAAAAAAGTTCTATAACCTCGGGGCCAGGACCCAGCTGTTCAGAGCATCATTAGCTTCAAAGGTGCTTTTTTTCTATTAAAGAGTATTGATATTTTTCTCAGTTCTCCATGAAAACATATACAGTGAACCCTCGTTATAACGTCAGCATTTGTTTCCAAAGATGTTGCCATTAAAATGAATTTGCTGTTGTACAGAATACTTAAGTAGCAGACTGATGTGTAAGAAAGGTCCTGTTTTGTTCTTATTTTCTCATAGAACATATATTTTGGATATTTGTTAGAATTGCCTCATTGAGGCAATTCTAACAAATATTCAAAACATATGTTTCTTTAAAGTATTAAATACAATATTCTTGCGTAATTTGTGTAATTGTTACCTTTTAAGCGAAGGTTTTGTGTCAGTCAAAACCTTTTTTTCTGGGAAAAATAAGAAAGTCATTTCAATATGTCTTCTGCTGAAAATTTTCCCCAGAGTGCTAAGCGTTAATGAAGTCATTGTGCAATCTGGACCATTTAGCATATTGTATATTCGATACACAGACCTTTTTTATGAAGAAAAAAATGTGACTTCATATCCTACCATGCAATTATCTATGTTAATATCTATGTTAAACTTCTTGTTAAAATGTCACATTGACAGAACTTTGTTGAACTAAATGTTGTTGTGCAATCTGGACCATTTAGCATATTGTATGTTTGATATACAGACCTTTTTTAGGAAGAAAAAAATGTGACTTCATATTCTACCATGCAAATATCTATGTTAAACTTCTTGTTAAAATGTCACATTGACAGAACTTTGTTGAGTTAAATGTCGTTTTTACATCTGGGCCCAGGGGTTAATTCTGTTGTTGTTTTGCAGATAAAGGGACAGAAATACAAGACAGTCTATTTATATTGCTGTGGCTTGGGTCCATGGAATGGCATACAATATTATAAGTGAATAGTATTATAACGAGGCTAAAATATACACAGCTCCAGATAATAGCACTATTCAGAATTTTTTCTTTTGTCTTTGCATCAGGTGTAAAAACAAAAACAGCTGTGTTTCCGCTAACCCAACCAACTCCATTTCAAACCCCTGACTCTGCTATTTTTTATCAGTAAAAATGCAAAATAAAAAAGTAAAGCACTGACCCTCAACAAAATACATGTATTTTCATAAAATTACAGACCCGACCCTGTTCTTTTCTGGAGAAAAAATAAAAAATTAAAAAAGTTTCTCCTACCTACCAACCAAATTTTTTTCAGCATGTTAGCGGAAAAACAGCTATTATTTTTTATGCCTCATATATATCTTGTGAATTTGTTTTGGTGCCAAAAACATCCTGAATTATCTTATTTTTTTCACCTGATCTGGAATATTAAATATAAAAATGTAAAAAAAAAACAAAAAAAAAACTAGAGAAAATTCACATTTATTGGGCCACCTCACCCCCATTCAAATGTCCAAATATTGGGCCACCTTACCTGCTTCTTTGCTCAGGCTTGTCTGATTACTTAGGGTAAATATGGTATTCAGTATTTACGAATGCCACACTGTTGTCTTTTCTTTGGCCAAGTTCATATGTGCTCAGAGAAAACCAAGTACAAGCAGCATATCCTCACAGTCTGATCATGGCTTTCACGGTATACTGTACATCAGAACATATCCTGTGGCTACTTATTAGAATGATCTCAATGAGGCCATTGCAATGAGTACCCACAAGATGTGTTTTGATGCAAGACTAACAAAATATTATCTTTTGAATATTCATTTTATCCAGATTTATGACTATATGCCAGATCCTCTCTTAAAATCTCCATAAGAAGGCAGTGCCACCAAATGACACTTTTTCAAGCGTGCACCAGAATGTGACGTATCACATAAAAATGTAATTTGTTCTAAGTCCTCCATGAACGAGCCAACTAACTGCACAGGTTCATCTTTGTTTTGCCACTGAAGAGTGTAAAACTTTTTCTTTACAATAACAACACTACTGCCTAGCAGAAATTCTTTTGAATATGGAATATTTTGAATACTTCTAAGTTTCTTATCATATCTTGAACACAATAGTAAAGCCTTTTTTGCCCGAAATATATCATAATCCAAATTATCACTGCAATCCAGTTTTGGAAATGTATAAACATAACTGTTATAGATGAGTGGGTAAACACGAGTTCTCAAGTTTGCCGGTATGATGTCTACCCAGGATTTTGTCGCAATATCGTAGTAATGGCTTGTGCTTGCAAAAATAAAAATCCTCTGATTATGAAATGAGGCCTCATATTTACATTTAGCACTTGGTATATCAGGAAGGACTTTCCAGACATCTGAAAAATAGGAATCTGCTGTCAGTCTTAAGAAAAATTTGTTTGTTTGTGTTGAGGTTTTATGGCCCAGTCAACCCATTAGGGTCAAGTTGGGCATGGTCAATTGACCTAACTACATTTTTTCCAGGGCAGGCTTAGTCCTCTAAGTGATTCACAAGTACTTTTGCACATTCTTTCGCAAGAAAATGACAACTGCCCTTCTTGAATCAGCGGAAGGGAGAGAACGACCATAGAAAACATTTCATGATCAATGAAACATTTCATCGATGAATGTTGCCAGTCCTTGCCGGGATCGAACTGGCGACAGTCTGATCTCCAGTTGGACACACATCTTAAGTAAAATAAACTGTATTTTAGTCTTGGTAAAAATATAAATGAAGTTACCAAGCAAATGCCACAATCATGAAGCACTGCCTTCCCAAGGCTAGGGAAGGAGATGAGGAGCATATGATGACAAGACAAAACAGCTCAACTGTGAAAACCAACACTGCACCAGAGGAACCACCTAGGAGCACTTGATACACCTGGTAGATTTTGTGCTATCTTTACAAGGGAGACAACTTTTTATGACTTCCTGTTTGCTTTCCTGCGACCCAGACTCTTCTAAACAAAAAGTCTACTACAAAAGGAAAGAATTCTTTCCTTTTGGAGTAGACCCCTTTTAAAAAGGTAGAAAAGATGTTGGACAGAGTTGTCTCCATTAAAAGTGTATTCATTCCCCTTAAATACAGGCTAAAAAAGAGACTGTTCATGGATGTTTTTTTGATATTCAGATTCCATTTATCTCCCAGACACAGAGAGAAAGACACAGCTACATACAAAGTCTTCAGCCATTAATCCATTTATGGTTGAGTGGACTCGTCTACCACCACTCTTTGGACCAGTCTATTTCCACAGTGTGTCTATGTTTTATAGAGACTATTACAGTTAATGCAAACAGTAGGAATCTCTATCTCTATATCCTGATCAGACCGCATTCTGTAATGTCTGATCTGGGTCTTCACTGTTCGTCAATTACACTTGTAAGGGTCTCCAGACTAAAATGAGTTAAGCTCATGGCCTAGAAATGTTTGAGATAGTGTTCCTACTGTGTTGATGGCCTGTACAGAAATACTTTGGTAACTTTCTTAGTGTAGTCAGGTAAGTACTAAGAAATGAAAAAAATGGGGGAAAATGTTAAATGTATATCCTTTCTAAGTTATTTAACCTTTACAACTCTCTTGGCAAATTCAGCAGATGACAAATTGATTGTATTTTTTATTATTTTTCCCAGAAAATAGCTTTGTCATTTCATGCAAATTCAGGCAATATGAAAGCCTATTTTCTGGAAAAATAACAAAACATTTCAAAATATCTTACCCAGAATGCTAATCATTCAGAGATGAAATGAATGATAATTTTCCTTTTTTTTAAACATTCCTTCAAAATCCACATTCCTTCAAAACATGGCTTAATATATTTCTTTTGAATGTCAAATAATGTCAATAAAATCTAGGTCATGTTCAAAACTGGGTCATATGTTGTGGATATTGAGTCACTTCTATTGAGAAACAAACATGTTTTTGTGGAGAAATAAGAAAAAATGCTTTTTGGTTGAAAAGACAAAATGTGTCTTTTCACTACAGCTATATTGGACTAAACCTACCTTGTTCTATATCATATTCCTCAAATGTGGACAGACATTTTCTGTATTTTCCAAACCCTCCAAGAACAAAGTAGCTTGTTTCTGAGGCACATGCTCCATGATGTCTACGACAAGAGGGCAGGTCTGTTAGATGCTTCCACTTCAAAGTGAAACTATCAAACTGCCAAACTTTTGTCTCATACACTTGCCTGTCAAGATCAGGCTGACCTCCCGAGATATACATATATCTCCCTGTAATATAAAAGTTATCTGAATATGACCATGCTGCAAGTAATAATTAAGGTAGCTGAAACCAAATAATGAAATGACTAAATTAAATAAAATGTGTAACAATAACTTGCCTAGCAGGCAGATATCTGTCAAAAATTGAAAAGATTTGCCCATCAGCCAGGTCTCCATGTTATCAATGCACAAATTTGGTTAAACTCTACTGACATTTACTCAAGTTATTGTCTGGCAAAAAGAATATGGACATGTGGCGGGTAGATAATTCTGTTGAAAATTGAAGAAATTTGCCAACTAGCAATCTCCCACCACAGTATCAAGGCATATACCACATATGGTGAAAATTCATTGACACATACTCAAATTAACATCTGTAAATGAAAATACAGATATGTGGTGGGCAGAAAACTCTGTCAAAAATTGACAAAATTGGCCTACCAGCAATCCCAAACAAGATCTCTATGATATCAATGCACATACCAAGTTTGGGGAAAATCCACTGACATTTACACAAGTTATCTTCTGGAAATGAAAAAAAAAGACTGGCACAGGCACCTCCAACATGAAACCATAAAACCCTGCCCTTATCCTGTGGTGGGTATAAAGCTGTTTATCTAGTCATATGAATACATTTAGTATTTAAATATATATACTGGATCAGTTTTATGATCTGCGTTTTAAGATCTGCTGTCTTTAATGGGACGTTAGATTTTCTGCTCTGCTATTTTTTACAAGGGAGACAACTTTTGCAATTTTTTCTTTTCTTTTTTTTTTTCTTGATTGGGTCAATTCTAAAAGGAAAGAAATTCTGTCCTTTTATCATGTCCTTTTATCAGAGGACTTGTTAAGAAGAAGTATTAAATGATAAATCTGATATAATTTTCTCCCATTCTAGAAATAGATGCTCATTAAAAAAAAAACAAGAATAGTCAAATATACTGAAAATTTTACCACCAAAAAATGAAAATTTTCAGATAAAAATTCTAATATTTTTCATGTTACTGCTCAAAACAGAGATTGTGGGTACTCGTTACAACCGCCTTGCTTAGGTGGTTCTAACGAGAACCCACAATCTATGGTTTTTGAGCAAAATAAGAAAAATAATGTATACCCCTGTAAACCCCAGTTTTACTATATAAAAGTGGGGTTTAAGGGGGTCAACAATATATAGATGTGTTCATGTTGTGTAGGAACTCATTTGTGGCAACCCAGTGAGGCACTTCTCCTGAGTACCCACAACATATCTTTTATGGAGAAATATGAAAAATTTTACCAGAATTATCACCAACTACATTTACTCCTCCTTAATAAGTCCTCTGTTTTACAGTAGATCCTCTTCTGAAAAGGGGTTTCTGAAATGGAGTGGAGCAAATTCTTTCCTTTTTAAAGTAGACCCCTCTTTGGAAGGGTGCCAAAACATAGAGAAAATCCCTTTTCAGAAGGGGCTTGGTGTACAGAAAAGCAAACAGGAAGTAACAAGTTAGTTCCCTTACAATGACTGGTGGAAAAACTACTAGCTGTATCTATTCATCTTAAACATATTCTTCCCAAGACAGAATGTTTTAAGGTCAACATATTTAAACTGTATCTTATGTTGAACCTCATCTGTAAAGCTTTATAAATATCAAAACAATTATGACAGTAAAATATAACTGGACATGAATTTATTAACTTTACCAACACAAGGAAGGTACATGACAAACTTTGCAAAGAAAAGAGGATTTCCTGTCCCTACATTAGTAAATGTAGGTAATTATTATTCTTACCCACCAAATTTTCAGGATGTTTGTAAGATGAACTGATTCACTTCCAAAAGAGAGTTCTCTAAGTTAGAATAAGTGTATCTTTTTACAAAAGGAGGTCAACCACTCTAGAAGAAAAGAAGTGGTCCTTTGGACAACTGAATATTTCCTGAAAGGTGAGGATGGGGGCTACTATTATAAAGGGAAGAATTTGCTTACAGGGGAATAAATGCCTTCATTGAGAATAGCCTGCTTTGAGAAGGATGGCAAATATTTTCATTCAAAATGATCTACGTTGAAGGTGTATTCAGTCACCTCAACATCATGACCCAGAATTACTTTATTTACCTTATTTGGAATGACATGCCTGAGAAAACAATGTAGACCCAGATCAGATGCTGCAGAATGTGACATGATCTGATCAGGGTCTTCACTGTTTACCATTCATCCAGGAGTTTTTTTAACCATATCAATAGGTACGAGGGTGAGTCAATAAGTAAACAGCCTATCCCATTTCCGATGGACCGAGACGGTCATGATTTTCATGCTTTGTTTCAATATATGTTTTATATATGGGTACAAAATTGCACACGTATCGAATCATTCTTTAAAAAGATATTGAATGTCAAACATGGCTAGTGATGCAAAGGCATGCTCTTCATCTAAAGTTGAGTACCGTGCTGTAATTCGGTACTTGTATTTAAAAGGTAAAACAGGCAAGGAAATACAAGGCGAGTTAGCCGATGTTTATGGGTCTTCTGCACCATCTTATGCTCAGGTTTAATTCTGGGTAGGGGAATTCAAACGCAGAAGAAGGTCTTTAGAAGTGAAGCCAGGTCTGGATGCCCACTGGATGCCACCAACGAAGAAATGTGTAAGAAAGTTTGGGATCTGGTATACTCTGATAGGCGAATTCAGGTGGAAGAAATAGCGCAGGCATTAGGCATTTCACATGGTAGCTTTTCAACAATCTTACATGATCGTTTAAGTATGCACAAGCTAACAGCCCGTTGGGTCCCCAAATCCCTTAGCGATGAGCAAATGGCAACCACAGCATCAGTATGCAGCGCCTTGTTGAAGCGTTTTAGGTCAAAAGATGATTTTCTTTTGCATCTGGTGACTGTAGATGAGACTTTGGTTCATTATTATGAGCCAGAGAATAAAGCTCAGTCATCAGTGGTTAGGGCCTGGGTCCCCGAGGCCAAGACACAACCATCTGCTGGCAAGGTGATGGCCACAGTATTTTGGGACGCAAAGGGCGTTATTATGTTGGACTTTTTACCCAAGAGAAATACAATAACTGGAGAGTACTATGCAAACTTGTTAGACCAGCTAAGAACCGCCATCCATGAAAAATGCCAAGGTAAACTCTCTAAAGGTGTTTTGCTGCAACAGGACAACGTGAGAGTCCACACTTGCGAAGTTGCAATGGATGCTGCAGAGCGAAACGGGTATGAATTAATACCACATCCTGCCTATTCGCCTGACCTAGCTCCTAGCGACTTCTTCCTATTCCCAAACTTGAAAAAGGATATCCGAGGACTTCATTTCCAGTCTGATGAAGAAGTCGTGACGGCAGTTGAGGAGTGGGTCAATGGAAAGGACCCTGACTTTTTCAGTTCTGGGCTGATGGCACCTGAACACCGTTGGTCTAAGTGCATCACACTAGAGGGCAATTACATTGAAAAAGAAGAGGTGGATCTCAACCGGAAATAAGTTAGGCTGGTTACTTATTGACTCACCCTCGAGGTAAAATGGACATGTTCACATTTTACAACAAGTATGGTAAGGAGTTAAGGAGTCCTAATATTAAGGGTAAATACTGAAATCACAAACTTACCATATGAACAAACACTGTAGCCCATTTTCTCATCCATGCTTGAGTAAATTTCATAAAGATTGCGAAATGGTTTGAAGCACTTCTCATCGCTATCAAATTTACATATATCAGGAACTGGGTAGTCCTCAACACCACAATCATAACCCAACTCTTCACCACCAACAGTTAGAAACATAACTGGTAACTCCCGGTACTAAAAACAAACACACACTGTAAATTTCATACCTCCAGGTAAGGTGACGAATGAGCATAGCTTCCGATAAGGTGCATTTTTCAACCACATTACGAAAACACGCCTATTCAAATATACAGAAAATTTCACCTCCAAAAACTGAAAATTTTCAGATAAAAACTCTAATATTTTTTTCATATTTCTGCTTAAAACATAGATTGTGGGTACTCATTAGAACCCCCTCGATGAGGTGGTTCTAACGAGTACCCACAAACTATGTTTTGAGCAGAAATAAGAAAATTAATGTATACCCCTGTAAACCCCAGTTTTACTATATAAAAGTGGGGTTTAAGGGGTTTAAAATTATATAGGTGTGTTTTCGTGATGAAAAGTGTGGATGTTTTTCTTACTTCTCCATAAAAAAACCCTCCAGATACAGCACTTTTCATTACAAAAACACGTCTATTCAAATATACAGAAAATTTCGCTTTCCAAAAACTGAAAATTTTCAGATAAAAATCTCTGATTTTTTTTTTTCATATATCTGCTGAAAACATAGACTGTGGGTACTCGTTAGAACTGCCTAATGTGTTCCCAGTTTTACTATATAAAAGTGGGGTTTAAAGGGGGGTCAAAATTATATCAGCGTGTTTTCGTGATGTTACAAGCAAAAAGTGTTAATATTTTGGTATTTCTCAACAAAAAATATATTGTTGGTACTCATTAGAAGTGCCTCAGAGAGGCACTTCTAATGAGTACTCACAATATATGTTCTCATGGAGAACTAAGAAAAATATTTATCTAGATACTTCTTTTATCTTATAATCTGAGCTGAAATTAAAAAAGATAATTTTTGCTAGTTTTGCACCAAAACATAGCTTTGTGATTGCATGTTGGAAATGTCCCTGAATCTCTGATGCTTTAATTCTCTATATTCTAAATTCCTACCAACAATATTTTGGTTATTTCAGGAAGATGAGAATGTCTGTTTGAGTTGAAGTTTAATCTTTATATACATGCCCAGCTTATATTCTTAGTTTGCTGCACGTTTCAAATCATTATCTTAAAAACTGTAGAAGAAATTATGGAGAACTGACCCTACTATGCCATGTGTATAAGACAAATTTTATAAGTAAATCAGGGGTATGTGACTTTACCAATAATGATCCAATTAGAATTCTATGACCTTTATGCATCGGCGCAGGAGACATGAACCCTACTATGCCTTATACTATGCCATTTGTATAAGACAAATTTTCTAAGTAAATCAAGGGTATGAAACTCTACTAATAATAATTCGATCAGAGTTCTGTGACCTTCATGCACATGCTCAGTCTGTATCCTAACTATGGTGCACATTTCAAACCATTACCCTGAACAACTGAAGGAGGAGTTGCTAGGACACGAACCCTTCTAAGCCATGTGTATAAGACAAATTAAGTAAATCAAGGATATGAAACTCTACCAATAATAATTCAATCAGAGTTCTGTGACCTATATGCACATGCTTAGTCTATATCCTAGTTATGGTGCAAGTTTTAAACCATTACCTTGAAACTGGAGGAGTTGCAGTACATGAACAGTATTATAAAGTATGATGAATGGACAGACAGGGGGACACACAAACATATAACAGAGGGTAAAACCATATGCCCTCACCCACTTTCCCGTTCATTCCACTGCAGATGTTGGAGGTTGGGCTTTGTCAATGGCAGCACTGTGCCATACCATTTTCACCTTACCACAAGGTACTCTGTGATTTTTTTTTTTTTTTTTTCATATATCTGCTCAAAACATAGACTGATATGGTTAAGAAGGCTATCTCACAGATGAAGGCTGGCAAAGCACCGGGCCCATCAGGCATAGTGGTGGAGATGATACGAGCCGCCGGTGACATGGGCGCCTCCATGATCCGTGACCTCGCAGTTGCAATCATTCGTGATGGCAAGGTACCCTCTGACTGGGAGCAGTTTCATTGTCTGCCTCTACAAGAGAAAAGGGGATGCACTGGAAAGAGGCAACTACCGCGGTTTCAAGCTGACAGAACAGGTTATGAAAATCCTGGAGAGGATTGTGGACGGCCTCATCAGACAGTTGGTGTCAATCGACAATTCCCAGTTTGGCTTTGTCCCAGGCAGAGGCACTACAGATGCAATCTTTGTTGTCAGGCAGCTGCAAGAGAAGTATCTAGCTGCCAATAAGAGACTCTACATGGCTTTTGTAAACCTGGAGAAGGCGTTTGATTGAGTACCTCGGAAGGTCATCTGGTGGGCACTGAGAAAACTTGGTGTGGACGAGTGGATTGCAAATGCGCGGAGCCGTGTCCGTGTTGGTGAGGGGTACAGTGAAGAGTTTGAAGTGAAGGATGGTGTTCACCAAGGATCAGTACTCAGCCTGTTGCTCTTCATCATTGTGCTTGAAGCCTTATCACGAGAGTTCCGCTCTGGGGTCCCCTGGGAGGACCTCTATGCCGATGACCTTGTTATCATCGCTGAATCGCTTGAGGAATGTGTCAGGAGGCTCTTGACTTGGAAAGAAGCAATGGAGAAGAAAGGACAGAGTAAATGCAGGAAAGACAAAGATCATGATCTGCGGTAAGGGACTGGACCTCCTGCAGAGTTCAGGCGAGTTTCCATGCTCCGTCTGTCCCACTGGAGTGGGCAGCAACAGCATCTTCTGCAATGGCTGCAAGCACTGGGTGTACAAGAAATGCAGTAGGCTCAAGCGCTTGAAAAAGGACCCTGACTACAGATGTACACGCCACCTCTCTTTCAAAACACGTGGCCGTGTGTACAGCTCTTGTGTGCGGAGCGCAATGCTCCATGCCAGCGAGACTTGGCCATTGACAAAGCCTAACCTCCAGCGTCTACAGAGAAATGACAGGGCAATGATCAGACAGATCTGCAATGTCAGGCCGCAAGACACTGTCACCACCAGGTCCAGTGAGCTACTTGTGTGGCTTGGCATTGAGGATCTAGACCTCATTCTGAAGGAGAGAAGACTCCAATGGTATGGACATGTGGAACGCTCCAATGGTGCAGTCAAGACAGCCTTTGACATACAGGTGGATGAAAAGCGTGGGCCTGGGAGGCCCAAAATGACATGGAAACAGCTGACAGTGAGGGATTGCAGAGAGTGGAAGTTCTCGGCTATCAACCCTTATGATAGACGTACCTGGAGATCTGGTGTGAGATCTGCCATGCGTGCAGCAAGCCAGCTATCTGGAAGGGGGCCCACTGATGTGGATGTTGCCCCTGTACCTGCATGTTAATCAAAAATCCGATTACGATATGATATGATGAACAAGGAATATGAAAAAGATTTTGGTTCTTGAGAGCATTACAGTAATAAAAGTTGCAAGAAGTAAAAAATCAAACTAAACTGCTGGTGTAAAAACTGCAAAGTTCTGAAAGTACCCCTGATAATGCAGACCCTTACATATGTGTACCTCTATGCTGACTATAAATTATGGGGGAACAAGGGTGTTTAAATACATAAATTTATTAACATAATGAATCAAAACTACCTCTGTCATGTCAGTGCTACTATTCTGCTGAGTAGTAAAACACAGAATTTGTTGAAGAAAATTTAATAGGAAAATGTTAGGCTCTTATCTAGAACCTTAAATATTCATCTTACTTGTTCTCCGGTGGTTGTACTTGGTTTCTGGTTGGTTTCCAGCCACTGTCTCCCAGCTTCAGTATCTGTTAAGACCGGTTTCTTGACTGCTTCCTCCCATTCACCTTCCATCAGATCTTCAGGGTGGAAGCATTCCAAAATGTCTGCCAGATCTACTGTCTTCTCATTGGTTGGATTTGATTTTACCCATAAGTCCACTGCATCAAGTACATTGAGTTCACTTTCAACATTCAAGTGTTTCTCTGATAAGAATTTAATCAACCTTTGTGAACTGAGATCTAAGAATTCATTATGTTTCACAACTTTATTAAAGTAATAAAGTGAATGTCTTTTTGATATGTTATAGAGATTGTCTAGCCCAAAACATTCTGCATATTTCAATAAACCAAGACAGTTAGAATCATCTACAGTATTTTCCAAGTAAGAAGAGCAGGATTGAATGGCAGATTCTATCTGAAAGGAAAAGTACTGCATTTACCCTAAATATTGTGACACCATAACTCGTTACCATTTGACTACAGTAAATGTCCTAAACTTTTGAATGTTTTACTCCATATGTTGTTTGCCTAAATTTAGGGGATAACTGTATTCAAATTTGTCATTTGGGGAGGTAAATCGGTGGTTTTACGGTCGGAAATTTCGTTTTATGGCGACGCGTCAGCGGAGCCGTAAAACGTAATTTGCGACCTTAAAACCGCCGATTTTACTCCCCAAATGACTAATTTGAATGCAGTTATCCCCAATTCTAATGCATTTATTCATTTTTTTCTGTTGAAATGTACTATTTGCACAAAGGGACAAGTGCTGTGAGATGCATCAAACCAACTGCCAGCCAATGAGAAGCGATGTTATGTGATGATGTCAGATTTCCGACAGTATATCGCAGAATATACCGTCGCAAATTTTTGAAGTTATCCAATCAGACGTCGCGTTACATACGCAAGTGCATTAGAATTTGCTTTTTATGCATTTGTTTCTTAAAATACTTAACCCTTCTCTTGCTTAACATGACATGGCCTGTCTTAGCAAACAGTGTAGATCCAGATCAGTTGGCTTCTGAAGAAGCCAACTGATCTGGATCTGCACTGTTTGTCATTAAATATGTGAATTTCTATCAAAAACCCAGATCAAGTAATCTGATTGGCTAGAAATTAAAAGTGGGCATGGCATCTTAATTTATTCAGCATGACAAGGGTTAATAAGACGGCAAACAGTGTAGACTCTGATCAGGCTGCTTTTTCAGGAGGAGTCTGACCTGCATCTGCACTGTTTGCATATATGCCAATTCATCAGACACTGTAGTGTAGGAAATTTTAGGACACTTACTTTAACCCTTAAAGCGCCAGTCACAACTATTGTCGTCTGCTTTGTCATCTGCTTGTCATTTTAAAAGTCATTTTTGCAAACAGTGTGGACCCAGATCAGACTGCTCCTCTAGGAGCAGTCTGATCTGGGTCCACACTGTTTGCCTGTATGCAAAAATAGGTTTGAAAAGTCTGCAAGAATATTCAGCAGACGACATAAACAGACAACATTTTCAGATGCAGTTTTTCTTGGCGCTTTAAGGGTTAAGTCATTTTACTATCTCTTGATTTGTCTAAAAGCTGCTGAATGAGTAACAAACAGTGCAGGCCCTGATCAGATGCTGAATTCTGCAACATAATTTGATCTGAGACTTTTGTTTAGGTTCTTGTTTAACAACAAAACCTTTGTGTGTCATTTTCTGTTGTCTCCCAGAGAAGGGGAGAAATGGGACAGAAGGCTTATAATTATAATTAGTAGATGAGAGGAGAGAAAGAAATAGAGGAGAAAGATGGAAAAAGCGAATGACAGCGCAGAAACATAAGAAACAAACGCATCCCATTCCCACCATCTGTTGCAAGTACAGATATGGGTCTACACTGTTTGCTGAGGGCTGTCTGTCTCAATACTTAGTGTTTAATAAGTGGTTACAAGGAAACATCTTCAGTTTTAATGATTTAAGTAGGCCATTTAACTTGACCATAGCTCTAATTTTTCAATAAGATCTGTTTTTTCAAGCAAAACATTTTTATATTATTTTCTTATCTAAAGTAAGTGTAATATAGTTTAGCCACATTATCACATTATTAACCTATAAATGTATGTCATCTAGTGCACTTGAACCAGTGTTATAATGGAACTATCCTATATTAACCCATTTTAGTCTGGAGACCCCTAAAAGGGCAACTGGCAAACAGTGCAGACCCAGATCATAGGCTGCATAATGTGTGTCTGATCCAGATCTGGGGTAATTGTAATTTGTAATCATGATTACTTGTAATCCATTACATTTTCTGAGTAATTGCAAAGTAATCAGTCACCAGGAATTTTAATGATTACAAGTAATCATAATGTAATTGATTACATTGTAAAACAGCCTGTACCGGGTAATCATAATTACTTTGTGATATTTTGTGATTACATTTTGAAACTGACAGTGAAATATCCTAAATTGTGTTCTGTGGATAGTAATCATAAGTAAATCATAAAGTATTGTAATCAATTACATTCACTTAAAAAAGTAACTGAAATTGCAATCTGTAATCATGAAATTAAAAAATAACTGTAATCATAATCGATTACATTTGAAAGTAATCAACCCCAGGTCTGGTCTGATCAGGGTCTCCACTGTTTGCAAATAACTTTGCCATGTTTTCCTAGGAATATCTAAATTACATTACCTGACATATCTAAAATATATAATTATAGGACTCTTCCAATATATTGTGTTGGGTAATCTATTCAATCTAAAATTGATTTAAAGCCCTCTAAATACCATAATTAAACTAAAGATGGGTAATCTATTCAATCTAAAATTGATTTAAAGCCCTCTAAGTACCATAATTAAACTAAAGATTAGAACACTATAACTTCTAGCTACACTTATCCAAAATTTTGAACAAGTCCATTTGAATACTTGATGATGCATTTAAAAAGTGCTGACAGAATGGCAAACAGTGTAGACACAGATCAAACTGCTGGGTCTACACTGTTTACTCAGAAACATATGCAGTAGTGACAGGTATATGATACACTTGTACTGCCTTGTGGTATAAGCCGGCTTTTATAGCTAGTTGGTAGAGCGCTGGCCTGTCATGCCAAGGTCAACAATCTTGTCTGTAGTTGGGTTTGATACCTGGTTGCGGAAATGGTGATTAGAATTTTTTTTTTTTTAGTTACATCTGGTATCCAATGTAAATGACCCACAGTGACCCAAAGCACATCCGTGTACAGGCAGATTTTGTTGTAAACCAAACTAGAGATTCAAGGACAAATCCCAAATATGAGGGGGAATATGCAGTAATGATAGGTATATGATACACTTGCACTGCCTTGCAGTACAAGCCAGCTTTTACTATGATGTGGCAGAGTGTTGGTCTGTCATGCAGGCAGACTGGAGTTTATCCCCATTTGGGGAAATGCATCACGAAAACATGCCTATATAGTTTTGACCCCCTTAAACCCACTTTTATACAGTAAAACTGGGGTTTACAGGGGTATAGATTAATTTTCGTATTTCTGCTAAAAAACATAGATTGTGGGTACTCGTTAAAACCACCTCGCCAAGGCGGTTCTAACAAGTACCTACAATCTTTGATTTGAGCAGAAATATGAAGTTTTTTAAAAGTAAAACATATTTTAACGAGTAATACTTAACCTATAGATAATGTGCTATTCTATTCTGTTATTCACCCCCTCCACAGAAAAAACGACCTTTCAGTCGTTATAAAGTCTTAATTCAGAAGGTCCCTTTAACAGTTACCTGTATGACGTAGTTCCTCCCGCTCAAATGATCACGTGTCAGTTTCTTTTATGTGTAAAACAATACACAATTAGGAGAAAAAAACGAGGGAAGGGAGGTGGGACGATAAATACTTATCTATAGGTTAAGTATTACTCGTTAAAATATGTTTTACTTTTAAAAAACTTCATTTTAACTTCGTAATACATTAACCTATAGATAATGTGCTAGAATTTGTAGAATAGGAGGGAGGATTTCTCCTAATAAGTTAGTCCCAACTTCTGAATTAAGGCTTAATAAAAGGATTTATTTTTTTTATATATATATAATGAGGACATAATTAGTGCTTAAGGCAATAATAAGATCCTTTAACCAAGGATAAAGTAATCCAGGGTTAACATATATATATAATAAAGATATAATTAGTACCTCTCTAGTATAGCATCAGGTCTAGGGGGGCTGTTGACGTTGTCTACACATCCATAGCTGATTGCTGTTGGCCCCCCACCACTTTTTGGGCCACTACAATGGGGCCCAAACTTTGGAGATTCTGTGCTTGTTGAGACATGTCTCTGAGATAGAATTTGGCAAAAGTTGATGAACTATTCCAAACCGCTGCTTGAAGTATATCATTGAGAGGAACTTTGTCGAAGAAAGCCCAAGAAGAGGAAAGAGCTCTAACTTCATGAGCTTTGATTTTAAGGAAAGAGATATCTCGTTTAGTGAGTTTCCTATAGGCAAGTTTAACAGTGTAAGATATCCATCTCGAGATAGTATCTTTAGAGATATCCTTATTGCCTTTAATAGGAAGAAAAAGTCTAGTTCTATTTTGGCGATAAGAGCTAGTCATTTTGAGATAGAATTTCAGAGCCCTAACGGGGCAAAGAAGTCTGTCAGTATGTTCCCATTTACATATTCGAGCAAGACTAGGAACAACAATAGGATCTGGTTTAACAGAAGGAAGCTGGTTTTTTGCTAAAAAACCAGACTTAAGAATCAAGGAAACTGAACCATCAGATTGATTAAATCTTAAATGTTGTGAATCCATAGCTAGAGCATGTATTTCACTACACCTTTTAGCAGTGGCAAGAGCTAAGAGAAAGGCTGTCTTAATAGTAACGTGAAATTTAGAAGCCTTATCAAGAGGTTCAAAAGGTGGTTTTTGTAGACATACTAAAACCCATGATAAGTCCCATTTAGGTGTAAGAGATCTTTGTACTGGTCGTTGAAGTTCAAAGGATCTGATAAGTTCAGATAAAACTGGATTAGATCCGATTCTATTACCAGTTTTGAATTTTAAAGTGTTAGAGATCATAGATCTATAACCTTTAATAGTACTAATCTGACATTTCTTTTCCGAAAAAAGACAGATTAAGAAATCGGCTAGAACTGTAATAGGGGCCGAGATCGGATTAACCTTTTTTGTATGACACCAATTAGAGAAGATGGTCCATTTTGCATCGTAGACTTTTTGTGTAGATGCTCTTCTTGATCTGGAGACAAAATCTGCAACGTTTTGTGAAAATTTCTTATCTCTGATTGATTGTTTGATAACTCCCAAGCGTGAAGGTCGAGAATTGGGAGGTTTTGATGTACAAATCTTCCTTTGGATTGAGTCAGTAGTCTTGGAATTAGTGGCAGACGAATCGGAGCTGACACTAATAGAAGAAGAAGTTCTGAGAACCACTGTTGCTGTGGCCAGAACGGAGCTATGAGAACTATTCTGCACTGATGTTGTCGGATTTTCTCTAGAACAGCAGGTATCAGAATAAAAGGAGGAAAAGCATATGCATGAAGATGATTCCAGTCCATGGACAGGGCATCTATCGCTAGTGCTTTGTAGTCTTGTACTGGAGAGACATATAATGGGAGTCTGTGGTTGAATCTTGTCGCAAACAGATCCACATTTGGGAAGTTGAGCATCTGGAATACTGAATTCGCAACTGTTTGATCCAGAGCCCATTCTGTCTTGATAGGTTTGTCTAGTCTTGAGAGGCGGTCTGCAAGAATGTTGAATTTGCCTGGGATGTGACGTACTCTGATAACTATGTCTTGTTCCAGGCACCAATTGAGTATTTTCCAAACTTCTACGCAAAGATTGGGGGAATGAGTGCCACCCTGTTTGTTGATATATGAGACCACCGTTGTGTTGTCTGTGGATATCATGATGCAAGAATGGTGAATAAATGTTTTGGCTTGTTTCAGTGCTAATCGTATGGCCATCATTTCTAACATATTGATATGGAGCTGGGATTGGTTTTCTGTCCAGCGACCATGAAAGGACAGTGTTGTCGGCTCTAAATGAGCTCCCCATCCGTAATGACTGGCATCCGTATAAAGGAAGAATTTGGGGTCTGGAGGATGGATTGAAGTCCCTGTCTCGAATCGAATGGGGTTTATCCACCATTGTGAGATCGAATCATGCCGTTTATCGAGATCGGGTGATCGAGAGGAAGAATATGAGGTTTCCAGACTGACAGCAGGCACATCTGAAGAGGACGTAAGTGCAGTCTGCCCAGGAGAACAAGGTCTGCTGCAGCACTGAGTTTGCCCAAAAGAGAAAGGAAAGTTCGTGCCGATACATGTTTTGCTGACATTATTTTCTTGATTGTTAGAATTAGGTTCTGTACACGATCCGCTGGAACCCTGACTAAATTTTGTTGCGTCAGAAATTCCATACCTATGAAGGTGAATTTCTGAGCAGGAAAGAGGTCTGACTTCTTGAGATTTGGCAGAAAACCTAGGCTTTGAATAGTTTGAATGCAAATCTTTGTCTGAGTAATCAGACGGTTGTGAATCAGATTTTTTATCAGCCAATCGTCTAGGTATGGAAAAACTGATATGGCACGTTGGCGTAGAAAAGCTGCAATAACGTCCATCAGTTTCGAGAAAATTAACGGACTTAGGGACATTCCGATCGGTAGGGCCGAAAAGTGATATACTTGATCTTCGTGTACGAAACGAAGATACTTCCTGGATTGACGATGTATCGGCACATGTAGATATGCATCTGTTAAATCTATGGAGACAGCCCAATCGTTGAGTCTCATCGCTTGTCTTACCGATTTGACTGTCTCCATTTTGAATGCTTGTTTCTCTATGTAACGGTTTAATAAAGACAGGTCTAATATTAAACGAAACTTTCCGTTCTTTTTTGGGACAAGGAATATCCGGGAATAAATGCCGGGAGTTTCCGGATTCTGTACCCTTTCCACTGCCCGTTTGTTGAGAAGATTTTCGATCTCTTCTCTGAGAAACGGGGAGGAGGATTGACTCATTCTGATCGGAACAGATGACAAAGGAGGAATTTTGATGAATGGTATCCTGAATCCGTTTCGTACGATAGAGAGGACCCATTTGTTGTCTGTTATTTCCTCCCATTTTTCCGCAAAATGGGCCAATCGTCCTCCCACTGGAATGTCCGCGAGCGGAAGAGCAGGCAGTGGAAAGGGCGGGCCTTCATAATCTTGCGGAGGAAGAGGCAGGTTTAGAGGAGGGGAACTGACGGATGTTACCAGTCCTCTTGATATTATCTTTCTTAATGTGAGAAGATGAGCTTTGAGGAATATTTTTGGACCTATACGACTGCGTAGGTTTAGGTCTGGATGTTGTTTGTTTAGCAGGATATTTAGGTATCTTGAAAGCTCTGCTCTGCGAAGGAGGCTTATAAGAATGAGATTGTGACTGAATGGATGTAGAAGCTAGAAACCTTTGCTGTTGAGCTTCGAAGTTTGATTTAGCTATTTCTTTTATCCTGCCGTCAAATAAGGATTTTGAGTTAATAGGAGCGTTCCTTAACTCGTATGTGGAATTGTCGAGTAGTAGTTTAGACGAAGCTAGGGCTGCGTCCCTCCTAGCTTGGAATAATTCAGTAGTTAAAAGTGTAGACATGGCAGTAGCATGTTTAATCGATTTGGCTACGGCCTCCAGAAGTCTGGAAAGGGCCGCAACCGACATCGATTCCTGTTGTAATGAAAGGAAGGCAGCTGAAGAAAATAGATCAGCATGAGAATTAATAGCGACTAGTTTTCTAGCCTTCCTTTCCCATGCTTCTAGATTCTTGAGCGGAATAGAAGCTCTTCCTTTATTAGAAATGTCTAGGAGCGACGCATCCGCTTCTAATTGAGGGATATTATCAGTTGGCAAATATTGGTTTTGGCTCTTGTAGAATTTAGTCGGAGCAAGAGCCGAAACCAAGCTTTGCGGACAAATCCAATCTCTTGAACATTTGTCCGATTCTAGTCTATTTTGAATATATTTTGTTGTATTTTGTACTAATTTGGATTGTGGGAGGACAAGTAATGGAGTGGAACTAGACTCCATTAATTGTTCGATCCCAGAGAGAGGTTTTAATGGAGCTTGATCCTGCTGAGTTTTGGGGCATAACTCAGGAGGAAGAAGCCGGAAGACCTTGTTAATCGCACGATCAAATGACCAGACTTCGGATTCAGTTTCCGAATCTGACTCCTTATTCTGTTGAGTGAGATTCGGCTGAATCTGATCGTAATTAATAGGTTGATTTGTGATTTGACTAAAATTAGTCTCCTCAGGTTGTATTGGAGTTGGCGTTTGAACAACCTGGGGAGATTTATGAGCCCTTGTATATCTACCAATGTCAAGTTGAGATTGGGAGGAATTTGATGAAGAAGAAGGCGTCATCGATCGTCTTCTTCTCTTTTTATGAGAGTGCTTAGATCTCTTTGAATTTTTCTTTCGCCGAGAAGAACTCAAAGAGTCTGATCTGGAAGTAGAGATAGAAGAAGAGGACGATCGATGCCTTCTTCTCTTTTTAGATTTATGCTCTCTTTTAGACTGATCCTTCCTTGAAGGTCTGGAGATAGATAAATCATTTGAATTTGGAGGCTCAATCATTACACTCGGATCTGAGACCTGCGAAAAATCAGGTTCGAGTGGAATAATCTGTCTAGAGGAAGAAGCTGGATTAGGAAGTTCTAGTCTATTAGAACGTTCGTAACCAGGAATAAAGACATTGGATAGTCTGTGGACACTACCCTGTGAAATATGGCTACTTATGGACGGAGCATAGCTTTGTACAGGCACATTTATAGGAATATAACCAGGCGGAATTTGTGTTTGTAGGTCATACGGGAATGACTGTAAACCCATGCCTGGTTGACTGGAGCCTAGTTGACTGGTGCCTGGTTGACTGGTGACTGGTTGACTGGTGACTGGTTGACTGGTGACTGGTTGACTGGCGACTGGATGAACAGAGATAAGTTGCCCAGTGACTGGATGACTGGTGACTGGTTGACTGGTGACTGGTTGACTGGTGACTGGTGACTGGTGACTGGTGGGCTTAGTGCCCGGTCAGACTCTAAGTCCGCCAGGCTGCCACCTTGATGGGTCCTGCCCCGAGCAGTAAAGCTATGAGGGGTGGTGCTCCCATCAACTGTCCCGTTGTCAGACATGTCTGACTGGGACTTCTTGGATTTCTTTGATTTCTTCTGTTTTCTCTTCTGCGTCATAACTGATTTTCTAGTAGCATGAAGGCGTCTTCTTTCTGCTAGGTTCCAAACTTTTTCTGTCCAGGAACTACAAATATAACACGGAGAGATACGTGTGCAAGAATTACAAGTTAGACAAGATAAATGTGTATCCCATTTAGCTTTTAAATGGCCACAGTTGCCGCGGGCGAAATGCATCGACTGACGCGGAAACAAAGGAAGAAATTTAACATTGAGAAAACAAGAAATCTAAGATCGATATTTCGAAAATAAGTACATAGATAGTAGAAGGAGTGAATATAGAACCAGAGAAAGTCAAGGATATAAAAATTTTAACCGTGTAGAATAATTTTAATCCATTTTTTCTAACACAGAATAATAATCCTTGAACATTCAAAGTCCACAGAAAAGAAACTGACACGTGATCATTTGAGCGGGAGGAACTACGTCATACAGGTAACTGTTAAAGGGACCTTCTGAATTAAGACTTTATAACGACTGAAAGGTCGTTTTTTCTGTGGAGGGGGTGAATAACAGAATAGAATAGCACATTATCTATAGGTTAATGTATTACGAAGTTAAAATGAAAAATCCCAGGATTTTTCATCTGAAAGTTTTCATTTTTTTGGTGGTAAAATTCTCAATATATTTGAATAGGCATGTTTTCGTAATGCTTATCAGAATTTTTCTCTTGTTACATGTATTTCCAAATATTTATGTATACCTGTAGCATAGTGGCTCCTTCAACAAGTGCTTCCACATTGTCATTTATTTCTAGATCTCCTGACTTCATACAGTCCACCAGGGTCTTTATAACATTGTAACTCTGATCCTGTAGTGTTGTCTCATTGGTTCTAGACTCTACCATGTTACTGTCAAACATGGCACGGAAATATTCACTACCCTGCCGCAGAACAGTCTTATCACAAATAATCGTCTTTCCTTCAACATGTATTGTAAATTCTTCACTGGTACTCATTTTGATATTAGACTCACACTGGATGAAAGATTATCCAAACAGTATCAACCATTTCATACCTATAATATACAAGAATTTAATAGTTAGAGTGCTGGGGGCCCAGTTGTTCAAAGCGTCGTTAGCTTAACGAGCTCGTTAAGGGTCATTTCGTTAACCGTTTTAGCCGATTCAATATACAATATTCTGATATTTTTTGCTGAAAAAATGTGAGTAGCTTTTGCAGTGCAAAAGCTACTCACATTTTTTCAGCAAAAAATTTCAGCATATTTGCATATCACTCGATTTAAATTTTAACGAATCGTTAACTAACGACGACGTTAGCTTTGAACAACTGTGCCCTGGGTAAAATTTTCAGCAGATGACATACTGAAAAAAATTCTTATTGTTCCCGTCCAATAGGATTTAATATTTCATCGACAATTTAAATGAAAGGTACATGTTAAATCCTATTTTCTGGAAAAAAAAAAATCAGAAAAATATCATCAATTTGTCATCTATTGAATTAGCCCAGATTGTGAAAGTTAATGAAAATGTTAACAAAAAATACACAGGAAGCTCTATATAACAGAGTTCATTATAGCATTGTTTTAGATATAACACAGTCTTAGGATGGACTCAAAAAAATGTTGTATCCAAACAAAAATAGAAATATGACCATAAATCTATAAATTTTGTTTGGATACAACAAGGTTGTTTAGCTAACAGTTTATGGCTAGGATTTTAGGAATAGTGCTATAAAGAATCTAAGGGGAGCAAATTCTTTCCTTTCAGAGAAGACACCTGTTTAGAAGAGGTGGGTATGCAGAAAAGTAAAAAGGAAGACACAAAAGTTGTCTCCCTTGTTAAAAGTGGTGAAGATATCAAGTGTATCTAGTCACCTAAAATTTTACTTGATGTTTAAACCCTTTCACCCCTGAGTTTCTGATGGGGACTCTTCCATCTTTGGGTTTGGACATGTCTGTTATTGTAAATAGAGATGTCAGTCAAAAATAAAAAAAAACAGAAAGGTAAACAGTGTAGATCCTGATGAGATGGCTCATTATGAGCAAAGGTGTTTGATTTGGTTAATACATGGCTGAAAGGGTTAAGGAATCCAAACATGAAAGACGTCCAGATATATCATATATGTAAATATTTTTCTTATCTCTCCAGGACAGGTACATAATATGTAAATATTTTTCTTATCTCTCTAGGTAGACACTTGTTGTCATCTAAGGCTACAATTTTATATTTTTGGTTTTATCAATAATGACCTACAGAAAAGTATACTTTCAAGTGAACTTTCAGACTGTGCCCTATAATCGACTTGTGAGTTGACAGACAGACTCACAATGACAAATGGGATTTGGCAAGCCCATTGGCTAGATCTTATGTGTATCACATCCACGGTTAGTTAGCAAAAATAAGCATAACTCTTAAACCTTTAGGAATATTTTGAGAATTTTTTACACACAGGCTGATACAGTTAAGATCTAACTAACGGGCTTGCCAAATGCCATTTTCCATGCTTAAGGATAAGCTAAGACCTAAAAGTGTGAAAAATATGAAAATGGCTGTAAGTCTCTACATTTGCATACAGTTTCAAGAAAATATCTCAAACAGTTTTCAAGTTTCACAGTGGACACAAATATATTACAGAAATCACTATTTTCAAAGTTCAAAGGGCTATTACTCCAAAAGTGGGTTAACCAGAGTTACAGTTCTTGTGTTCTGCATCTCATCTTATGATGTTTTACATTTCTGTGAAGTTTCATCTAAATATCTAGAACGGTTTTCAACTTACAGAGCAGACAGGAGTATATACATAGTAGAAATGGCTATTTTCAATATCTACTATGTTCAAAGGGCTGCAACTCCAAAAGTAGGTTAACCAGAGTTAAGGTTTTTGTGTTCTGCATGTTGTCTCATGGTGCTTTACATTTGTGAGAAATTTCACAATAACATAGATCGAACATGAGTACATAGTAGAAATGGCTATTTTCAATATCTACTATGTTCAAAGGGCTGCAACTCCAAAAGTAGGTTAAGCAGGGTTACTTTTTTGTGTTCTCACAGTGTCTCATGGTGGTTTAAATTTCTGTGAAGTTTCATCAAAATATCTGGAACGGTTTTCAACTTACAGAGCAGACAGGAGTACATAGTAGAAATGGCTATTTTCAATATCTACTATGTTCAAAGGGCCGCAACTTCAAAAGTAGGTTAACCAGAGTTAAGGTTTTTGTGTTCTGCACGTTGTCTCATGGTGCTTTACATTTGTGAGAAAAAATATGATTATAATATAGATCAGACACGAGTGCATAGTAGAAATGGCTATTTTTCAATATCTACTATGTTCAAAAGGCTGCAACTCGGAAAGTAGGGTAACCAGAGTTACTGTTTTTGTGTTCTGCACATTGTCTCGTGGTGGTTTACATTTGTGAGAAATTTCATAATAATATCTTGAACGATTTTCAACAGAGTAGACACAAGTAAATGGTAGAAATAGCAATGGTCAATGTTCAAAGGACAATAACTCCAAAAGTAGGCAAACCAGAGTAACGGTTCGTATGTTCTGCCTGTCATCTCATTATAGTGCTTTACATTTGTGTGAAGTTTCATGAAAATATCTCAGGCTGTATCAAAGCTATGGCATGGGCACAAATGATGGAAGCATTGACAGTTGGACAAATGGATGTCTTGACGGTGTATACTTCTGTGCCTGCGTCAGTACAAAGTACCCTTGTGTGTCTAAAATTAGACACAAAAGGGTACTTTGTACGGGATTTTCACAAATCAGTCTGCTTGTGTGTTTACAGAATAAATCTCACTGAAATACACTGAAGTGTCCATAATTTTCAAACAGACAAGTATGCATTTGTCTGCATGGACAGATGAATGGACTGATGGACGGACACTCAAAATTTTGGAGGGAATAATACAATACCCTCGCCACTGTTTGTGGCAGGGAATAAAAATGTGAAATATGAAAATGGCTGTAAATACAGGATATACTGATAAAATTTTGCATACACATTAATATTGACAATACATAACTGAAGGAATTGCCAAATGCCATTTTTCTATGGCCAAAGCAAAGCAGAAATATAAGAAGTCTTTGTGTTTCTAACATTTGCTAAATTTTCTTGTAACATTGGTAAAATTTGTTATAGGTCTTTCCCGAATTTAAACACAGTTGTGATAGAGTATATCAGAATTGCTAAGGTTGAATGCACTTTGCATTATCTTGAAAAAACGTTTTGTTAAGGCTTACCACTCACTGACCCATACCTCTGATGCAATATTTACAGGAAGATTTACTCATATCTGTATAAACCTCACATCTATGAGATTGAGGATTGTTATGTTGTGTTATTGCATCTTATCACTGTTCAGAAATTACTGATATCAGTCTTCGCGAAAAGTGCAGGACTGTCTGACAAAACTGGCATTTTTTTAGTTTGTCCTGCAAAAAGGTTTAGTTTGTCTGACAAATGTCCTGTGAATCTTAGCAAAGAAAATAATATTCTGATAACAAATATGCCTTCAGTCCTGATACTTATCAGTCCTGCAAAAGATTACAGTCTGTCTGACTGCTGTCCTGCATCAGTAGAAAACATTTCGCGAAGACTGTGATATACTGATGATGGGATGTCAACACACCAAAAAATTAAACATCAGATTTCTAAACTATTCAACATTTTATAAGTATCAAAAAACTTACCTTCAAAAAACTAATCTTCTAACGTGTGCAAATTGGAGACAAAACATTTCTTTTTTCTTTTTCATGAATACATAAAATATTAATGTCGTTTGTTTCATAATGTTCCATCTAGGGCAGCCGTAAAACAAAATATCGAAATTCATTCAAATTAATGCATACATTGGCTACAAAGTAGGCTACTCAAACAGTTCTATACAATGTACATTGACCGTACTTATATAATGTACCTAACTGTCCCCCCTTGCATGTGCAGATAGAGTACAAACCGGTATCCAGTCTGTTATATACATGAATTGACAAGATTTTAGTTTTGTGTATCAGTTTTGTTTGTTTGTGTTGAGGTTTCACGTCCCAGTCAACCCAATGGGGTCATGTCGAGCACGGTCAGTTTATCTAACCACACGTTTACTGGGCAGGCTTAGTCCTCTAAGCGGTTAACCAGTATTGTGCACATTCTTTCTCCAGAAACTGACAACTGCCCTTCTTGAATCAGCTGAAGGGAGAGAATGACCGTACAAAATATTTCACGATCAATCTCCACGAAAGAATGTTGCCGACCTCGGCGGGGGTTGACTCCGCGACCTCCTGGTCTCCAGTCGGACAGCACATCCAACTGAGTCACCGAGGCCGGCTTGTGTATCAGTACATACGGACATACACATATTGTATTTTTATTTGAAAGCTTTTGGATGTTTTAATTTCCAGCTGCTCTAGATGGAACATTGTGAAACAAACTGATTTTAGTATTTTACATATTCATGAAAAAGAAAAGGGAACTTTTTTGTCCCAAATTTGCACAAGTTAGAAGGTTAGTTTTTTCATGCATTTTTATCTAATAATAACCATTTGATATGCCTCGACATTTAAGTTATCAGTTAAATTTATTTGTGATTTTTGATGATATTTTATGATGATGTGTAGCGGTCGCAAAGTTTGCCGCCATGTCTGGGCAGCCGGCAGATTATCCTTAACTACATACACTTTGAATGATTGTTTGACCTTTTCATATAGCCAGGTTAACTTAAACCTTAAGTACTGTGATAATATGGAGCTCAAGGTTACAAGGACAACTTGGGTATTTCATCTACATGTTGTGGCAGTTTTGTTTTTCTATCTTCTTCTGTGTGCAATATTTTCATTTTCAGCCAACAGTACCCAGATGCACTAAGGCAAAAGTAAGGACTCCATATTACCATAGTTTTCTGGGCCCAGTTGTTCAAAGCGTCGTTAGCTTAACGAGCTCGTTAAGGGTCATTTTGTTAACTGTTTTAGCGGATTCAATATACAATATTCTGATAATTTTTGCTGAAAAAAATGTGAGTAGCTTTTGCACTGCAAAAGCTACTCACATTTTTTCATCAAAAAATTTCAGCATATTTGCGTATCATTCAATGTAAATTTTAACGAATCGTTAACTAACGACATCGTTAGCTTTGAACAACTGGGCCCTGATATTTGCCTCTGGCTTTTTCTACAAAAGGTCAAAGAATATGAAAGTATCTGAAAATGTTCTTGGGTAATTATCTCAGACAAAATAAAAACATTTCCTGACATCAAAATCATTTTACCATGTTAGCAGTGTTAATACAATAGGTAGGGAATTTCGACCAGGTAATTGCTTTTCACCTCAGTTTAGCGGTACACTTATTTGCAAACAACTTAAACAGGAATCAAACAAGAACTTTAATAGTTCCATATTCCTTTATGGGAGTAGTTTCTCTGTTAATGCTGAAAGCAGAATGAATTGATTTTGTAGAACAACTTCAGCAGTATATGCTAAAAATGCTGATGCATATTTTGCAATCTCAGCCTTAACTTTTCTCTGAGATTCCCATCTAATAATTACAGAAATGAACCAGAATCAGAATGTTTTCATGTTTTAGAGGTTTGATATGACCATTGTCAATTGAAATGATGCATCATAAATGTGACTTCACACTTCTGTTAGATTTTATGACCTTTTTCATTACACTGGGGCTTTGCTGGTTCCCGGTTTTGGAGATTTTTCCTAAAGCTGACTTTTAGATAGCATATAGCATTCCCAAAAGGGAGCAGAATTTAAAAGTGTGTTCTGACAATTTGTACATCTAAAATATATTGGTCCCTATATCCAATGTGGATATGTCTTTCCTACAAGTTTTCTGATGAGGAAATTTATAAATACCATGATAATATATGCTTGCCGCAATAATAAATATGGCAGAGGAGTATAATTGCTATGATGATATCAGGGGCCATCCTAGAGATTGATTTGGAAGAAAAAGTCTCCCTAAGCTGGCTGACTTCTCCCTATCTTGAGCTAAGGAGAAGTGAAAATGTATAGAATGTATAGGGAAATCCTAAATTTGGACCAAAACCTCGCTAAAAATCCTGAAATTGTCGCAAAACTTCTCCCTCTCTGAAAGCTCCAGGATGACCCCTGTTTATATACAAAGCAGTTAGGATGTAGTTGCATTATTGTCAGGATTAGGATCTTGTGCATCCTATGATCTTGCACAACTCATCATTTCATATTTTGGGAAAGCCCTCTGCTAGTTGATAGTCGTTTGTAGTGAGAAAAATCTGCATCAAACTTGCCCTGATTAGTTTCAGACTGTCTCTGAACATAGTTTCACAAAGAAAGAAAGTAGAACTACTTGTTTAATGTGTTTGTTGGCATAATGCATCATCCTAGTTAATTATTCAAGAATCCAACCCACTGACTCACTTTTCAAACAAGAAACTTGCTTGGTTATTTTTTTTTTTTTTGTTTGTTTTGTTTTGTTTTGTTTTCCCTTGAACTTTATTACAAACAGGAAAATGTATTTAAGTTTACTGTTTGAATGGGCCCAACAGTGACATCAACTATATCAAGTACGCAAGATTGCAAAACCTTTGATACCTTTGAGAAACATGGTGGTAATAAACTTTATCGTAGAAATCTCTGAAGATTTTGCATGCGTTTCTCCTATTTCAGAGTAGTATTCTGCACAAGATATTGTTGTAAACAGTTAATTAAATTTTGCATTTGTGCGTAGTTTGTACCTTTTGGAAAATACTGGAAAAATTCTTAGGTGCCCAAGATTATGACAGTATCATATATCTAGACACTGCTACATGTACAAGAAATATTTCAAAACAAAGCTTTGCTAATATTGTGATTAGATGAACAATCATGGAGAAATAAGGCTGAAACAGACCAAAGTATCAGGAGGAACCTTAAAACCAAACATATTTACTAAATTTCTATATCAAGATAGATAGATTGATTTCAGGATAAACAAGACATTTCGCTCCCAAGAAGATTCCCCATTAGTCATTTCCCCTCTAGTTGTTTTGCCTCTATTTTCACACTCAGTTGTTTTGCCCCACAATACCCCCCCCACCCCGCCGCCCGCCAACACCTAGTTCTTTTACCCTCTTCTCCCTATACCATTTCCCCCATAATTGTTTTGCCAAAACAACCCTGTTTAATTTAGCAGTGCTTTGCATGTGTCTAGGTCTATGAAATAATATTATAAAACTGGTTATGAACATTTGTATCATGGTGAAAGAATACAACACAGACATCATTTTCAAGAAGGGCAGTTGAAACCGATTTGGAAGTCCGCATGCTCAGAGAGAGAGATATATTTATCTTTCACAAGGATAGAACCATTAAATAAGAATATAAACTATGACCAGTACAACCATATTTTAAATTTTATTAAATTCTTTTTAATATGTAGGAAAAAGAGGACAGAAAGGAAAGAAAGAATTAAGAAAATATTTGTTTTGTAAAATCGAGTCATCTTCATTTTTTATTAAATTAAGTCTTAGTTATACCATGGCTCGTGTGCATGAACGATGTGATAATGCACAAGCATGAGTGAGTGCATTATTGCACGTACATGTGCAGAACCATGGTATAACTGATTTATCACAGTTTCATGCATGTAGATCATCTACATCGTGAGATATTTCATGCTGAATGTTGGGAATTTAGGCTACTATGTGATAAATTAAGTTTTACCCACTCTGATCCATGCCGTTAATCATCTTGTTTACACAATTAATGGTGAAAACAGGTTTTCTTAGCAGACGGCTTAAATGATCTCATTAGTACTTTTACCTGTTTTAGTGTATACACTGAATAAATCGGATGATGCTTTGACATGATCGGTGAACAGCAGCTGTAAAAGGTTAAATGCAATCCAAAATTGTCATAACTGGCATATCTTTTTGTTTCAAGAAAATCTTTCGTACACCCACGACAGGGCTGTATAAGTCGTCTAAAGACCACAGCATTCAAAGGCGTCTGATCTGGGTCTACACTATTTGCAAATGTCCAAAAAGTGCCTTTGGACAGATCCATTTTAAAAGAGGTGTCCGAATTGTTTTTTTTTTTGTTTTTTTAGTATGTTTACAAAACTTCCTGTACAGTAAGCAAACAATGGTGACCCTGATCAGACTCCGCATTCTGCGTCTGATCTGGATCTACATGTAGATTGGACAGATTCATTTAAAATTGAAATGTTGTCTGATTCGTTTTGTTTGGTTGTTTGCAAAAAATCCTGTACTTTCAATGACCATGCAATGATGCCACATTCTGAATTGGGTCTACAATGTTTGCCAATGTCCAAACATGCCTTTGGACAGATCCATTTGAAACTTAAGGGGTGTCAGATTAGTTTTATTTTTTGTAAGTTTACAAACATTCCTGTGCTTTGGCAAACAGTGTTGACCTTGATAGGATTTCGCATTCTGATATGGGTCTGTACACTGTCTGCCAATGCCCCACAAATGCCTTTGGACATATCAATTTTAAATCAAATAATGTCAGATGTGGTTTATTTGTTGTAAGTTTTACAGTTCTTTATTTTTTTCTTACTTTCTGCATCTTTTGATTTGGGTCTACATTGTTTGTAGTCTCCAAAAATGAGGCGCTATATAGGCAATTATAAGTGTTAAGTGTAAGTTTCCATAATGTATGTATTTAAATGCATGTATGTATGCATCTGTGTGTCTGTTCATGCGCATGTATGTTTGTTTGTATTGAGGTTTTACGGCCCAGACAACCCAATGGGGTCATGTCGAGCGCAGTCAGTTTACCTAACCACACATTTACTGGGCAGGCTTAGTCCTCTAGGCTGTTATAAAGTATTGTGCACATTCTTTCGCCAGAAACTGACAACTGCCCTTCTTGAATCAGCAGAAGGGAGAGAATGACCGTAGAAAATATTTCATGATCAATCTCCACAAAAGAATGTTGCCGACCTCAGCAGGGGTTGAACCCGTGACCTCCTGGTCTTGAGTTGGATGGCACATCCAACTGAGCCACCAAGGAAAGTATGTATGCCTAAACTGCAAGTAATTTAGTAAACTTTACCTAATTATGCATCTGAAGTGAAATGATTCAGGGGTTGGGGTTGCAAAATGACTAAAGGGGGCAAAACGAATAGGGAGGAAGTGACTGGGGGGATGTCTTGTAGGCAAAACGTCTAGGGGAGGAAATGGTTTGCAGGCAAAACCACTTGGAACCAATTTCAGAACCAAATATAATTATATTTAGCATACAATATTGTTATTAAGATTTAAGTGCTGTACAATAAAATCAGCACACACAGCAACAATCAACAATATCATATAAATGATATAAGCTACGAAGTCACTTATTTCTGTCCCTTCTGTTGACCACAAAGTATGCCTCTTCTATAACTGTGCTGGCCAGATAAAATTATATTACCGGTGTAACGGTAGGATAAGTACTTTTTATGGATTTGCCAGATCTTACGCTAAGGAAAATTTCATCAGCTTGAAAATTCAGGTATTTCATAAACACGAATCAATACAGATAACTGAAAACAGTTTTATTCTCAAAATTAAGATAATATGTGTACCATTTTGATGCTTTCTCGATTATAAATTGCACAGTGTTTAGGAAATCGGTCATTGTAATATGTTTTCGTGACCAATCATTGTAATATGTTTCCGTGATCATAGGGGCTTTATATATAACCACGCAGCAGGTATTACAATTTTTACGCATGCTACATGAGGCTCACACATTCGTATTTTTTTATTTTTTCTATCTAGGCTCCGCTTGGTCATGTTCAGTTTTTGCAGTGGGTCTGTTTAGCAGTCCCATTCAAATTTTTAACAGGCTAAGGAAAATTGTCTCAGGAGACCTAGATATTCGACCAGTATAGAGAGGGAATGCAAATCTCTTTGACTGCTCTCTCTTCATGCAAAGCTTCCCTTCAGTTCATAAAGTTCCTATCTGAAGGATGGTGCACTCTTCCAATAATTGTGGCTAAGACAGTCAACTCTTTCACGAACTGACTGGACAAGTGCATATCGACCAGACATGGGGCACAAGAGGCAATTTGCCTATTATAACTACCCCATTAGCATAATGTAATATAATGTTCCAGAAAATAAATCATCTGTTGTGGTGTTGAGCTGTGGAAGCTCTTGCCCCTGAGACTCATGATTAACTTGCTATCATGCTAATCCTCTCAAAGACAGGTTGAAAAAATACAAGAGTGCTCTGGGTGAGTTTTTGTTTCTAAAGGCAATGTCATGAGGGTCAAATCAAATTATTCCACATATGACAGTCTGGAATGCACCACAACCTGGGTTGGCGGTCCCTTGAGCAGAGATGGTACGTATTATGCGCAGCTGGTGTAACCATGTCCTATAAAATTGTTTAAGGCTTAGTTGCTGTTCCATTACCACCATATTTTGAGCATCTCCTGAAAACCACTCATCACATGCTCTCTCTTTCATACAGATAGAGACATGCTTCTGCAAATTATTATTATTTGTCTTTTTTTCCCTGTGACCATGTTGTGGAATAGATTAATCCGGAAGAAATAGTCATGCTACCCGATCTTGACTCCTTCAAAACAGGAAGTCAGTCAGATCACACACTCATTCCCATAAAGTTAGAAATACTGTTTTTTTCCAGTTTTTAATCTTACTTTACTAACACCCCTATTTCACTTTCCCTTTCTCCTGTCACACTCTTAAATCCTAACTATCATTTTTTCTTTTATCTTGCACCCACACATGCACCTCCGCATAATACTCAAAAGAGGGTGTTGGAATATATCTAGAAAGAAAAGAAAGAATGAGGGAGGTGTCTGGAAACAGTACTGGACTAATGTGTGAAATAAAAATCTTTTTATTGCAGGACTATCTGCCCTTGTTACTTTAGTCCATCTGTTAGTGTTTGTTACTTTGACTACCATTTTTTTTTTTTTTTTCATTTTTTTATTTGACCTTAGAGAAAAGTAGTGTGATGTTAAATGGGTTTTCATTATCTGCCTCTAGTCCTTCAAAGTTTGCTCAAGAGTTAATTTTTAGCATGGTAAGCTGCCTTTGGTGAAAGATGTGCCTCAGTGAGGTTCTACCAATGAATACCTCAGTGTATGTTTTATTTAGAGAAGTAACTTTAATACTTTTCATTTGAAAGAGAAAAAGATAAATAAAAAGAGCTTATCATATCTGAGCTTAGTACATACTTTTCAGTTTTTCAAAGCTACGCATTTCTAATCATAGACTAGAGATTGAAAGAGGTTGTTATAAAAATCTACCAGCTGAGGAACGGTTTTGTAAAATATGTAATGATAATATCTCAGTTGAAGATGAATTTCATTTTGTTATGAAGTGTACTGCTTATTCTGAACTAAGGCGCATGTTTTTCAATGCAATTAATTCTTTCATAGTAGATTTCGATAAATTAACATCTTGGGATCAGTTTATATTTCTTATGAGCTCAGAAGATACAGAGATCCTTTCTCTTCTTCTTGTGTTTATTGACAATTGTTTGAACATCCGCCAGTCCTCAGGGAAATAACCTGTTAACACAATAAGTTTTAATGACTCTTTGAGATATCTATTGTGTTTTGAATATACAATGTATCTACATTTAATGTCCTAAATGTCTGTAGTGCAGTTGAGGTGTTGTTTTGTAAATAAATGTGTTTGTTTACTTTCATGTCTTCAGTTATAGTTCTATGTTTAGGACTGAATGCTGAATAAAGTTTACTTTACTTACTTTACTTTACTTTACTTTAAAATGCATTGTATCACAAACTCATTTAATTGCCATACTTGATAATGTGTTTTTATATTCCAGGTTAGAGGATGAAAGAGACTTGGGTCATGGAATTTCAACCAGTGGTCTTGGCAGCAGGTCAAGGTTCAAGGATGAGGGATTTGACCTCCAAGTGCCCTAAAGCTCTGCTTCCCATTGGAAACATGCCTATGATGTACTACCCCATAAAAATGCTGAAGGATGCTGGCTTTGGTGGTATATTAACTTGAGCATAGCTCTAGATAAGAACGGTTATCCAAGAAATATTTTCATAACCATATTTCTCCACAAAAATATAATGTTGTGGGCACTCATTAGAAGTGTCTCAGCAAGACACTTCTTATGAGTACCCAGAACATATATGCTTTTCTAGTGAAAAAATGTCAATACTTTTAGGATGAAAAAAAAAGCACCTTATCTGGAGATATGTTGACATTCCTATAACTGACATTAATTTTATTGTATATTTAACACAACTCATATTTTACATTTACTCAACCCTGCAAAATGTATATACCAAATTCAAAGCACCATAGTATTCAATCAAATAGATACTGACAAAACAATACACACCCAGATCAGATGCTGCAAAATGCAGTATCTGATCAAGGACTACACTTTTTGCCACTCATCAACCATGTTTGGATACATCTGAGGCCTGGTTAGAGCACTACCATAGGCTTCTCAACGTTGAGTTTGACTGGGACCCAGACCACCTGTCTGATGAACCACCAGTGGAAGGCCTGCCCATCCCATTCACCACTGATATGGTTAAGAAGGCTGTCTCTCAGATGAATGCGGGCAAAGCACTGAGCCCATCCTGCAAAGTGGTGGAAATGATACGAGCAGCCGGTGACACAGGTGCCTACATGATTCGCCATGGCAAAGAACCCTCCATCTGGGAGCAGAGTTTCAGTGTCTGCCTCTACAAGGGTAAAGGGGTGCATTGGAAAGGGGCAACTACCATGGTCTCAAGCTGACAGAGCAGGTCATGAAAGTCCTGGAGAGGATTGTGCCTCTTCAGACAGTTGGTGTCAATCAACAATTCCCAGTTTGGCTTCGTCCCAGGCAGAGGCCCAACAGTTGCAATCTTTGTTGTCAGGCAGCTGCAAGAGATGTATCTAGCTGCCATGGCTTTCGTAGACCTGGAGAAGGCATTTGATCAAGTGCCTCTGAAGGTCATTTGGTGGGCATTGAGAAAAGTTGGTGTGGAGGAGTGGATTGTGCGACTGGTGCAGGGGATGTATGCCAATGCGTTGAGCCCTTTCTGCATTGGTGAGAGATACAGTGAAAGGTTTGAAGGTCGGTGTTCACCAAGGCTCAGTACTCGGTCCTCTGCTCTTCATCATTGTGCTTAAAGCTTTGTCACGTGAGTTCCGCTTTCGGGTCCCCTGGGAGAACCTCTATGCTGATGACCTTGTTATCATTGCTGAATCGCTTTAGGAATGTGTCAGAAGGCTCTTTACTTGAAATGAAGCAATGGAGGAGAAAGGACTGAGAGTACATGCAGGAAAGACAAAGATCATGATCTGTGGGATAGGCCTGGACCTCCTGCAGAGTTCAGGTGAGTTTCCATGCGCTTTCTGTTGCACTGGAGTGGGCAGCAACAGCATCTTCTGCAATGGCTGCAAACACTGGGTGCACAAGAAATGCAGCAGGCTCAAGTGCTTGACAAAGGACCCTGATTACAAATGTATACCGTGCCAGGGAACTGCACGCCTTTTGGATGGCAGACCACAGAGGGAAGTGGTAGCTTCCTTTAGCTACCTAAGAGACATGCTCTCAGCAGCTGGTGGCTTTCAACCACAAGATGTGTGAAAACTGCCTGGAAGAAGTTCAAGGAGCTGCTGCCAGTTCTCTCTTCCCGCCACCTCTCTTTCAATACATGTGGTGCGTGAAGAGCTCTTGTGTGTGGAGTGCAATGCTCCATGCCAATGAGACTTGGCCATTGACAAAGCCAAACCTCCAACAGCTGCAGCGGAATGAAAGGGTAATGATCAGACAAATCAGCAATGTCAAGCTGCAAGACATTGTCACCATCAGATCCAATGAGCTACTTGTGCAGTTTGGCATTGGTGATCTGGACCTCATTCTGAAGGAGAGAAGGCTCCGCTGGTAAGGACATGTGAAACGCTCCAATGGTGCAGTCAAAGTCTGTGACATACAGGTTGATGGAATGCATGGGCTTGGAGGCCCAAGATGACATGGAAGCAGCTGACAGAGAGGGATTGCAGAGAGTGGAAGCTCTAAGCTATCGACCCTCATGATAGACATACCTGGAGATTTGGTGTGAGATCTGCCATGCATGCAGCAAGCCAGCTACCTAGGGGTCCTACTGATGCTGTAAATCAAAATCTGATGATGATGATGATGATGATGATGATGATTAGCAGGTTGTCAAACTTGTCATATTTTGTGAGTCCTCATTAGAATGGCCATGATGGGGTAATTTTGATGAGAACTTACAACGTAATATTTTTTATGGAGAAAAGATTTCATAGCTCATGATAAGGCTCTTTTTTTTCAACCAAAAAGTATCTATATTTTTCTTATTTCATATGTTGTGAGTACTCATTAAAAGGGCCTCAGTGAGGCACTTCTAATGAGTACCCACAACAAATATTTTCATCAAGAAATAAGAAAACTATTTACCTGATACCCACTTTTATCTAGTCCTGTGGATTTGCATCAAGCAAAAGCTCTGTCTTCATACACACCAGAGACCAAAATTGGACTGCTCATCTGTGCAGTCAGATAAGGACCTTCACTGTCCACTTATGTAACCATTAGAGCTGCAGCATCAGAAAATGACTTTGGACATGAGGATCCAGCAAAGATTTAGATCAGCCTGCACATTCAGACAATCTGATCTGTATCTTTGTTGGACGCATTTTGGATCTATAGCCAAGGATGCTTAATTTCTTCATATGGACAATGAAGGCTGATCAGACTTCGCGGATATGCAGGCTGATTTGAGTTTGTTGAGCACTTGTCCAAAGGCAGGTTTTCTCATGTTGTAGCTCATTGGAAACTGCAGAAGATATAAGCAGCAGATGGCAAATCGAGGGTTGAGCGCAAGACTGGTGTAAGTCAGTTGTTTTTCCCCAAACCTAATCTCCTCACCATGAAGGCGTTATGAAGATTACAACATTTCTTTCTGTAAACAATGAAAATTTAGGTGCCATTGCTCGTATGAGCAATGGCACCTAAATTTGCATTGTTTACAAAGGGGTCCAAGTTGCCCCTAAACAAGGGTTTCAAAAATATGTTTGAGTTACTATAGTCTTGCGCTCAACCCTCGAAATGTCCTGATGAGAATTTGTATACAAAAGGATGATCTAGTCTTGTCCTGATGATCAGTTATAATCAGTATCATTCATCTGTCACTTTTGCCTCTTGTGACTGATGATCGGAAAACATTTTCATAGGCGACTAACTGATTTGCAAGTTGTTAAAATGAAATCCCGAGCTCTCTATTTGGGTCATTTTATATTTCATTGGAATAAAGGTGAAGAAATTTGATGTATTTTTAATATGCCATATTTGCTCTGATTACCATACTGTGCACTTAAGTTTTTCAAAATTACTAGAAAAACTTGTAGTAAAATAGCCTGCTGATATGGGTACACTTAAAGGAAGATCAGCAGAGAACTTCATGAGGGGCGTATTTAATGATATTTAATGATACTAACGCAATATTTTTCTGATTTTCTTCATAAAAGCATATGTTTTTGTACTCATTCGAATTGCCTTGCCTTGTTGAGGTAATTCAAATGAGTACCAACAACATATATTTTTATAAAGAAGTAGATAAAAGTACACTGGCTTTAATCGAAAGACTACTAAATTGCTTGACTGTGCGCTTATAGGAGCATGTGTGGTAGGTCGATTATGGTATATAAAAATAGCTTGAAATAAGCATAGCTCTAGATGAGTCTCTTTTTTTCAACCGGCACATCTAATTCGTGCCTGCAGCATATGTTTTTGTAGAAGAAATAAGAAAAATGTTGCTAGGATACCTGCTTTTTATCTGGAGTTACGGGAGCTATATGAAATCTGTGCTGTTTTTGTAATTTCAGAAGTGATAGTAGTGGTGTTGAATTCCTTCCTGGAGGAGGCCCAGAAGTTGATGCATGAGATATTTGAGGATGAAATGATGCTGGACTTTGTTGGCATACCTGATAGTGAATACATGGAGACAGCTGACTCCCTAAGAAAAATAAAAGATAAGATAAAGGTACTTGTGAAGTGAAATCACAGCTCCAGATAAGATGGGGTATCCAGGTTTTATTTTTCTTATTTCTGCATGAAACACAACATATTTTTTAGTGTGGAATTAAGAAAAATATCGATAGTTTTCAGATGAAAATAAAAAATGTCCCAGTCCAGATTTTAACCCTTGTCCTGCTGAATAAATTAATAAGCCACGCCTACTTCTAATTTTCAGCCAATCAGATTACTTGATCTAGATTATTGCTATGAATTCAGATACTTAATGGCAAACAGTGCAGATCCAGATCAGTTGGCTTCTTCAGAAGCCAACTGATCTGGAGCTACACTGTTTGCAAAGGCAGGATATATCCGGGTTCAGCAGGACAAGGGTTAAGATAACCCTTTGTCAACAGCACTTTGACATCACAGCGACAAGAATAGCATGGCTATAAATAACCGTTACTTGGATTTCACAGTTTGGTTACATTGGTCAATAATAATCAGGTGGACAACTACCTAAAGGAAATTTTGGTGTTTGTATATAATGGCTTGATTGTAAACAGTGGTTCCAAAAAGTGCCTTATTTGGAGCTATGGAAATATATATTGGAGCTATGAGAAATGCTCATAATGGTGGTCTGAGCAGATTATCAGAGATACAGATTATACAGTGTTTGTACTTTGCAGACTCTTCATAGTTGCCACATATATTTGGACAGATATACCCGAGCAAACAGTGTAGACCCAGCTCAAACTGCTTCTAAAGGACTGATCAAAAACTCCAAATTTTAGGTGCTTGTGCATTGCAGAATCTATCATAGTTGCTGCAAATATTTGGGCAGATATGTCTGAGCAACCAGTATAGACCCAGATCAAACTGTGTAAAGGAACAGTTTAGTGTAGGTCTGCAGTGTTGGCCATTCACCTGGCACTTTAAATAAAATCTTTACCACTCTAAGGGCAATTTCAGCAGACAACTAATTGGCTATATTTTTCTTATTTTTCCAACAAAATAGGCTTTGGCATTTCATGCAAATTACCACAAGATTGCTGCTAGAGTGGCAAGTAATGTAGACCCTGATCAGACTGCTGCTTAGGAGCAGTCAAACTGGGAATGAGCTGTTTGCTCAAGGCATCCAGTTAATGTGGATATACAGTTGAACTTCAATAGCTCGAACATCTTTGGGACCATGGAAATTTGTTCGAGACATGGGTAGTTCGAGCCACTGAAGGTTAATCATAGCGCAAGGTCAGAAGGCAAATGAAAATAATCTAGGAATGTCTTTTCCATCTTCTATAAAATAATGGTATGTTGAGTGTACTCGTTAGACAAACAACATACATTTTTATGATAAAATAAGAAAATTTCCATTAAAATCCCAAAGTATTTGTTTTTAGCTATTGGAAGAGTTTCCTAGGGACTCAAAATTGAGTTCGAATCATCTACGGTAAACAAGCCATCCGTCTTCGAGCTATCGAGGTTATACTGGATGTGAAGTATTTAAGAGCTTTTCCCTATAAACAATAGGCAGGAAATTTTCAGGGCCAAAAAAGTTCACACTCTATTGAGGGAATGGTGGTTAATTAGAGTGAGCACCTATGTATCAAATAGACCACAGGTGAAATTTTGACATATTTGACACTGGGGTGGCTTGTATTTTCCAAACAATGAACAGGCACTTTTTTTTCCAACCAAAAAGTATTAAGGCTGGCACAATTAATCGGATAATCAATTAACTGGTCAATAAATTCCACAAAAATGATTATCATTACTGATTTGCTAGTAATCAGTCATTTGATTTCTGTGTTTGTTACTTTAACATATTTACCCTTAGTATTCAGACACCTCAACTCCTTACCATACTTAATCTAAAATTTGAACAAGTACAATTTATTACCCACTGTTGTGTCTAAAAATAGCTGGATGAGTGGCAAATAGTATAGACCCTGATGAGAAGCCACATTTGCGGCATCTCATGTGGGTCTACACTGTTTGCTCAGGCCTGTCTGACCAAATACATACAATAAAGTATAACATATATGGTAAGAGTCATGCTCAAACAGGTAAAATTATGACCAAATCTTCATTGATTACTAATCGATTATCAATCACAATGGCAGGACTGATAATCGATTATCTTTTCAGCTCTGATTTGCCAGCCTTAAAACATTTGTATGTTTTTATCATTTCTACACAAAAACATATGTTGTGTGTACTCATCAGAAGCACCTCACTGATGTGGTGCTTATGAGTACCTACAACATATGTTTTTGCAGAGAAATAAGAAAAATACAGTCGACCCTCGTTATCTCACTCGCTTATCTCGAATAACCACTTATGTCGAAGTGAAATACAGGTTCCTGTTTTAATATGGAAATCTAAGAACAGGTAACAAAATATTGTGGAAAAGAGGAGAAATTACTCCTAAGGAGCAATTTCTCCTCTTTTCCACATTATTTTATGTATACATTTCTAACATCAGGAGTCAAATTACATATTCATTTGTTAAATGTAGTTGTTCGATTTATTGTTTTCCTCACTTCCGCAACTCTGATATGTTGAGGTATGGATATCTCGAAGTGTTTCAGAGAGTCCCTTGGAATTCAAGATAACGAGAGTCGACTGTAGTTATCTGATAATCCCTCTTATCTAGACCTACGAATGAAATTTAAAAGCTTGTGAAATCAAAGATCGGTAAGTCGATAATGAAGACCCTGATAAGACTGCACAGATGTGCAGGTGATCTGGTCCTTCATTTTCCTCATTATGAAAACACACCTATTCAAATATACTGAAAACTTTACCGCCAAAAAATTGAAAAATTTCAGAGAAAAATTCTGATATTTTTCATATTTCTGTTCAAAACATAGATTGTGGGTACTCGTTAGAACTGCCTCAATCTATGTTTTGAGCAGAAATAAGAAAAATAATGTATACCCTTGTAAACCCCGGTTTTACTATATATAAAAGTGGGGTTTAAGGGGTATTTTTGTGATGTACATTATACTCATGTTTTGGCTCTTACATTTTTGTAAAGAAAAAGTCAGACAACATTTTTCTGTCATAGCTCTACATAAGGCACTTTTTCCCATCCAAACAGCATTGATATTTATTATTTCTTCATTATAACCCCACATTGAAAAAGTGAGGGCTATTCTGGATTTGCCCTACAGTCCTTCCTTGATTCTGTCCTTCCATGACCAATTCAGGTGAAAATATTCGTTACACTTTTCTCAGTAACTTTGAAGTCTAGAGAGTTGAAACATGGTACACTCTTGAAGAGTAGGTGGATGTATTGTGTATACCAAAATCATGATGCTGCAGCTTATTCATTGCTTTGTTTCTTCATTTTTCTCTCGCTCCAATTTTCAGACTTCAGATGAAAATTTTCATCACTTTTCTCAGTGACCTTGAAGCCTAGTGTTGAAACTTGGTACACACTTGAACAGTGAGTTGATGTATCATGTATATAGAAATAATGATGATGCTGCTTATTCATTGCTATATTTAGCCATTTCTCTCTCTCCAATTTTCAAACCATTGAAAATTTCCATCACACTTTTCTCAGGAACTGTGGGGCATAGGTGCACATGTGAATAATGGGTTCATGTGTATTGTACACAGGAATCAAGCTGCTATTCCTTAATCATCTCTTTATATCTTCATTTTTCTTCCTGATTTTCAAACATTAAAAAAAATGTCACTTTTTTCTCAGGAACTGTAAGGCCTAGGAGGTTGAATTAATAATGGGTAGTCTAGTTGGCCTGTTTCAAAATGATAATGCTATTATAACTATTACTTACTTTTCCTTAAATAGCATGAAGCAGGGCTATAGTCAGAGTCTGAGACTGCTCTCGTTTCATCTAATGAGTACACACAACCTGTTTTTTCATGGAGAAACAAGAAAAATATTTACAGCCGAACTTCGTGGGCCAATGGAAATTTGTTCGAGGCATGGATACGTAGTGGAAGATTTTTTATTTTCTATACAAAAATGGTATGTTGAGTGTACTCATTAGAATTGCCTTGATGAGGCAATTCTAATGAGTACACACGACATACAGTTTCAAGCTAAAATAAGAAAATTTTCCCCCAAATCCTTAAATATATGTCTCTCATAAGCGTACAGTATTTTTACACATATATTTTTGCACAGTTTATTTCACAAAGAAATCTGAGATTTGTTTGTGAAATAAACTGTGCCAAAATATAACTTAATTATATGGTTTCTTGAGCTATCTGAAGTATTTCGTAGGGACTCAAAAAAGAGTTTGAATTAGCCATGGTACACGAGCCATTGGTGTTTGAGCTATTGAGATGCGACTGTATCTGGATACCACCCATCTAGAGCTACTCTGTTTTTCAACATACTGTATTTACCCTAAGTATTTGGACACCTTATGTACTTACTATAATTGTCCTAAAATTTGAAATAGTCCATTCTACTACCTGTTGTTATGTCTAAAATATTGCTGTATGTATGGCAAACAGTGTAGACTCTGATCAGACGCCGAATTCTGCGGCATCTGATCTGGGTCTACACTGTTTGCAAAGGTCTGTTTGTCCCAATACTTAGGGTTGTTACGGTGTTCAAAGAAATATCAAGAGTCAAGAAATGCTTTCTGTTTCCAGAGAGATGTTCTATTAATAAGCTGTGATCTGATCTACATGAATATCTCCATGCACCATATTGCTAATGTATACAGAACGTATGATGCTACAGTCACCATGTTCCTGTGCAATATACCAGAGCAACATGCTGATATACCGGTTCCAGGACCTAAAACAAAGCCAAGATCAGGTAACACTCTGGACACAGTTAATATACAATGTATTTTTAAAAAAAAATTTTATGAGGTCATATTAGAGTTTTTGATTAACTTCTAGGTCAGCCTCAAAAATATTGACTGAGTTTTGACATATTTTTCATGTTTGGTATTTTATCAGAGAAATATATATATATTGGCAACTTTGTACTGGTAGTATTCTACCCCTGCAAACTATGTTTGTTGCGAGGTAGGGGTATACTGTTTTCAGGTCTGTCCATCCGGTCCATTCATCCATTACATTTTGGTTGCTTCCTCTTGCCTTGCTAAATACCAGTCATTACTTTGCTGGGGTATCTAATAAGCACTGCTTATTGACACTTATGGGGTTTTTTTTTGTTTTTTTTTTTTTTTTGCTTTGTTTTGTTTTTATTTTTCAACGAATAATAATAAAACTCTTTCCCATCTGGGCTACATGATTTTTTACCAACTGATAACTATATTGTACTGACATCCTTTATTTCTTTTTCGATGGATTAAGAAGATGATCTGTATGTTAATGTTCTATAGTGTTCTAAATCATAACAATGCAGAATAAAGATTTAATGATTATTTCAGAGAAAGACTTCTTTGGTTTTGATGAAAAAGGACAGAGAGTTTTGTTCATGATGTCAGAAGCAGACATGGAAGAATCAGTAACATTAAAAAGATCTCTGTTAAAAAAGTGAGCCTAGATAATGATCTGTATTTACATTTATTTTCAATTCTCTACAAAACGAATGTTGCTGGTACTCACTTGAATTGCCTTGTCAAGTTGATGTAGCATTTCTAATAAGTACCTTGGAGATAACATTTTTGTGGACAATTACCTCGGACGGTATAGCCTGATATATCCCCAAAGTTGATGCCTTGTGAACCAACTAGATAACTGATACAGAATATATAGTGTTGCTGGGCTTCGGCTGTCTGCATATGCCATAAGACCCCTTCTCTAATGGCTTGTATATATACGATCCACAATATCAGAAAATATACCATCAGACATGTGCACCCAGCAAACTCTTGGATCAGCCTCACATTTGGACAACCTGATCAGAACCTTCACTGGTTTGGATAGCCTAAAATGCAAAGTTTCTTCATGCAAATAATGATGACTTTGATCAGGTTGTGCTGATGCACAGGCTGATTTGAGTCTTCATTAGGCGCACATATTGGAAGGTACCTTTTCTCATATGTTACTGATCTGTACAATAGTGCTAGAGAAAGCACTATTTTCAACTAAAAAGCATTGGTAATTTTCTTATTTCTCTCCACATACACATATTCTATGAGTACTCATTAGAAGTGATGTGCTGAGGTGTTTTCTAATAAGTACAAGTAATGTGTTAGTGGAGGAATGAGAAAAACTATAAATATAGATGCCCCACTATGACTTTCTAAAATGGGTACTAGCTGCTCTTTTCTCAGGTACTCAGCATTAGGAAGAAGTGCTTGAACTGGTTGCAGACTTGTGTCAGTATAACCATAGCTCCAGATAAGCGGGGGTATCCACATAATATTTTTCTTATTTCTCCACAAAAAAGTATGTTGTGGGTACTCATTCCTGAGGCACTTTTAATGAGTACACACAACATATGCTTTCATGGAGAAATAAGAAAATATCAATACTTTTTGGTGAAAAAAAAAAGTTTTATCTGGAGGTATGAATATAATGTAACTGGTGATAGTAACATCAGAATATCTGTAGTATGATATTGAAGTGAGGTAGCACTATAAAAAGGCATCAGTTCACACCCTGCCATCCAGATATGACAGAAACATAGCTCCAGATAAGGCACTTTTTTTTTCAGATATATATATTTCTTAATTCTCTATGAAAGCATAAATTGTGTGTACTCATTAGAAGCATGTCTCTGAGGTGCTTCTTAAGAGTACCACAACATATGTTTTCATGGAGATGAAAAATGTTATTTGGATACCCCGTCTTATCTGGAGGTATGAATGGGTACCTGGAAGAGGGCTAGAATAAAGAGTGGATATATTTTCTACAGGTTGACTATAAGTCAATGATCAGTCAGCTTTACAAAACCGAAGATCGACTATGAAATTCTGACCAATTCCCAACACTAATATATCATAATCTGGGACATGATACTGCAGTGAGGCAGTACTTTAAGAGGGCATCAGTTCCCACCCTCACATTCAGATATGATAGAAAGATATTTGACAGTGATGTTAAACCTCAACTCAAACAAATACAAAGGTCTCCTACATTAACCCTTAGAATGCTTGTCATAACATTGGCAGACAACAACTTTGTGATATTTATTTTAGTTTTCAGAGAAAATAAAAATTGGCATTTCATATTTCATATGATATCCTTGGATGATTCCATAAAATATCAGGGCCCAGTTGTTCAAAACTAACGACATCGTTAGTTAACGATTCGTTAAAATTTACATCGAGTGATACGCAAATATGCTGAAATTTTTTGCAGAAAAAATGTGAGTAGCTTTTGCAGTGCAAAAGCTACTCAAATTTTTTCAGCAAAAAATATCAGAATATTGTGTATTGAATCCGCTAAAACAGTTAACGAAATGACCCTTAATGAGCTCGTTAAGCTAACGACGCTTTGAACAACGGGGCCCTGATCCTATTTTCTCCAAAGTATATAAAAAAATATCTTGTCATATGCTGTGTTTAATTTATCAATTTAAGGATTAAAGGACTGTTTTTTTAGGGTGGTTCATAGCTCTAGATAGACTGCTTTTTTTAAAAAAAAAAAAAAAAAAAAAAAAAAATTATTATTTTTTCTTATTTCTCCATGAAAACCTATGTTGTAGGTACTCATTAGAACCGCCTTGCTGATGTACATCTGATGAGTACACACAACAAAAACATAGGAAAAATAAAAAAAATATTAATACTTTTTGTTTGAAAAAAAGTGCCTTTTTCTGTTTGTTCTTGTGGTTATTTCATGTTGGTTGAATGTACTTTCAGACATCCATATATCAACATACGTTCCAATCTAACAGATTGCCACCTTTACATTATTAAAAAATGGGTTGTTGATTATGTGGCCGATAAATCGTGAGTATTTCTTTCTTTTTATTTACTTTTTTACTAATAAAGCTTTGGATAAAGGTGATGATATTATTTAGCCTCGGTGGCTCAGTTGGATGCGCCGTCCAACTGGAGACCAGGAGGTCGGGGGTTCAACCCCCACCGAGGTCGGCAACATTCTTTCGTGGAGATTGATCATGAATATTTTCTACGGTCATTCTCTCCTTTTGCTGATTCAAGAAGAGCAGTTGTCAGTTTCTGGCGAAATAATGTGCACAATACTGGTTAACCGCTTAGAGGACTAAGCCTGTCCAGTAAACGTATGGTTAGGTAAACTGACCGTGCTCGACATGACCCGATTGGGTTGACTGGGCCGTAAAACCTCAACACAAACAAATTATTTATCTTACTGGTATTACTTTTGTTCAAAGTGATTCTGCTGAGTATACCTAACATGTAACTAACATGTTTGTATTAAGTTTTCTATGAAAACAGCAACATTTAATTTTACCCCATTTGTCAGCTTTATACACATTCCATGCAATTTGATTGGTTGAAGGAAAAGTTTTACACTTTAATCAGTTCCAGGGTAGAAATCTGTCAGATATATTGTCCTTCTGCCCTCTCAAGAGACATATATCCAAAGACATGTTTTTGCATGGTGCACCCCAGATGTTCTCACAAAAAAGTTCTATTATAATAAGCAAAGTAGTACATGTAATATGTAATGGATGGATGGGTGAAAATACAGTGGAATATTGCAAACAGAAAGTCACAGAAGTTGTCTATCTTGTGAAAATGGCATTAAATGTACCAAGTGTATATCCAGTCACCTTAAAAGTAACAGTTTGTTACATTAGCATTCAAGTTATTGGTTGAGCTTGCTTTACATTAGTATGCCTTGCTGCTAACTGTATCATATCCTGTATTATTGCATAAAAAGCAGTGTCGCACGTTATTAACAGTCGTACATTAACTGGCAAAAAGCCATGTATTAACAAGGCAATTCATGCACTGTTAATGCATGGCTATGCAACTTTCAATATGATCGTACCAGGGCCACAGATTTGCTGCTGTTAGGGATGTGTACTGCCCAACCCTAGAATGAGCATAGTTTGTGGAAATTACGTTTGCGAGGCAGCGGTGAAAAAGCAAAACAAAATAGTGCAAGAAATAACGTGAAATGTAGCAAATGTTTTCAGTTTTTATGCAATAATAGCAATCGAACATGGTTTTTCAATGCATTAACATTTGTCAGGTCCCTTGGAAGGTGTTGAAAACTGCGGTCTTCAGCCTCGGTTTTCAACACCTACCACGGGAACTGGCAAATGTAAATGCATGAAAAACCATGTTTGATCCCTATAATGGTAGACAAGGGTTCAGTTCAGCATTTTTTTTCATTGTGTAATACAGAAAAGCTAGGGCCAAAATGATTTGAACTGCAACATCAGAAAACATACCTTCAGACCTGTGGGCCTAATAAAGATTCAGAGCAGACAGCACATTCATGCAATCTGATCAGAATCTTCACTGGATGCATTTTGGATAGCCAGTGATCATAGCTACAGATAAGAGGGGGTATTCACATAATATTTTTCTTATTTCTCAACGAAAACATATGTTGTGGGTACTCATTAGAAGCACCTCACCAAGGTGCTTCTAATGAGTACCCACAACATATGTGTTACTGGAGGAATAAGAAAGATATCAGCATTTTTTGGATGAAAAAAGCGACTTATCTGTTGCTGTGCAGTGATGCAATTTTTTTCTTCATGCGACGATAGACTGTGCAAATATGCATGCTGATTTGTGTCTTCATTAGGTGCAGCTGCTAGAAGGTACATTTTCTCAAGTTGCCACTCATTTAGATTAGCTTTAAACATGACATTATATGATTTTGTGCTTATTTTCTTTCAATGTATTACCATATTTACCCTAAAAATTGGGACCAATAGGCCCAAGGAAATAGTGAAGACCTAGATGCTGCAGAACCTACCTTATGATCAGGGTTTACGCTGTTTGTATTTCATCTTAAAGGTTTAGACAAATCAACAGGTAGTTAACTGGGCCCAGTTGTTAGCTTAACGAGCTGGTTAAGGGTCATTTCGTTAACTGTTTTAGCGGATTCAATATACAATAGTCTGATATTTTTTGCTGAAAAAAATGTGAGTAGCTTTTTCAGCAAAAAATTACAGCATATTTGCGTATCACTTGATGTAAATTTTAACAAATCGTTAACTAACGACGTTGTTAGCTTTGAAAATTTGGGCCCTGGACTTCTCAAATTTTAAAACATGTATGGCACTGAGTTAACATAGCGCTAGATAAAAGACAGTATCCAGATGATATTTTTCTTATTTCTCCATGAAAACATATACTGTTGACTCACAGTATCTCAAAAGTCCACAGGACTATCTGAAATACTTTGAGGTATCCGTACCTCGACATATCAGATATGTAGAATTGTGGAAAAAATAAATCTAACAACCACATTTCACACATGAATATGTAATTTGACTCCTGAAATTAGAGATATATTGAAAATTAGAGATACATGTATATTGAAAATATCTTTTCCACAATATTTTGTTATCTGTTGTTAGATTTCCATGTTAAAACAGGGGCCAGATTTTCACTTCGAGGTAAGCTGTTATTAGAGATAAATGAAATAGAGATAACAAGTTGACTGTATTGTGGGTACTCATTAGAAATGCCTTACTGAAGGGCTTCTAATGAGTATCCACAACATATGTTTTTATGGAGAAATAAGAAAAGTATCAGTACTTTTCAGATGAAGAAAGTCTCTTATCTTAAGCTATGGAGCTAAAGGCTCCATATTCCTCAAAAATATACTCATTTCATTTTTTATCCATTTCAAAAACAAGTGACTAAATGAAATTTTATAGGCTGTCAGATGCCAAATTTTATGATCGTATTAATACTATATATCAATTTATTAAACCTGTCTTGGATAACAGATGTCTATTTTTGAGGAACATGGAGCCTAAGCCCCCTCTAAGGTGTCCCAGAATTTAGGGCATATACTGTGTTTCCAGATTTTCTTCAATAAAAGGTGAACTGATTCCCCATTTAATCAACTCACAGTTTAAAGCAGAAGACTCTCCTGAAGATTTAAATCAGAGTAACTCTAATTCAGAAGATGACAAAGAAAAAGGTAAGATTGAAGATATTACAGTTGCGGATCCATTACAGCATTTATATAGCTCCAGATTACCATAGGCTCTTTTTATAGCCAAAAAGTATGGTTATTTTTCTTATTTCTGCACGAAAACATATGTTATGGATATTCATTAGAAGTGCCTCTGTGAGGCACTTCTAATGAGTACCTACAATATATGCTTTTGATGAGGCATTTCTAATGAGTACCCACAATATTATATGTTTTGTGCAGAATTGATATAAACATTTACTTGATACCTTCTTTTATCTGGAGCTATGTTACCCCAAGTGTGCAGACAGAGCACCTTTAGCAAACAGTGAAAGCCTAGATTGGATCCCCCAGAACTGTTTGCCACTCATTCAGCAGTTCTTAGACATATCAACAAATAGTAAAAACTAAAATGGAATTTGTTCTTTTAGAAGTATGGCAAGGCTTTAAGGTGGTTGAATATATAGGGTAAATACTGTATTTTGAACCTTTACCTCTCTCTTGGCTTATTCAGCAGATGACACTGATGATAATTTTCTTATTTTTTGAGAAAATAGGTTTTGACATTTTCAGAGAAAATTAGACAGCATTTCATGAGAATCATCTACCTAGCATGACATTTATCATACCTGTATTCTTTCAGATATTTACAGTTATTTACCTAAAAATGACACAAATGAGTGGCTACAGGACCTGTCCACGTGGAGAGACCATACAGGAGACATGGCAGATTGTTACCATGGTGATCAAATCAGATGTTATGCCTACATTGTGGATGACAGTAACTGTGTGAGAACTAACACTATATCAGCTTATACAGAAACTAACAGACAGGTATCAAAAGATATTTTTTGTTGGGTTTACTTTAATCCACTTTATTCTGGAGATACCTCCCTTCCACTGATTCAAGAATGGCAGTTTTCAGTTTCTGGTAAAAGACTATGTAAAAATATTGGTTAATTCCTTAAAGGACTAAGCCTGCCCAGGAAAGTGTGGTTAGGTAAACTGACCGGCTCAACATGACCCTATTGGGTTGACTTGGCCATAAAACCTCATCTCAGTCAATCATTCTGGAGATCCCCAAAATGTTAATTGGCAAACAAAGCAGACCCATATCAGACACCATAGAATGCAGCATCTAATCAGGTACTCCACTGTCTGCAAATATATATATTTTTTTTAATATATAGTGCAAGCTGGGGGGAGTGGGGGTTGTGTTGGGGAGGAGGGCGGGTGAAGTGGTAATGGATACATGTTCTCTAAAAGGGGTTATGGATACATGTTCAGGGGAGGCAACTAAAAACTTTTTGTCTCCTTTTGGCAAATAGGTCTACCATAAAAGCAAAGAATTTGCACTCATGGGGAGTAAATTCTTTCCTTTTATAGTAGACAACTTTCAGAAGGGACCTGGTGTGCAACTCAGTCTCCTTTGTTAAATATGGCAGAAAATCTACAGGTGTATCAAGTCCCCTGTAAATACTCATGTATGTGTGAGTGAATACTCAAACCTTTGTCGTAAATATGTCCATGTGTCTGTCCATGTGCCCATCTGTGTGTCCATCTATCCTACTTTAAAGTACATGTAATGTTTGTGTCTCCAAAACTCTTTCTGCAGTTTTTAAGATGATAGTTTGAAATATCATAGAAAGGATATAGACTGAACATGTGCATAAAATTCACAGTATTCCGGTTGAATCATTATTGGTAGACTTGCATATCCTTGATTTACTTAGAAATTTGGCCTTATACACATAGCGTGATAGGGTTCATATCTCTGCAACTTCTCCTACAGTCTTCATGATGATGATTAGAATCTTGCAGCAAAGTAAGAATATAGCCTGGGCATATGCATAAAGGTCACAGAACTCTGATCAAATTTTTATTGCTAGTTACAGACCCTTGTTTTCCTTAGAAATACAGCCTTATACACATGGTATACAGGGTTCAAATTTAACACTCGCATACTCGCAAAATGCGAGCCCATTTCACAAAATGCGAGTTGAAAAATCTAAGACTTGATTTCCTTAGAAACACAGCCTTATACACATGGTATACAGGGTTCAAATTTAGCACTCGCATACTCGCAAAATGCGAGCCCATTTCACAAAATGCGAGTTGAAAAATCTAAGACTTGATTTTCTTTGCGAGTCCCATTTTCCGTCCGTGTTTACGTAGTTTTCTAAGGAAAGTAGAAATCCGGAAGTGAAAAAGCAGTGTGTATGCGCAATAACGATGCGCAGTTAGTAGCTTTGTCTCCGAGACGCTTGCCAATATATGTTTTTTTCCCCAAATAATTGGCGCACCTCAGTTTAGCGTGGTTGTCAATACAAGGGATGTGTACAATAAAAGCGTCTGTATGTACACTGATCAATAGGCATTGAAATCGAAAGTTGAATTGACAGTAAAAACGGCCTTTCAAAATCATGGATGAGCTTGTAATTAAATGGAAAGCAGGCGATATGGAGGACCAGAACAACATTTCAAATAATTATGCAAATAAAGTCCCCAAAACAGACAGCTGCGGATGCTGCAGATCTGAAGCTTTTCGGACGTAAACCCGAGACTGCTGTCAAAACAGTCAGAAAAGGGGAAAAAAGAACTGGGTGTGGGATTGGATTAAGAAATCAGCAAAACGGATGTTAATCTGGTTGTTCAGATATGGGTACATTGTGAGCAGGCATCATTCACATGATAAGACCTCTTCTGTAAGATACTTTTCATTGTCTGTCAGGTTGAAAAAAAGGGGATGCAATAAATGCGGACCACTAGGTCAATATGAGTCATTGTATTCATCCCTTCCTTTTTTTTCCTTTTTCTGTCTTGCCCCTTCTTTCAACAGGCCCTTAAGTTTAAATGTAAAAAGGGGCCTATGCTAGGGTTCAACATTTTGCAAAGAGACCAGCGCCCTGCATGGTCGGGTACAGTAATTAGATAACGGTAAATTAACATATGGCTTGATTTACATTAAGAAACAAATGAATAGCGACATAAACAGCTGTAATGAAAAATGTCCACATTAACATAGTTTCAGTAATAGATATAACTTTGCAAATGAAATAATAAAAGCTAGCAGTCTTAACTGCTCAGCAAAAAAAACAAAAAAAAAAAAAAAAAAAGAAAAGCAAGTGGACAATATGATTTAGCAAGTTACAAAAACATACATTTGCTAAAATTAGCAAGTGAGAAAAAAAGTTAAATTTGAACCCTGGTATACTAGGGTTCGTGTTTCAGCAACTTCTCCTACAGTTTTCAAGACAATTATTTGAATCTTGCAGCAAAGTAAGAATATAGGCTTGGCATGAGCCTAAAGGTCACATAATTCTGATCAAATTTTTATTGTTAGAGTTACATATTCTGGATTTACTCAGAAATTTTGCCTTATACATGTGGCATTTGTTCAGAATAATAAATCTGCAAAGCCAAGTTGGCAGTAGTGGAGGCATTCATTTATTTTATAGCCAGCAAACTGCTTGTCTATTAACATGCAAAATAAAGAATGCCTCCCACTTGTTTCTTACAGATTCCTAAATACTGGATGAAAGAATACACCAAAACTGGTCAGTCTAATATTGACTCTACAGTGACAATGAAAGGGAAATCACAGGTTAGTTTTTTCACTTTATATACAGTGAACATGTTTTTTTTAGCAATGACATGGAAAAAGATACTTTCATCCGCTTATGCAGATAGCAAAGCTCAAGACGTGATCAGTGTGCATATCTGCACTGTCTCAATCAACTATTGCCAAAGAAAACAAAAAAAAAAAAAAAAAACAGAGCAGCTGAAAAGCAAAAACCTGATAGGTTTTTGCTTTTTCAGCTGATCTGTCTTTCTTTCTTTTTTTTCTTATATTTTCCAAAAAAATAGGGTTTGATATTTCATGCAAATTATCTCCTAAGAAGACAGCTTGCATTAAATGTCCAAGCGTATTTTTTATGAAATTTCTAATCCTATTTTCTGGGAAAAATAAGGTAAATATTTCAAAATGTTTTCTGCTGAAATTTTTACGCAGCATGCTATAAAGCATTTATAAAGGAATAGACAAACAGTACTCTGGCTGTAATCTGAAAAGTACAGAATTGCTTGATTGTGCACTTATAGGAGAGTGTGCGGTAATTAGGGCGAATACAGTAATTGCTTTAAAATAAAACTAGCACATGGCATGTTCACAACCACACACACCCACACATGCACGCGCGCACACACACACACACACACACACATGCACACACACACAGGTTTGAAACATCTGATCTGAGTCTACAGTTTGCTTGTCTGAATACTTAGGGTAAATATAGTAGTCCTGACTGTGTGATATAAGTAGACTGATGAGCAACTATAGCTCAAGATTAGTGGACTATCCAAGTAAATAGTTTTCTTATTTCTCCACAAAACATTTCGAGGATTGATCGCAAGACTGTAGCAAGTCAGATGGTTGTTTTTCCCAATTCTTAATCTCCTCACCATGAAGGCGTTATGAAGATTACAACATATCTTACTGTAAACAATGGAAATTTAAGTGCCATTGCTCGTATGAGCAATGGCACCTAAATTTGCATTGTTTACAAAGGGGTCAAAGTTGCCCCTAAACAAGGGTTTCAAAACTATGCTTGAGTTACTACAGTCTTGTGCTGAACCCTCAATATGTTGTAGGTAGGTACTTATTAATAGTAGCTTTTGCCAGTCCCAAATGATTTCTTTCTTATTAAACTATATTCATTGTTAAGACCATACCCACTAATAAGACCACTTTTAGGCAGGTGGTATTAATTTACCATATGTAGCTCTAGACAAGAGATTCTGCCTCCCATGGAATTCTTGTTTAGAGCAATTCACTACCCATCTGTTCATATAATTTTTATCCCATTGTGTACTTATTAAATGTAATTAACACATTTATGCCTAGCATCCCATAAAAGGGACATTGGCAAACAGTGTAGACCCAGATTAGACACCGCTTACTGCAGCATCTGATCAGAGTATACACTGTTTGCAATAACATTAGAAAGTTTCAAGAATAAAAACAACCATCACAATTCTGTATAACACACCTTTGACTATACAATGGACCCTTCCAAAGTTCATGATGGGAGAGTTTAATGAAAATATTTAGGTGTATATGGGTTATGGGAATTTGATACACTTGGTAGATTTTCTGCCATTTTTACAAGGGAGACAACTGTTTTGCTTTCTGAAAAGGACTCCACTCAAAAAGATTTTTTTTTCCTTTTAGAATAGACCCCATTCAGAAGGGAGGTAAAAATGATTATGACAGAGTTGCCTTCCCTGAACATATCTATTCCATTTTACAGATAGGAAATGATTGCCTTGTTGGACAAGGAGCAACTATTGGTGACAAGGTCTCTGTGAAGAAATCAATTATTGGTAAACACTGTACAATAGGGGACAAAGTAAAGATTACTAACTCAGTGATTCTTGACCATGTGACGGTAGGAGAAGGGTAAGTTGTTGATTTTAGCAGAATTGTCCTTTTAATCCTTAAAGCACTAATATGTCACCGTGTTAGTTAAACAACCGTGTTATATCCAAACAAAAATGTATAGATTATATTGAAAAATGACCATTTATGGTCATTTTTCAATATAATCTATACATTTTTGGGATCCATTTTTGAACCATGTTATATCCAAAACTGTGTTATAACGAACCGTGTTATAAAGAGGTTGTAGTGTATTTTGCAGATAAAATAAGGCTTTACATTTCCTGTGCATTGTCTGCCTAGCAGATGATTCATATGAAATGCCAAGTCTTATTTTCTCTGAAAAATCATTTAAAAAAAAGTTAGAATGTTGTTTGCTACAATTTTATCTAGCACTTTAAAGGTTAAACTAGACAAACTAGGTGGTGCTACAACTTAGGCAGTTTTCATTCTTTTTTATTTATTTATTTGTTTTTTTAATTTTACTGGTGGAATGGAATAAAATGAAATAATACCATATTTACCTTTTAGGCCTTTGGCCCTTCAAGGCCAAAACAAATAAAAAAAAAAAAGATATGTGCGCGCTTAGGGTAACATGTTAGAAAAAATAGGTATGATAGATATATATATATATTTGGACTCTGCCCTATTATTCAAATAAAATTTACCAGGTCTGTTTGACTACCCTTGATCTGTCTAAAAAGTAAGTACTGATAAAATGGCAAACAGTGTAGACCCTGATCAAACTGCTGCTGTAGGAGCAGTTTGAGCTGTACACTGTTTTTGTTTAGACCTACTTGTCTAAATATTTTATAGCACAAACATGGTAGCAAAAATATTTCATAGCATTAACACTACTGTTTTTTCAATAAACATGAAAAAAAATAGTGCTAGGTTTCACCAGGATAATTAGGTAGGGTTGGATTATCCTAAACACACATTTTTATGTTTGGCCTCGGTAATAACAGACAAAATTGAATATTTTTATATTTTTCATTGTTTGCTTGCAGGAAGACAGTATTACTTTTTTGAAATTAATCTGTTCCATTATCCATACATTAGTTCTTTGACACATTGGGAAAAGTCTCAGTATTTTTGTATGGAACCCCACAAGTGTCTTTTATCGAGATATGAAATTATATGCTGTTTTCAGACATTATGTGATGTACATATTCATTATGTCTTGTTTGTTTGCCATGTTATCTTGTTCTCATCATTTTGTTGGCTTCAAGTACAGTAATATGTTGTCAAATATCATCATGTTTGGTCAGTATACAGTGTTGTCTTATTAAATCTTCATTCTATTGGCTTCAAGTACAGTAACCTTTAAAAAAAAATTGTCATGTCTGGTCAACTTACAATGTTGTCTTGCTTACTTGTCACTCTGTTGGCTTCAAGTACAGTAATATTCTGTCAGAAAAAAATCATCATAAACAGGCTGGCCTCGGTGGCTCAGTTGGATGCGCGTCCAACTGGAGGAGACCAGGAGGTCACGGGTTCGAACCCTGCCAAGGTCGGCAACATTTTTTCGTGGAGATTGATCATGAAATATTTTCTACTGTCATTCTCTCCCTTCCGCTGATTCAAGAAGGGCAGTTGTCAGTATCTGGCGAAAGAATGTGTATAATACTGGTTAACCGCTTAGGGGACTAAGCCTGCCCAGTAAACGTGTGGTTAGGTAAACTGACCGTGCTCGACATGACCCCATTGGGTTGACTGGGCCGTAAAACCTCAACACAAAGAAACAAACATCATAAACGGTCAGTTTGTAATGTTGTCTTGTTGACTCGTCATTTTGTTGGCTTCAAGTGCAATAATATTTTGTCAGAATTGTTCAGTACAATAACAGGATTGTTCAGTACTTTTATAATTTTCATGCATGCTGTTTTTGTAGTGGGCTGCTTTGACCTGGGCTGTTTTGACTTGAACTGTTTCAGTCATGGGCCATTATGATTTTGGGGCATTTTGTCCATCACCAAATTGTCTCAATTCTGTTGAACTTATCAACACATTGAATAGACAAGATAACTTGCTATTACAGCTCTAAACAAGCATTCTTTAATATATCAGTATCATGCTTTAAACCATCAGCATGACAAATTAACATTTCAACAGCACAAAGGAAGCCTACAGAATGATGAGTGAATGAGACAACATGGTAAATGAAGCCAACAGAATGTTCATTTAACAAGGCAATATGACAAATGGAGCTAACAGAATGTTCAATTAATTAGGCAATATGACAAATGTGGCTAACAGAATATTCAGTTAACAAGGCAATATGACAAATGGAGCTAACAGAATGTTCAATTAATAAGGCAATATGACAAATGGAGCTAACAGAATGCTCAGTTAACAAGGCAATATGACAAATGAAGCTAACAGAATGTTCAGTTAACAAGGCAATATGACAAATGAAGCTGACAGAATGTTCAGTTAATAATATGACAAATGAAGCCAACAGAATAACTACTTAACAGGCCTAAACAAACAAGGCATAATGAATATGAACATCACATAATGTTTGTGAACAGAATACAATAATGTTATAACAAGATAACATGGCAAGTAAAGCCAACAGAATGTTCAATTAATAATACAATACGACAAATGAAGCCAACAGAATCACAAGTGAAGTAACAGGAGAACACCACATATAAAGCCAACAGAATGACCAGTTAAGAAGACATTAAGAGAAATGAAGCTAACAGAATGACAAGTTAACAAGACAACATAGCAAACAAACAAAACATAATGAATATGAACATCACATAGTAGCTGTCAACAGAATATAATATCTTGATATAATACTGTTGTGGCATCCCATATTTTTGCTTGTGTCTGGAAAATTCACTTTAGACATCATCAGTGTGTGCTTCCTACCACTTGCCTCAGTTGCTTGTTGCAGTGTATGAGAGGTCGTGGATTCAACCCCGCTGAATTTGGCAACATTCATTGTGGAGATTGATCGATAAATACTTTTTACGGTCATTCTCTCCCTTCCACTGATTCAAGAAGGGCATTCAGTTTTGGTAAAAGAATGTGCACAAGTACTGCTTAACTGCTTAGAGCGCTAAGCCTGCAAAGGAAAAAGTGTGGTTAGGTAAACTGACCTGCTCAACATGACATAACAGTGGGCATTGAAAACAATCAACCAATTAACACTTGAGCCCACCTCTCAGGAAGAAAATAACTCAGATCATACTCTGTTTGAATGGAGCAAGTATTAAAATAAAAAAAAAAACAAAAAAAAAACAAACATTTGCGCATTTTATCATGAGAAAGTTTTCCTACTGGAACTGTATACTCAGATCGGATTGCGCCTGTCCTGTGCTAGCTCCAGATAAGACACCATTTTCAACTGAAAAGTACTGATGTTTTCTTATTTCTCTACAAACATCTATGTTGTGGGTTCCATAAGAAACACCTAAGCTGAGGCACTTATAATGAGTACCCACAACATATGTTTTTGTAGAGAAATAAGAAAAATATAATGTTGATACCCCCTCATATGTTGAGCTATGCTGTACATACATTTCACATTACAGAATCTTAATGGTCCAAATCTCCAGATAAAGCTCTTTTCTTAACTAAGTCAAAGTTCAAAAGCTTCGAAAATCTTTGGGACCATCGAAATTTGTTATAGACATGGGTAGTTTGAGCCACTGAGGTTTAATCATAGCATCAGACCAGGAGGCAAGTTGGGATAATTTAGGAATATCTTCCTTGTGGAAATGATTCTAATGAGTACACACAGCATTTATTTTCATGATAAGAAAATATCCCTAAAATATCCTAGATATTTTTTCTTTGTTTTGAGATGGACAAATTTCTTAGGGACTCAAAAACAACTTCAAATCAGCCACGGTAAACAAGCCATCGGTGATCGAGTCAATGAAGTTTTTCTGTAAAAAAAAAGTATAGATATTTCTCTTATTTCTGCATGAAAACATGTTGTTGGTCCTTGCTGAGGTGCTTCTAGTGAGTACCTACAACATGGTTTTGCGGAAAAATAAAATATTTACCTCGTATTCTCTTTTCTCTAGAGCTATGTATTGTTCTGGCAGACTAAACTGTTCAATTTTCCCTGATCATATTGTGCATATGTGCCTTATGGTACAGGCATACACAGTGCATGTACCCAAATACAGGTTTTCTCATCAAGATAGGCATTTTTTTTTTCAGTCAAAAAGTACTGATATTTTTCTAATTTCTCCATTAAAACATATATAGTGGATACTCAGTAAACATACCTAGCCAAGGTATTTCTAATGAGTACCCACATCATATGATGCGCAATGTGGGGAAAAGGCCCCTATGCTATATGCCAACAGCCAGTGTCAAAATGAGCATGATGATCCATTCAGTCCGATTGGGGCATTCACTGTTCATTGAAATATACTACCATAGCAACAGATAAGGCACTTTTTGCACCCAAAAACTGATGATATCTTTCTTATTTCTCAATGAAAACATATGTGCTCATTAGAAGCACCTTGCCGAGACGCTTCTAATGAGTACCCACAACATATGTTTTTGTCGAGAAATAAGAAAAATATTATGTGGATACCCCCTTTTATCTGTAGCTATGTTAACTATAATATCCAAGATCCTGTAAGCAGGCAACAAAGGCCCTGATCAGCCTGCACACATGTTCTGGGCCTATGTTTTCTGCAAATTGCATAAGGGCCATTTTCATGCTTCATGCTTTTATGAAGAAATAAGTTTTTATCTTGATATCCTGGAACTATGAATTCATTTTATTTTTAGGTGCAATATACAGGGTAGTGTTGTAAGTGCTAATGTACATATCAATCAGAAATGTGAACTCAAAGACTGTATTGTTGGTACAGGACAGAATGTGCAAGCCAACAGTAAGTATAACAAGGTTTCTTTATTCGCGACTCTTTAACCTATTTTAGTCTAGAGACCCCCAAAAGGGTAATTAACAAACAGTGCAGACCCTGATCAGATGCAGCAGAATGACCAGGCATCCCTTCTGCTGTGGCATCTGAACTGTTTGCCAATTACCCTTTTGGGGGTTTCCAGACAGAAATCGGGTAACATATTTTTATGAGGAGGTAGAGCTTGATAACTCATACAAAGTATTTTGCAAGGAGACAATTCATATAAAATGCCAAGTGTGATTTTCTTGAGAGAGAAAAATAAGAAAAATCAAATAAATTTTTCCCTCAAAATAAGGCTTGCAGGGAGGCATATGCAGACCTACAAAAAATGCAATGCTGTCATATGAAGTCTTCATGAAACTAAAACTCTGGGCCCGGTTGTTCAAAGCGTCGTTAGCTTAACAAGCTCGTTAAGGGTCATTTCGTTAACTGTTTTAGCAGATTCAATATACAAAATTCTGATATTTTTTGCTGAAAAAATGTGAGTAGCTTTTGCACTGCAAAAGCTACTCACATTTTTTCAGCAAAAAATTTCAGCATATTTGTGTATCACTCGATTTAAATTTTAACGAATCGTTAACTAACAACATCGTTAGCTTTGAACAACTGGGCCCTAATTTTCATTCTTTTATGTGTTTTGTGTTTCCAAGGACAGTCCTTATAGATATTATTTGATATTTTATGTGGGCTGTCCGCTTAAGAAATGATTCACATGAAATGTCAAGCTTTATTTTCACTGAAAAAAATAGTCACTCCTGCTTTAAAAACAACCATCTATGCAAATTTGTTTTTTTTTTTCTGCAGTGAAAATTGTGTGTAAATGTTAGCTTGTGTTGCATAACATGCGACATTTTCCCCATTAGTAAATGTTTTAGTTTACTATTACAGATTTTGATGTATACATGGCTTATCATTATAGCCGTTTCATTACAAAACCAAGTTAGTACACCATTATGATGCAAATGACCCTGATGGGTTGACATGTTGTTGAACCTGAACTCATCATAATTTGATGTACATGTATATAGTTAAACAGGATGCTATAATTATACTGTAAATGTCCTATTACTTCAAACACTTTATTTCATACTGTTTTTGCCTAAATTTTGCTTTTTATGCAGTTGTTTCTTAAAATACTTAGTGGAATGGCAAACAGTGTAGAGAACCTGATCAGACTGCTCCTGAGGAGCAGTCTGATCTGGGTCTGCACTGTTTGCATATGCCATTTTGTCAGAAACTTTGGTGTTCGAAATTTTAGGACAATTACCGTACTCACATTAATAAGAATGCATCATTGTTGTGCTTACATTTTGTACTTTAATGAAGTTATCGCTGAATGCATTACTTGGTAGTAATCACGTGAGCCATGTCCAGCGAAACGGGACTTGCGGTTGTAGCTCAAGATATTAAGAGGCTTCTTTTAACAGAAACATTGATATTTTCTTATTTCTCCATGCAACACGTTATAGTAGTCATTGGATTCACCTCAGCCAACACAACTGTGCAATCTGATCTTGATCTGGCTATTGCCTATTCATAATGTAATGTGATTCTGCAAGTGGATAATGGAGACCTTGATAAGAATGCAAAAACACACAGACTTCTGCTAATTGATATGTTCTTAGGTATCCACAGAGTCTGTAGGCTGATGGGGATGGCCTTGATCAGACTGAGCAGACCTGCTGACAATAGCTCCAGATAAGGAATTTTTTCAACCAAAAAGTATTGATATTATTCTTAGTTTTCCACAAAAACATGCCGGCTTCGGTGGCTCAATAGGATGCGCGTCTGACTGATGATCAGGAGGTTGCTGGTTCAACCATGCCAGGTCGGCAACATTCTTTTGTGGAGAGTGATCATGAAATATTTTCAACAGTCATTCTCTCCCTTCTGCTGATTCAAGAAGGGCAGTTGTCAGTTTCAGGTGAAAGAATATGCACAATACTGGTTAACCGCTTAGGGGATTAAGCTTGCCCAGTAAAAGTGTAGTGAGGTCAACAGGACCTTAGTGGGCTGATTGGGCTGTAAAACCTTAACACAAACAAACAAAAACGTATGTTGGGGGTAGTCATTAGAAGTATCTCAGGGGGAGGTGTTTCTAATGAGTACCCATATCATATGTTTTCTTGGACAAATAGAAGTGTCCAGGTGGCCGAGTGGTTAGGTCTCCCTAGTTCAGATAACAAGGTGCCAGGTTCAAATCCCACTTCAGGCAGAATAATATGGCACTTTGTTGCACAGTCTTTCATTATCACCTTTCTATCGATATGACTTAATTAATGTTGAAAGGTATGTAAAACACCAAATCATCATCATGGACCTTTACTATCTCCTTAAACGCGGTAGACCTACAAACACATGTTAATGTTTCTTTTCTTTCCTGTTTCAGGCAAAGCAACCAATGAATCGATAGTTGAAAAAGATGAAATGATGGAAATTTAGCAGACTGCCTATGAAATACTGATATCTGAAGTGAATCTTAATCCTTATATGTTTTCTGGCAAATGGCAAGAAGCGTCCGCTTGGCCAAGCAGATCCTGAGTTCAGATCATGAGGTCCACAGTTCGAATCCCACCAGAGGTGGAATTAGCTCATTCTCCAGAGCCTTTCATTATCAACCCATTATGAACTTGATATGACTTAATGTTGAAATAATATTATCAGCATCATCATGGCAAATGGATAAAACTTTTTCCCGAAAATAGTCTTTGACGGTAACCTGAAGTTTAAGTTTCAGGAAAAAGGAAGCAACTTATTTTAACCCTGGTTCTGTCTAACTCTGATATCTGCCTTTGCAAACAATGTAGATCTAGGTCAGTGCCAACTGATATGGATCTGAATTGTTTGTCATTTAGTATGTGAAATTGTATCGGCAGCCTGGATCAAGTAATCTGATTGGCAGACAATTAGAATTGGGTGTGACATCTTAATTTATTCAGCATGACAAGGGTTAACCCTTGAAATGCCAGATTTAAATAACACACACACACACACACACACATTCTTATTTTTCCCAGAAAGTATAGCTTGTCGTTTCTGCAAATTCACATGAACTGTCATATCCTATTTCTTGGGGAATATTATTCATTTGTTGTCTGCTAATTTTGTAATAAGAGTACTATGGGTTAAATGCTCAAGTTTAAGAAATCAAATTCAGCAAAGACACTAAGAAATTCACCTTATATTCTATGCAGACTAGTTTGAGCAGAGCCTTGGAGAGGTTTTGAAGGAAATTTAAGCATAGTTCCAGATAAATAGAGGATTTGGCGAGTTTCATAAATTTCATATGAAATGATTACAATGTAAGATTGTGTTTATCATATGACCTTTAAACTGTATTTCATGGGCCAATGAAGTTGAATTGTTTATCAACAGAAAACATAGTATTTTGACTGGCGCCATGACGTTACTCGCCATTAACCAAGTGCTGTGTAACATGTGGTCATATCATTATGACATGACGTTATCCACTGAATAATAGCGACACATATGATAAGGTGCTTTTATTTTCAAGCAAAAATTAATAGTATTTTTCTTATTTCTCCACAAAAAAACATATTTTGGTATTCATCAGAAGCTCCTTACCGAGGCGCTTCTAATAAGAACCCAGGACAAATGTTTTTGTGGAGAAATAAGAAAAATATTGTATGGATAACCCCTCTTAGCAGGGGCTTTGTTTACTTGAGGAAAATAGGATTATAATGATCATCTGTTAAAGGGAATGGATTGAAAACACCTTCAAGGGAAATAAATCTGATATAGAAATACTAGACTTGCTTCTCATTTTAGGATACTCTTAAAGTAAAGAATTTCCTCCCTCTGGCATTTTTTTCCTTAATGCTTAGCATGCTGAGTAAAATTTTCAGCAGATGACATTTTGAAATATTTTTTCTTATTTTTCCTTGAAAATAGGATTTGAAATTTCATTCAAATTGTCTCCTAAAACACATTTTCATGAAATGTTAGATCCTGTTTTCCTGAAAATAGGTTTTGAAATTTCATGCGAATTGTCTCCTTAGAAGACAATTTGCATGATATTTCAAATCCTGTTTTGGGGGAAAATAAGAAAAATGTCACTTTTGCCACTATGGCCAACTGATATAAGTTCCAAATAAATCTCTTTGAATTGTGAATTTTTTTATGGTTTTATGCATGTACAAAGCCCAAGGGCAGGGGCCAGATAAATCCTAGGCAACAGAATTTTTATCTCATATGAAACCTTTTGTCACTGGCCAACCACTGCAAGTTTAAAAAAAAAAATCTCTTTGAACTGTGATTTTATACATACATTTTTTTAGATGATTTCATGCATGTACAAAGCCTCTAGGCAGGGGAAAATAACCCCTGAGGGATAGAAAGTAAGTCAAATAAAACCTTTTGTCACTATGGCCAGCTGATGCAATTTTCATAAAAATCAGAATTTAAATGTCAACAGAAACCTTTCGTCATTGTGGCCCACTCATGCAAGTTTGATTCATTGATTGTGTTTGGGTTTAACTACAAATCAACCCTTGTTGGTCATTTTGTATTGTCTCCCAGAGAAAAGAGATAAAGATATAGTAGAGGAGATGAAAGAAGGGGACAGGGAAGAAAGAGGAAAAGGAATAAAAGTGAAGAAACAAATAAAAACATTCCCCCTCTACCTTTACCTGCTACAAGAATATCCATGGTGATGTCAGATACATGACACCTTGGCCACACCTGACCACCCACAATGCAAGTTTTATAACAAAGTCTATGATAGTGGCTGAAAAGTCTATTGGTTTCATTCTTCCCATACAACATAAGGGGCCAAATTTAACCTCACCATTAAATAGGTTGAGGTCAACCCAGGATCATCATTTGAACTAATTGTGATGGGCCCATGTCCTCAAGTTGCATACCAAGTCCCATGGTCATTGACCCATCAGTTCCACAGAAGAAAAATTTTAAAGGGTTTTTATCATGTATTGGTGCTGCCACCATCTTGGTCATGTGACCCAGACCTACGAACAAACTCATTCCCCCGACCCATGGATGCTCCATATACAATTTAACTTCAATCGGCCCAGTGACTTTGGAGAAGGAGCCTTGAAAGTTTGACAGCAACGACGCCAGCCTGTCTATTCTACAAGCTAGTGTTGTGCCGATTAATTGAAATAAACAAAAACTGATCGGATGAGTCTACTATCAGCAGCTATCAATTGATTTTTTTCACTATCAGTTATTTGAAATACTATTTTAAGAAACATGGACCAACAGTCACATAATGAGACTTACAACTGAAGAGTATTTTGAGACTCGTTGACTAGAAGCATGGCTGCAAATATTGGCAATTTTTTGTTGTTGCATTCTAAGTTCTACAGAAACATAAAGCCCATATGCTATAATCATCTATTATTTGACGCGAGTTATAGGATATCTGATTGTACAATCGATAATCTGTTTTACTTTATCCATAATGGATTGTGATTTTCCTCTCTGATTCCCAACACTGTTATAAGCTCACCTATGAGCTTAAAGGCTCAGGTGAGGTAAAAAAATAACAAAAATTAATCTGAGGATTTTATCCACACCACATGCATATCCTCAGAACATGTTGAAAATGCAAAGTTTTAACAAGATCATTTAAGAGGTGTCACACACACAAGATACCAACCACACATATACTATAGAACAGGGCTCAAGAAACAGACAATTGCTACCCGTAATCGGTCCAAGGTTTTTCCATTTCTGGATGTGTTTACTGATCTTGGGGTATAAAAAGCTGTGACTGATAAGTTTCTGAAGAGCATGTTTTAGTAATTTCCGTGACTGGTGGTAGTTACAAAGAGTGTTTTATTATTATTTCTCTCGTTTCTAAAGGCAGGAGACATTATACTATTAGCAATGACTAATATGATGACTAAAGCAAACACATGCTACTTGTGGCATAAGTACCTTGTTAAAATTCGAACGTCTTAAAGCTTGATCAGTCCACACACCCGCAAGTCCAATATGTTGAACAGTCTGTGTATATTTGCAGCTGATCTGAGCCTGCATACTTCAAATGTGCAATAAGGTAATCGTGGTATTTTTTGATACCCAAGTAGGCATTCTATCAACAATATTGTGAGTGCGTGGACCAGTTTTGTTTTTGTTTTTTGGGTTTTTTGTATGACTAGTGATGACATCAAGACAAACAACATTGTATGCCGGCTCAGTTGGATGCGCCGTCTGACTGGAGACCAGGAGGTCGCAGGTTCAACCCCTGCCAAGGCCGGCAACATTCTTTCGTAGAGATTGACCGTGAAATATTTTCTACGGTCATTCTCTCCCTTCCGCTGATTCAAGAAGGGCAGTTGTCAGTTTCTAGCAAAAGAATGTGCACAATACTGGTTAACGGCTTAGAGGACTAAGCCTGCCCAGTAAATGTATGGTTAGGTAAACTGACCGTGCTCAGCATGACCCCATTGGGTTGACTGGGCCGTAAAACCTCAACACAAATAGCATTGTACCTTATCATTTTTTTGAGACATCAACCTGCTCATCAAAATGATTGTTCCTGTTGATCAGATACAATTTCTAAGCCCTGAAGAATCTATCCAGCTAAATGTATAGCTTATCAGAATGCACACATCGAGGGTTGAGCGCAAGACTGGCGTAAGTCAGATGGTTGTTTTTCCCCAAACCTAATCTCCTCACCATGAAGGCGTCATGAAGATTACAACATTTCTTTCTGTAAACAATGAAAATTTAGGTGCCATTGCTCGTATGAGCAATGGCACCTAAATTTGCATTGTTTACAAAGGGGTCCAAGTTGCCCCTAAACAAGGGTTTCAAAAATATGTTTGAGTTACCATAGTCTTGCGCTCAACCCTCGAGATGTGCCGGTATAGTTCTGGACAATGTTCCATTTTCACTCGTTCCCACAGAAAAACTGCATAAACGAAATATTAACATCACGAGACATGGTGGCAGGAAGCCTCTTTCTGAGAAAAAAAACATCTTTTAATCATGTTGGGATCCTGTTAAATTGTACAGACAATGTTGAGCATGCATTGCGACTATACAGCAGATCAGCTGCATTAAAGTCATAGCTCTAGATAAGTAAATCACTCATGTATCCCATTTTCACTTCTCATTAAAATAATTCAACAACTGCATTGGTTATTTCATGGATCAGTGCGTACATGACATCACCCAGGTAATCTGGTTGACATTACACAATACACAGAGGGTGTTGAATTTACTGGAAGCTTTATTGTAAAAAGTAATCAAAAAGTCAAAAAAGGTACCATATTTCACTGAAAATAACTGACCGTTATTGAGGTAATAATTGCCATTTTTTCATTGGAAATGGCGATTATGGGCCAAGTTTTAGGTGTACTTTTGAATTCAAATTCTGTCCAGCTCACAAAAAGTCAGTTTCATGCTGAAAAACTGGCATTTTCTTGAGCTCTGCTACAGAACCAAAACATGACTTACTATATTCAATCTAATTACCACACATACCCCTATAAGCGCACAGTCAAGATCTTTCATAGTCTTCTGATTACTTTTTTCATTAAGGCACATGTTGTGGGTAGAATCCATTACATATCGAGGGTTGAGCGCAAGACTATCGTAAGTCAGATGATTGTTTTCCCCAAACCTAATCTCCTCACCATGAAGGCGTTATGAAGATTACAACATTTCTTTCTGTAAACAATGAAAATTTAGGTGCCATTGCTTGTATGAGCAATGGCACCTAAATTTGCATTGTTTACAAAGGGGTCCAAGTTGCCCCTAAACAAGGGTTTCAAAAATACGTTTGAGTTACCATAGTCTTGCGCTCAACCCTCGATATGCTTTTATAAAGAAAATCAGGGGGAAAAAACAACAAAACACAAAGACATTGCACATGTATCATTAGATAAGTACTTCCCTGATCTTTTTTAAGTGTACCCGTAGTATAGGTGAATACATATTTTACCACAAGTTTTCCAAGTAAATTTGAAAAACTCAAGTGCATGGTGCGGTAATTAGGTCAAATACAGTAAATTCACAACGCAAAAAAAAAAAAAAAAGAGTGACAAAGTTTCTCTGAGGATGAGGATTTTCAGACCTTGTTAAAAAGATAACAAAATATTAATAAAGTAAAACAGGCTTGGATAAGGATCATCCAGTATTGGAGGGGAAGAAAAGAGTATAAAAAAAAACAAAAAAAAAACATTTTGTTATTTTATTATTTGTAATATACATGTACTTACATAAAGCCTGCATCATAATGAAAAGGGTGACTAACTCATTTTAGTCTGGAAACTTCCAAAAGGTAATTGGCAAACAGTGCAGACCCAGATCAGATGCTGCAAAATGTGGCATCTGATCAGAGTCCACACACTTTGCATTAAATACAGGAATTTCTATAAACATAGTAATCATAAAAACTAACCATACTCCCTGCAACAGGAAACAGACCAGTCCAATGAGTTGTGGTAGAAGAGTGCATTCAACATAAATGGGTTAACATACATGCCAAGGCATCTGCCAACAGAATCTTTGGATACTGTATGTGCTGAGGCTGTTTATTTGGGCCACATCAAGCAAACAAGTGCCTTTCAACATGCCCATACTTTGCAGATTTAGATCATTTTTGCTTATACAAAGTATCAGCAGGGCCTTTGAGCTCCATTTATACATTCTGTAGTATCCAATGATTCTGTTAGCAGACAGTGAAGGCACAGATCAGCCTGTGCGGATGCGCAGGCTGATCTGCGCCTTCACTGTCTGCATATGCCAGAAGAAGTCTTCGCATGGCACCACCTATATATATAAGGCAAATGGATACACTGAGATTAACTGCCATTTTTTTCACAAGGGAGACAACAGATACTGTTGTGACTTCCTGTTTGTTTCTTGAACACCAATCCCCTTCTGAAAGGGGTTTACTCTTCTGGGAAAGAATTTGCTCCCTCTATATCCAGTCTCCTTAAGGAAGTATGGACACTGCAGACTATGATTTATGTCTTAAAATTTCATACACCAAAATCTGACAAAATGGCATATGCAAATTTTAAAGGAGCAGTCTGATCAGGGTCTACACGGTTTGCCATTTCACTAAATATTTTAATTAAGAAACAAATTCATAAAAAGCAAACAAGTATGGAATCCTGTTTTAAATTTTTGGACATTTACCATTATTTGCTGCAAAAAAATGGTCCTGAATGAGCAAGAATCTGACGCCAAAATTATGTAATATTTATCACAGAAATCATTGTATAATATGCAATGTAAGCACTTCTTCCAAATGTTCTACCTGGCCAAAGATGTTCTATTTTTTATCTCATAACAAGGGAGAGAATAGTTGCTGATACTTAATCCTTAAATCTAAAAATTTAATCCTGAAATTGAAATACTTTCCCAAAGCAGGCTTGAGAAACTACAAAAAAAAAAAAATAAAATAAAATAAAATAAATAAAATAATAATAATAATAATATAAAATAATAATACACAGTAATAATAATAATAATTAGTTTTTAAAGTTATTTTTGGCATATATTGCCCAAAATAACTACATTTGACACTACAGGATGGTCTTGTGAACAAGTGTAAAAACAAATGCAAGTTTTCAATCCTGGAATCAGGATTAATCCTGAAGTTTCCAACCCTAGCATTAGAAACACCTCTGAGACTTGTCCAGTGGCTTAGGTGGTAGAGCTTCCACCTTCTGATCAGGAAGATGAGGGTTCCATTCCCAGCTGGGTCAAATCTAGTACCTTCTGATATTAGTACTAGCTGCTCTTTCACTTGTCACTCAGACAAAGAACAGCTACAAATTCACTTACTTAATGATAAACAGTGCAGATCCAGATCAGATTGCTTGACAGGTCAACTGATCTGGACCTACACTGTTTGCAAAGGCAGGGCTTATCCGGGTTCAGCACAACCACAGTTAAGACTATTCTAATAAAACCCTAGAATGTATGTTTTCATTGAGAAATAAAGAAACTATAGATCTCTTTCATCACCATAAACTTCTTTTATTTCCAGTCTGATTATACTGCAGCAACAGCAAGAAAAAAAGAATATAATGGACAGCCTAGCTCCCTTGAATTGCACTTTGTCTCTAACACTGAATTATTATTTTTTTCTAAATCTGTGACCTTGACCTCAAGGTCATTCATGCGGGATGGTACAGCATAGAACTTTGACCAGTATCTAACATCAGGACAAGTACAAACGACTTCCATCCAGAGGTTCAGGAGATTTAGCCTTTTAACCCTTGTCCTGCTGATCCCAGATATACCCTGCCTTTGAAAACAGTGTAGATCCAGATGTTGGCTTCTGAAGAAGCCAGCTGATCTGGATCTGCACTGTTTGTCATTAAGTATGTGAAATTATGTCAACAATCTGGATTTAGTAATCTGATTGGCTGACAGTTATAAATGGGCATGGCATCTAAATTTATTCAGCAGGACATGGGTTAACAACTTTAGCCAACACCAACAGCGTGGTGACTGTTATAGCTCTAACTATACTTTCATACAGGGAGCTAAAAATGAAATCTTACTTCCTACTTCATGATACTTTTCACCATTAATCATGTTGGTTTAACCCATTTAATCTGAAGAACCCCAAAAGGGTAATTTGGAAACAGTGCAGACCCAGACCAGATGCTGCAGAACATGACACCTGATCAGGGTCTACACTGTTTGCATTAGATACAGGAATTTCTATAAAACGTAAGAATAAAAACTAATCAGACAACCTGCTATTAGAAATAGACTTGTCCAAAGAGTTATGATCGAAGAGTCAACTCGACGTAATTGGGTTAAAACAGCTTTTTTTTTCTGCTTTGTTAATGTAGACTAAAGGTACAACTACCCTATGCATACCTCCAGATAAGACACTTTTTTAAACCATTCTTTTATTTTCCTTGTTTCTCCAAGAAAATATATGTTATGGGTACACACTAGCGTACTTCTGAGTACCCATTGCCTATCTTTTACCAGAGAAATAAGAAAATATTTATGTGGATAGCCCCTCTTATCTAAAGCTGTGCATATGAGCAGAGACCATTAGAACAAAAGGATAATAGAAATGGTTGGCTATATTTAACCCTTGTCCTGCTGAAACTGGATATACCCTGCTTTTGCAAACAGTGTAGATCCAGATCAGTTGGCTTCTGATCTGGATCTACACTGTTTGCCATTCAGTATGTGAATTTATATGAACAATCTGGATGAAGTAATCCGATTGGCTGAAAATTTGAAAAGGACGTGGCTTCTTTATTCAGCAGGAGAAGGTTAAAAAAAAGACAAAAAAACAAAACAAAAAAAAAAAAAACAACAGACTTACTTCAAATAGACACACTTCCCAAACTAAGTACATGTACTAACACTTCAAGCATGCTGACTAAAAATTTCAGCAGACAGAATATTTAATTTTTTTTTCTTATTTTTTCAAGAAATTAGGCTTTGACATGTCATAAAATGTCAAAGCCTATTTTCTGGGAAAAATAAGAAAACTATCATCAATTTGTCATCTGCTGAATTTGCCCCTAGCCCAAAGGTAGTTTACTGGAGAAGCAAAATATGTAGACTGAGGTCAGCTTGTGCATTCATGCATAATATCAAGCCTTTAACCCTTTCATTCCTGTAGACCAAAACAGACAATTTTGCAACAATGTTGATCTAGATGAGATGGCTAGTAACAAGTCATCTCAGCTAGACCTACACTGTTTGCCATTCTGATTTTCTTGATGGACACCCTCATTGTAACAAGGCACATGTCCAAAACCAAAGATGGGAGAGTCCACTTCAGAAACTCTGGGTTGAAACGGTTGAAATCTAGATAAGGCAGAGCTCTAGATAAGGTGCTTTTTTTTTTTTTTTTCAAAAAAAGTTGATATTTTTCTATTACTTCATAGAAACATATGTTGTACATACTCATTAGAAGCACCTCAGTGAGGCACTTCTGATGAGTACCCATAACATATGTTTTTGTGTTGAAATAAGAAAAATATTTATCAGGATACCCCTCTTTTCAAGTGCAAATGATCAGCGCCCAGGGCCCAGTTGTTCAAAGCATTGTTAGCTTAACGAGCTCATTAAGAGTCATTTCGTTAACTGTTTTAGCGGATTCAATATACAATATTCTGATATTTTTTGCTGAAAAAATGTGAGTAGCTTTTGCACTGCAAAAGCTACTCACATTTTTTCAGCAAAAAATTTCAGCATATTTGCATATCACTCGTTGTAAATTTTAACGAATCGTTAACTAACGACATCGTTAGTTTTGAACAACTGGGCCCAGTTGTTCAAAGCATCGTTAGCTTAACAAGCTCGTTAGTGGTCAAAATCTTAACTGTTCTAGTAAGTACAATATCTAATTCACAGGTATTTTTGCTGAAAAATGTTGAGTAGATTTAGCAAATACAAAAGCTACTCACATTTTTTCAGCAAAAATATTAGCATATATGCCATATTTAATGATAAAAATTTTAATGATACGTTAACTAACGACATTGAACAACTGGGCCCAGGTTAGCTGACAGGATTATCACCCCTTTTTCTGACTAAAAAGATGACTGTTTCTTTTTTGCCACAAGAAATATATATGGTATAGGTTCTTCCTAGGATTGCCTTAGTATCAACACTATACATTTTGAGCCTGCCTCGGTCATTCAGTCTAATGTGCAGCTTACGTGATCAGGAGGTCACCTGTGCGATCCCTGCCAGGTCCAGCAACATTCTTTTGGTGAGGATTGATCAGGAAATATTTTCCATGGTTATTTTCTCTCTTCCACTGATTCAAGTAGGACTGTAGGATAGTAACTGTTTTAAGTTCTGGGGAATGATTGTGCACAACTACTTGTTAACCACCTAGAAGACTAAGCATGCCCAGGACAAGTGTGACTGGTTAACTGACCAGATGGATATGACTGTAATAGTGTTGACTGGGCTGTTTAACTCCAAACCAACCATACATTTTCATAGAGAATTAAAACAATACAGTTGACTCTCGCTATCTCGACATCGCTTATCTCAAATAACCGCTTATCTCGAAGTGAAAATCTGGTCCCTGCCTAAACCTGAAAATCTAACAACATGTAAAAAATATTGTGGAAAAGAGGAGAAATTGCTCCTAAGGAGCAATTTCTCCTCTTTTCCACAATATTTTCAATATATCTCTAACTACAAGAGTCCAATTACACATATCTCTGTTAAATGTGGCTGATCGAATTAGTTTTTCCTCAGTTCTGCAATCTGATATATCGAAGTACGGATATCTCGAAGTATTTTAGAGAGTCCTTTGGAATTCGAGATAACGAGAGTCGACTGTATTTATTTGCATAATTTTGTTACATCAAGCTATAGAATATTTGGATGCACAGACTGACCTTGGCTTATGCTGGTACAGTTTTACTTATTAAGGTACATCCAGAAATTGGTCCAAAGTCCACAGGTCTCCCAACCTCAGGATTTTCAACGAAACATTTAATGCACAACTTAATGTCAACAGACAGATGAACATGATCAAAGCAGTACAGCCCCCCACCCACCACCCACCCCTCAAGCTTTTGGTGGGATCTTCATGATTTATAACTTTGAAAATATTTCAATTCCATCCATTTGACAGGCAACAGATCCTCGATCAACAAAGATAGTAGAGTATATTTTTTACATGAAATCATCAGAGTCATTGCCTCCATCCTGAAACATAAAAAAACAAGAATAAATCACTGCAGCAGATGACTTTTATTTTTTATTTTTTTTTATATATTGTTTGTATTTTTAGAGAAAATAAGGCTTGACATTTCATGTGAATCGTCTGCCTAGCAGATAATTCACATGAAATACCAAGTCTAATTTTCTCTGAAAAAAAAAAACAAAAAAAAAACAAGAATGTTGTCTGCTACAATTCTGCTTAGCGCTGTAAAGGTTAAGACTGACGGCTCCAGATAGTAAAATTTTTCTGGAGAAAAGCTGCTGCCACACAAGAAACAAATGCCCAGCAAAGACCCAGAATAGCCTGGGCATCTGTGCAGTTTGATCAGAGTCTGCTTGGTGCTCTGTGAACAGCCATACGGTTATCCAGGTGGACAGTAGGCCTTCCAAGTTTACAAAAAAACTGTAAATGTTAACAAGAATCTTTGTGAAGGAAACGATTCCATGTACAATAATGCATTGGTGGATACATTAACACAAGCAACAAATACATCATGCATAGGTCTAGGTAAGAGTGGGTATCTGGTAAATATTTTTCTTATTTCTCCACAAAAACATATGTTGTGGGTACTGATTAGAAGCACCTCACTGAGGCACTTCTAATGATTACCCATAACATATGTTTTCATGGAGAAATAAGAAAACTATCAATACGTTTTGGTTCAAAAAAGTGTCTTACCTAAAGCTATGTAAATAAACATTTACATCAAACTAACAAAATTATCTGCACCCATATAAATATATATTTATTTCATGGTAATTAATTTGTGATCAGTGATGCAATGAAATTACAACCTTTAACATTCAAATAGTTTTGTAAAATTTCATTTAACAGCTGTGTAATTGGTATTTTCCATGAAGATACTGCCAAATACATAACGTCTAATGGCTATACTGTTTCCCTGCATCACTGGTATCTTGAAGCAGCCAATATAAATAAAATGGGTAACCATGTCTATTATTTGGATGTCCTTGGCCACTGTGCACTTTCAGTCATATAACAGTTTTTGGAAAGTCCATAATTTACAATGCATATTTGATGAGAAAATAGAGATATTCCAATTTAAACAAAAACAAGACAACTGTATGATTCCGAGCCGTATTTGTACAAACTATAGTTGCTGTAAACAACTTACCACATTTGAAGTCATCTTTTCGGTTTTCATTAAAGATGAATATGATCTGGAAGAATAAAAACATGAAACATATTTAACCCTTACAGTGCCAAGCAAAATTGTAACAGAAGACATTCTCATTTTTTTTTTTTCAGAGAAAACTAGAAATATATGTTTATAAAACACTCTGACCCCATTTATAGATCAAAATATAACTTTGTCCAAACACCTGAGGCTTCTGGTTCCCAGCTCTATTATACCAAATAGAAAATTGAAACCAGAAGTCACAGGTCACCGGACAAGGTTATATTTTTACCAATATATGCTTGCCCCTAATTGAGAAAGTTACAAAGGGACATCTCTCATAAAAATGGTCAGGTATTGGTGAGTGTAGATCTTCCACTTAATCAGATATGGAAAATGAAATTCTTGGGTTTATGGAAAAAATGTCAAATTTGTTTCATACTGAAATATAGGTCAGTCATAAAATGATACCATGGTGTTAGAGAAGATGTGTATGGCAGGATTGATGACTATAGTTCTTATGGTTAACCAGAAATGCTAGGTTTGACATAAAATATGAGTCATTAGAGCATAAATTATAGGTTCAGTAATAAAATGAAATGGCACTGCTGGAGTCTCTGTGTATTCCTGGGCCCGGTTGTTCAAAGCGTTGTTAGCTTAACGAGCTCATTAAGGGTCATTTCCTTAACTGTTCTAGCAGATTCAATACACAATATTCTGATATTTTTTGCTGAAAAAATGTGAGTAGCTTTTGCACTGCAAAAGCTACTCACATTTTTTCAGCAAAAAAATTTCAGCATATTTGCGTATCACTTGATGTAAATTTTAACAAATCGTTAACTAACGACATCGTTAGCTTTGAACAACTGGGCCCAGGCTTTAATGCTTAGCACTACGGGTAAAAATTTCAGCACACAACATACTAAAATATTTTTCTTATTTTTCCCAGAAAACAGGTTTCGACATTTCATCCAAACTTGGAATTCATAGTTAACAAAAAAAATGGACTGTACCTTTGCTCCTTTTCTTTTTCTTTTCTTTCTTGTTCCTCTTTTTCTTTCCGTCTTTGTTCTTGTAATGATCTTTTCTCGGCTTCTCTTTCTAATCTGTCCCTTTCCTCTCTCTCTGCTCTTAAATCTGGAAATCTTTCTTCTTTTGTTTTATTCAGTCTGTTAACTATTTCATTTATTCTTTTTTCTATCTTCACTTTTCTAACCTATAAACCAAAGGTATGAAAAATAAGGGGTGAGAGATGTTGTGACCATCTAGACAGACATCTAGACAACTCTAGTTACAGCACGGGAAGCCGGTAAATCACTCCAGCATCACAAAAATACGCCTATATAATTTTGATCCCCTTAAACCCCACTTTTATATAGTAAAACTGGGGTTTACAGGGGTATACATTATTTTTCTTATTTCTGCTCGAAAACATAGATTGTGGGTACTCGTTAGAGCTGCCTTGGCAAGGCGGTTCTAACGAGTACCCACAATCTATGTTCTGAACAGAAATATGAAAAATGGAGGTGAAATTTTCTATATATATTTGAATAAGCGTGTTTTCGTAATGTTATTGCACCCCTGACACTTCATTGTGAATGTTGTATTTAAAGTCAGATGAGAAACTAGTAACAGTGTTTTCAGAGAAAACAGATGTCCCCCACCATATTTTCAGTTTTTCTACTGCTGTAACCTTGGAAAATAGGTCATGGTCACCAAACTCTAATCAGTTCTTTGTTATGTCCCAATTATAAATCCATGAAAATTTGGTAAAAATCCAACCACTGGTTCACATGATATTGTGCAGACAAGAAAGTGTCATGCCAACCAACAGGATCTGCACCAAAAACAATATGTCCCAGTAATGTTTGTCTGAAACAGACTAGAAGGCATGCTTTGTTATATTGCCTCTAATTCACAGGTGTTCGCAGGCACATAACGTTTAAACATTGATTCAACATCAAGACGTTGAATCAAAGTTGAATCGATGTTGTTTCAACGTTGTGTGTCCGCTGGGACTGGGACACTGGTTAGTCATGGCATGTACATCCAGCGGATGGCCTTAATGTTTTGACGCGATTTTCCTTGCTTCTTAAAATTGCCTTGTCTGCAATATTGGAACCACTGAGGGAAGGGTTGGACTCTGACTTTTCAGTCACTTATTTTATTTTCAAAGGTATGGAAAATGTTTTTACCCTATTTACCCTAAATATTTGAATACACAGGCTTGAATGAACAGTGCAGTCCCAGATCAAACAGCTCCTAAAATTGGGGTCTACATTGTTTGCCATACAGCATAATACCAGGTAGTCAAATTTTAGATTATGAGCATGGTAAGGACTAAAAGGGGTATTAGTATTCATGGTACACCACAACCTCTTTATAACACTATTGTTGGAGTCCATAGCATAAACCGTGTTAGTTAAACAACCTTGTTATATCCAAACAAAAATGTATAGATTATATTGAAAAATGACCATTTATAATCTTTACATTTTTGGGATCCATGTTTGGACCGTGTTATATCCAAAATCGTGTTATAACAAACCGTTTTATAAGGAGGTTGTAGTGTAATTAAGGTAGAAAAACATATGACTTCTTTGACACCTGTGCTGCATCACCCATGTGATATGATTGGTTGCTTTGGCAACAGAAAGGTCACACAGGCTTAAATGTTTAAATGACATCTACCCTTGAATTGATGTAGTAATTTGAACTTAACCCTTTTCACCTTGAGTTTATGAATGGACTTTTAAGTCATTGAATTTGCATATGCCCATTGTTGCAAACAAGGATGTCAGTCAAAAATTATCACAGAATGGCAAACAGTGTAGATCCTGATGAGACTGCTCATTACAAGCCATCTCATCTGGATCTGCAGTTTGAAATGGTATTTGTTTTGGTTTGCCAGGCTGAAAGGGTTAAGACCACCATATTTGTTTATATATGTATATATATCCCTTAATCCTTTCACCCCTGACTTTCTGAAGTGGATTCTTCCATGCCTGAATTGGGATGAGCCCATTATTTTAAAAAGAGTATGTTGCATAGATAAAAATCTAAAACAAAATGCCAACTGGTATACTGACAAAACAGAAATGGCAAAAGTGCAGATCCTAATGAAACGGCTCCTTTTGAGCCATCTCATCTGGATCTACACTGTCTGCAAAGCCTTTTTCCTGGTCTGAAGGTTTGCAAGGGTTATTTCTAGATTCTGTGACAGAGTAGTGAATGTACTTTCTTACACACATTATCTGCATTCAGGAGACTCTGCAATAAGGTAAATGTCCTAAAATATTGAAAATTTCATTCCTTATTTTTTGCCTATAAAGGCTTTTGTATTTTTATGCACTTGTTTCATAAAATACTTGGTGGAATGGCAAACTGTGTAGTTTCTGATCAGACTGCCTCTGAAAGATCTGTCTGATTTGCATGTGCCATTATATAAGAAAAATTAGCATACAAAGTTTTAGGCCAATTAACATACTTGGTGCTTCTGTGCAGTAATTTTCAAAGGCCCTGCTAAAGTTTTAAGAACGGTACAGTAAATGTCCTAAAATTTCATACACCAAAATTTCTGACAAAATGGGATATGCAAACAATGCAGACCAAGATCAGACTGCTCCTGAAGGAGCAGTCTGATCAGGGTCTACATTGTTTGCAATTCCACTAAGTAATTGCACAAAAGGCAAAATTTAGGCAAAAAAAAATATGGAATAAAGTGTTCAAAATTTTAGGACATTTGCCGAATCTTTGATTTGAACAATTCATAGTAAGTCACAAACCTCTTTATGTTTATGGAAGCCAACCTGACCTACATCCATTGAGCCAGTCTTCTTGAGATTATCCCACATAGTATAAACTACTTCTATATTATTCATTTTGTTACCTGAAGAAAGATACATAGGATGAGTTTCAATTGATTTTTAACCCTTAACCCTTATCCTGTTGTTCATGACAACCCCTACCTTTGCAAACAGTGTAGATCCAGATCAGATGGCTTCTGAAGAAGCCATCTGATCAGGATCTACACTGTTTGTCATTCAGTTTGTGAATTTGAACGAAAACATTATATGATGTAATCTGATTATCTGATAGTCAGAAATGGGTGTAGCTAATTAAATTATTCAGCAGGATAAGTGTTAACATTTACTACTTTCCGGACTAATTCAGCAGACAACAAACTTACATTTTTTCTTATTTTGACATTTGTCTGCTGAATTAACCCAAAATGTTAAGTGTTAAAGCACAAAGAACAAGAACTTGCACTTGTCAATCAAATAGAAAAATAATGAGGTCCTAAAAACTTTGAAGTAAAATTTTAACATGAAAATTCTGAGTCTGTGACCTTGACCTTAACATGACCTGGGGTGGTGGGGACACTACTGCGCAAAATTTTGGACCAATATGTATAACCATACCAAAGATTAATCAAGTTGGTGATAAGGTTAGGAAATAATGGGGTCTTAAAAACTTTAACATTTGTGGACCCGATGCCAACGCACATTACATTTTCAGTTAAAAAGGTATCTCTTCTGGAGCTATGTCAATAATATGATGATAATTTTGGGTATCTTTCTTACTAAATGTATGTAGATACTCATTAGAACTACTGTCATGATCCAATTCTAATAAGTGACCTAAACTTGTGCAAAATAACAAGTTACACTGCAACTCCTTTATAATGCGGTCGGTGGGGTCTGACCGCAATATAAGTGATCACGTGTTATAGCAGTCAGACAAACTCTGTCCTCACACCCGCCCACTTCTATTCTATTGAAGTTCCATGTGCAATCCAAAGAAAAAAATAATTATTACACATGAATTATTTAATGAAGAAAGCCTTTTACACCCAAGAAGCCAAAAACTTTTCACAGTAAATAAATAAATTTGTCCTTTCTGTCTGTTGAAACAGAAAGACCTGCATAGAACAGCTGGAGACCAGAATGTACTAAAAAGTGGGGAATCAGTGTATTAGTGCTTTATAAGTATTGCTAATGCAATTATTCATACAGAAGGCACTTGCTTGATTGGATATTAAATGAAGTTACACTTTACACTCTCTGGCTTTTTTTTTTCAGCAGTTGACAAAATACGGCTCATCTATGTATCAGTTAACCTTTAAATGGCCAATCACAACTGCAGCAGACAACAATTTTGACTATTTTTTTTTTATTTGCAAGAGAAAACAAGTCCTGACATTTCATGTGAATTGTCTGCAAAGCAGGAAAGGGGAGTAAATTCTTCCCCTTTGGAATAGACCCTTTTTCAAAAGAATGGGGAGGTGTGGGGGAATAATTTTGACAGTTATCTTCCCTGAAAGTGTATCAATACCCCTTAAGCAACCTTTTTTGTCTGACCCGACTTGTTTTTACTATGGGAATGGCAAAAATTGAAATACACCTGTATATTAAGTTGAACTTCAATGGCTCAAACATCTTTTGGACCAAGGAAATGTGTTCTAGACAAGGGTAGATTGAGCCATGGAAGGTGAATCATAGCGCCAGGTCAGGAGGGAACTGGGGATCATTTAGAGATGTCTTTTCCGTCTCCTATAAAATAATGGTATGATGGGTGTACTCATTAGAATCACCTCAATGAGGTGATTCTAATGAGTACACACAACATACATTTTCATGATAAAATAAGAAAAAAGTCCTAAAATACTCCTAAATATTTGTTTTCTTGAGCTGCCAGAAGAATTTGCTACACAAGTAAATCAGCCAAAAAATAAATCTGTGTTTGTCAAATTTGTCAGTGAAAACTGTCTTTATCTCCTTTTGAGAAAGGATCCCTTCTTTTAGGAAAGAATTTGCTAAAAAGGTGCAGTAAAGCAAACAGACAGTCGTAAAAGTTGTCTCCGTTAGCAGTAATGGCATTTCAGCCTAAATTTTGCATGTTGCATTTTAACCTTTATCATGCTGAATAAATTAAGATGCCACACCCACTTCTTAATTTCCAGCCAATCAGATTACTTGATCCAGTAGAAATTCACATTAATGACAAACAGTGCAGATCCAGATCAGTTGGCTTCTGAAGAAGCCAACTGATCTGGATCCACACTGTTTGCTAAAACAGGGCATGTCATGTTAAGCAAGAGAAGGGTTAAAAACAGTTTCAGGGTGATAAGTTATTATTAGTCTCAGGAAGAAAAGATGGGTATCCTCCTATGGATTAAAAAAATGGCTTATGTACACTCATGGTTTGATTTGAATGCATGCACAACAGAAAATCTTCATTCTATTTCCAATATGAGCATTGTTTACCATTTCAATAATGATAATGGTCTGAATAAACAGCTTTTGTACACTTGGATTTGGACAGATATCGTCTAGTCCTCCACAGAATCTTGTGCATTATAACCCAAATGCAATTCATGTAGATCTGCTATACAGTGGATTTATATTTGATTGATTGATTGGTTGAGATTTTACTGCCCTGTCCACCCAGTAGAGTCATGTTGAACTAGTCAGTTTACCTAACCACACTTTTTTCTGGGCAGGCTTAGTTCTCTCAGCAGTTAACCAATACTTGTGCACATTCTTTCGCCAGAAACTGACAACTGTCCTTCTTGAATCAGCAGATGGGACAGTGGTTTTATACACAAACTCATATCTTTAGGGTCCAAGGGTTAGCAAAACTTATCCAATGGGTTCCTGACTAGTGGGGCTGACTGGTGTCCTGCCATGTTACCTTGTATACTGTTTGCTTTTACCAACTGTGCACAATCATCTATAACAGACTGTGGTAGATCATCAAGAGTTTCTCCCTAAATAAAACAAAATTAAAAATGCAAAATAAAAAAAACATATGACTGATGCCATGATGTTCTGCCAAACCCAGAAATGCCCTGCTTTTGCAAACAGTGTAGATCCAGATCAGTTGACTTCTGAAGAAACCAACATATCTGGATCTGCACTGTTTGCCATTAAGTTTCTGAATTTGTATCAACAACCTGGGTAAAGTAATCTGATTGGCTGAAAATTATAAGTGGGTGTGGCAACTTAATTTATTCAGCATGGCAAGGGTTAATAGCTCAAGATGAGGCAATAATTGTATTGATAATTTAGGACAACATTAGTTATAACATATTTATCACTATTTGTCATGATAACCTGCCTTTCATCTATGTGCTTATGTGTTCCCCATACCTCGCATAGCTCCAGATAAAAGTGGGTATCCACATTATAATTTTCTTATTTCTCAATAAAAACATATATACTAGGACGAAAAAGAAATGCCGGGTAACCTTTACAGATAGTTTTAAAGTATTTAATGTAATGTTACATTCATTTTTTTTTTTATTTTTGTATAACCTTTCATCTTTATTGATCAAGTTGACAAAGTTTCATTCAATTTTCAGTGACGATTATGAGAAAAAATACCACAGTGAACAAGATATCAATCTGACCGATGTTCATTATTCTAGACCAAGCAACAAAATATTTGTTGCATATTCTATGTACCAGGCATTTCTTTTTTGTCCTAGTATATCTTATGGGTATTCATATAAAGCTCCTCATTGAGGTGCTTCTAATGAGTACCCACAACATGTTTTTATTGAGAAATAAGAAAAATATCAGTACTTTTCTGTTAAAAAGTGCCTTATCTGGAGTTATGGCCTGGTTATATTATCTCTGGGTACAGATTATCAGGCTGATAACCATACCAGAAACAATGCTTTTTGAACAAAACCAGGTTATCAGTCTGCCCAGGCTAATAACTGGAATCAATGTATCAGAGGTTATCAGCTTGCTCATGACAGGTTATGAGCTTGCTCATGACAGGTTATCAGCCTGCTCATGACATTATGATGATACTGACAATAAAGACATAAAAGGAATTATAGGATGTGATTTTACACGCTTTAGCATTGGAATTATCATCAATTTTATCATCAAATTTGTGATTTTGTACTTCACACACAATCAAAAGTTCATTTAACCCTTGTCCTGCTGAAGCCGGATATACCCTGCATTTGCAAACAGTGTAGACCCAGATCAGTTGGCTTCTTCAGAAGCCAAATGATCTGAATCTGCACTGTTTGCCATTTAAGTATATAATTTATAGCAAAAATCTGGATCAAGTAATCTGATTGGCTAAAAATCATAAGTGGGCATGGCTTCTTAATTTATTCAGCAGGACAAGGGTTAAATATAAATTAAATTACATCATGGTGTTTTGGTTATCACCCTATGAGCCCAAACATCTGAAAAGATACCTTCCTGCATGTGCCCAGCAAACATTCACATCAGCATGCACATTTGCACAGTCTGATCAGAATCTTCACTGAGTGCATTTTGAATGGCCAAAGATGCAAAGTTTCTTGATGCAGATAATGAAGACTGATCAGACTGCACGATTATCAGAAGGTACACTTTCTCACATTGCTGCTCCTCTGTATCAACCCCATTTATCTGTCTTCAGGCTAAACCTTTCTGGCAGATAATGGTGTCAACTGATTCCTATAGTTAAACCCTATCCAGGGATCCATTTGGAACCTACTGTGGTATTTAAACATTTCATCAATTACTGTAACCTGCTGCACTCTCTTAACCCATTTTTGAATAAACTCCACCACACTATATACTGGAAGAATCAATTTCAATTGTAAGTATGTCAGGCTATGTGATTTAAATAATCCTACAGAAAAATGGCTAACTTACTTGCGAACATTGAGACATTTTGTAGCATCTGATCTGCACTGTTTGCCAATTACATTTTGGGGGTCTCCAGACTAAACCAGGGAAGAAGTCCACAGGTGATTTGGAGGAAGTGTTTGCTTTTTCTACAGATGTTGCTTTGCTCAGGCTGGCAATGTGATGTTGACATCACCTTGATTTTTCGCCAGTGTGAATTACCTCCACCGATCAATTAATTTACCGAAATTCATCAGAAATTGAAATACAATTAGTATTTAAGTTTCTTCTAGGTTGACCACAATCAAAATGTTAAAATTAATGCTTAGCATGCTGGGACAAACATTCAGCAGAAGAAACTTTGAAATATTTTTCTTACTTTTCTCATAAAATAGGTTTTGACATTTCATGCAAACTGTCTCCTAAAGACACAATTTGCATGAAATGTCAAAGTCTGTTTCCGGGGAAAATAAGAAAAACAGCATCAATTTGTTGTCTGCTGAATCTGTTCAGATAAAGGTTAAATGATAAAGATCTTATAAATCATGTACTTACCGGATGTAATCTTAAATATACGTGAGCAGATGAGACTTTGTCAACATGGAACCTGTTAACAGAAATGCAAGCTGAGACAGGCCAGAAAAATACATTATATAAGCCAAAACTTGAGAAAATGTACCCTATGACATGTGTACCCTGCAAAGGCTCAGATCAGCCTGCATATCAGTAGGCTCCTATGATTTACCAGTTGAATAGCTAAGATTCTGGCAGGCCAAGTGGATGAGTTCGTCTGTGTGTGTGTCTTTCCAAAGATACATTTTCTCAGGTTGTGGCTTATATCTAATTTCTGAGCTCCAAATTCCTCTTAGCTATATAAAGTGGTGAAATGGAGAATTTGATTCTATTCATAATAAATAAATAAATGAAGCATTTGTTTTTATATTTGTTTGTGTTGAGGTTTTATGGCCCAGTCAACTCGATGGGGTCATTTCGAGCGCGGTCAGTTTACCTAACCACATGTTTACTGGGCAGGCTTAGTCCTCTAAGTGGTTAACCAGTATTGTGCACATTCTTTCGCTAGAAACTGACAACTGCCCTTCTTAAATCAGCGTAACTCAGAAACAATCTAGAGAACTTCTTGTTTATTAACCCATTAAAGACTGGAGACCCCTAAATGGTTAACTGGCAAACAGTTCAGACACCAAAGAATGCAGTGTCTGATCAGGCTCTCTACTGTTTGCAAATAGTTCAACCATTTTTTTTAGGAATATCTATATCATATAGCCTTACATATCTTATATCGAAAATAGAGGTGTTGGAGATTTTATTCTGTCTTTAATGGATTAAACCTCCCACTGGGAAGGAGCAAAGCCTACTTTGTGCAAGCAGATCAGAGAGGTTCTGAAGTTGAAAGCTTAAACACTAACCACTTGAATATATAAAAGCAGAACTTTCAAAATATATATATTTTTTTTTATTTTTTATAAAAAATAAGACTTGATATTTCATTAAAATTGTCTCCTTCACCATGGCATTTCAATGATGAGGTAGAAGACCCCTATGTGGGCGGAATAAATACCTGGGCCCAGTTGTTCAAAACTAACGATGTTGTTAGTTAACATATCGTTAAAACTTTGATCATTAAATATGGCATATATGCTAATATTTTTGCTGAAAAAAATGTGAGTAGCTTTTGCATTTGCAAAAGTTACTCACATTTTTTCAGCAAAAATAGATGTGAATTAGATATTGTACTTACTAGAGCAGTTAATATATTGACCACTAATGAGCTTGTTAAGCTAACGACGCTTTGAACAACTGGGCCCTGTAATTTCAAGTTGCCTCAGAAGTAAAGACATGGTTCTGCATGAATAGAAACTAGTTTAAGCACATCAGAGCTTGGAGTTTTTGTTGACCATTCCAAGGCATTTCTTTTTTTCAAGTTTTCCTTTGTTCGTACATCAGTTATTGTAAATGTGCCTTTTTTGTCATTTTCTTGTTCCTCATTTCTTCTTTAACCCTTGTCCTGCTGAACCCGGATATACCCTACCTTTGCAAACAGTGTAGATCCAGATCAGTTGGCTTCTGAAGAAGTCAACTGATCTGGATCTGCACTGTTTGCCATTAAGTATGTAAATTTATAGCAAAAATCTGGATCTAGTAATCCGATTGGCTGAAAGTTAGTAGTGGGCGTGGCATATTAATTTATTCAGCAGGACAAGTGTTAAGGGCCTTGGGAAGACTCTGCCTTGTCATTGTGGCCTTTCCTAGGTAACTTCATTTACACTTTAATTCATATTAAAAAGCTCACAAATCGAGGGTTGATCATAAGACTGTATCGTCAGATGGCTGTTTTTCCCAATATTTAATCTCCTCACCATGAAGGTGTTATGAAGATTACAACATTTCTTTCTGTAAACAATGGAAATTTTGATGCCATTGCTCGTATGAGCAATGGCACCTAAATTTGCATTGTTTACAAAGGGGTCAAAGTTGCCTCTAAACAAGGGTTTCAAAAATATGTTTGAGTTGCTACAGTCTTGTGCTTAACCCTCGAAATACATTTATCTTTTGCTAAAAAGTTTGCAATTGGAACCATGACATACCTGCAGACAAGAAGATTTTCAGTCCAAAACAATGTATCATGACACAAGATAAGGTAATAATTGTGTTGATAACTGAGTACAATGATTATCATTTTTGCATTGAAACAGAGCTAGTGGCTACACATTAGAATCTCAGCCAGTGAGTAGCCTTATGTTAAACCGTTATGCTTCAGCTAGCCCTATACAGAGGGGCGGGCTGCCCCTCTTGCCATCTCCTGCTGCCCCTCTGCCCTGGTTCTCTGTCTGATTTTCAATTCCAGACATAAAACCCTACATTTTGGTGAAAATTTCATGAATACTGAACCAAACCTTAACTAGAAAAAATGTCCATAGGACACTGCTGCCCCCGCCAAAATGCCATTCAGAAAAAGGTTACATATGTAATTGTGACAGGTACAGCATGAAGTTATTTTTAAGGTTGATATGGCCCACACACGGTTTACTATATGGAACTTAGTCAAGGGCAGATAATTTATAAACTAAACAAGCAAGAGTTGTCTTCCATGTTCATTACACATCGCCATAATGTCATGCATGCATCTGTAAATTTTCATAAATATATTCCATATGATTTAGGAGTTATGGCCCACACACGGTTAACTATATGGAACTAAGTCAAGGGCAGATAATTCAAAAACCAAACAAGCAAGAGTTGTCTCCCTTTTTCACGACACATCGTCTCAATGTCATGCATGCGCCTGTAAAGTTTCATAAATATATTCCATGCCGTTTAGGAGTTATGGCCCGGACACGGTTTACTATAGGGAACTAAGCCAAGGGCAGATAATTCAAAAACCAAACAAGCAAGAGTTGTCTTTCTTGTTCTTGACACATCCTCTCAATGTCATGCATGCATACATCTATAAAGTTTCATAAATATATTTCATACGGTTTAAGAGTTATGGCCCGGACACGGTTTACTATATGGAACTAAGTCAAGGGCAGATAATTCAAAAACTAAACAAGCAAGAGTTGTCTTTTTTGTTCATGACATATCACCTCAATGTCATGCATGCACCTGTAAAGTTTCATAAATATAATACATACGGTTTAGGAGTTATGGCCCAGACACGGTTTACTATATGGAACTAAGTCAAGGGCAGATAATTCAAAAACCAAACAAGCAAGAGTTGTCTTCCTTGTTCATGACACATCATCGGAATGTCATGCATGCACCTGTAAAGTTTCATAAATATATTCCATATGGTTTTGGAGTTATAGCCCGGACACAAATTGGGACGTACGTATGTATGTATGTGACTTTGTACGTACGTACAGGGCGGACAGGGGTAATTCTTAATGCCCTTCCGCTATTCTTCGAATAGGTGGGGGCATAAAAAGTTACCAATGTCTAAAGGTCAGTTTTATGCATTAACGAGTTTGAGGCATTCTTTGTACAATGGGATTGTATATTGTAACAGGTCTTGATACTAAGCACATATCTTGACACATAGTGCCTGCATTATTGTATGACCATGCAAGAAGTGCCATACCCAGCACCCCTCTGCCCTCAAATCCTAGCTGGAGCACTGTTATGGTTTGATGCAAAACTATCTGATGATTACTCATTTTCTCTAGAGTTCTGATAAGATGTTGCTTTCTTACTCAGTTCTCTATGAAAATATATCTTGTAGTAGTATCTGTTAGCTCCAGATAAAAGTGCTATTCAGAAAAATCTTTCTTGTATCTCCACAAAAAACATATGTTGTGGGTAATCATTAGAAGTGCCTTGGTGAGGCACTTCTAATGACTACCCACAACATATGCACTCATGGAGAAATAAGAAAAATATCAATACCTTTCATTGAAAAAAAGAGCCTTATCTGGAGCTATGGGCTAACTCATTAGAACTATCTGTCGTATTCCATAGCTCATGATAAGGCGCTTTTTTCAACCAAAAAGCATCTGTATTTTTCTTATTTCTCGACAAAAATATATGTTGTGGGTACTCATTAGAAGCGCCTCAGCAAGGCACTTCTAATGAGTACCACAACATATGTTTTCATCAAGAAATAAGAAAATTATCAATACTTTATGGCTAAAATGTGCCTTATCTGAAGCTGTCCTTTACATACTTTAATAACAAAACCGATACCCACTCTTATCTAGACCTATGAATTATTCATGTACATGTACAATGTACTACAATTTCAATGAACAGCTGCAAGGTGTATTTTTGTAGAGAGAAAAAAATATTATCTGGACATTACCTTATCATAAGCAAGGAAAATTCATATCTTACCAGACATCTTCAGGAAACCCCCATTTTATAAGATCTTCATCTACAAAAAGAAAAGCATGAAAAGTGTTACAGGGCTCTAGGGGACAAAATTCTGAACAGATTATCATATTTATGCTCACTGCAAAAACCAGTGCCATCACATAGCTCTAGAAAAGAGAGGGTATCAAGTACATGTAAATATTTTTCTTATTTCTCCATGAAAAAGTATGTTGTGCTACTCATTAGAAGCACCTCAGCATGGTGCTTCTAATGAGTACCCACAACCTACATTTTTATGGAGAAATAAGAAAACTATCTATACTTTGGATTGTATAATAAGTTTCTTATCTAGAGCTATACTATTAGATCTCACAAGAATCATCATTTTAAACAGCTGAGTTAGTTGACTTAATCATCTCAAGAAGAAAAAATTAAGTATGCTGTCTGCTGCTTTTGTGTCTGACTGTCCGGCAATATCAGGCTTTTTTGGTGTTTTGTATCTACCATCTCTACAGAATCCCTTGATACATGGACAATCAAACTGAGTAAAAATGCTGCTCAGACAATGTTTGCATATGTAATTAATCAAGTGCCCTGTTTCATTACTATGATCAATTGGTTTTATGCACTTCAACAAGTTTATATGGCTCTTCTATATCATCAAGTTCAAACAGAAATTTGCCGGATGGCTATGTCATGACTGCTGGTGGTATTCAAGAGCCGGAGATAAATGTACAGACTAAACATTGTTCACCCAAGTGTGAAAAGGCTCAATAACAGTCTACAGCACTGGGCAGGGTGCATCATGGTGGATGTGAGGATGTGTATATGAAGTTTCATTAGCCTGTACATGTAGGTCTGGGTGTTCGCGAAATGGAGCTAAATGCACAGACTAAACATTGTTCAGCCAAGCATAAAAAGTAGGTCAAGGTCAGTGACAGTCAATAGCAGTGGGCACCATGTGTCGTGGTAGATGTTTGTATAAGTTTCATTAATGAAGATGCCTTAGTGTTCAAGAAATGAAGCTAAACACACAGCCTAAACATTGTTCAGACAAATGTGAAAAGTAGGTCAAGGTCAGTAATGGCTGATGGCAGTGGGCAGGGTGCGTCATTGCAGATCCGATGAGTGTATTCATTAGCGTAAAGGCCTCGGTGTTTGAGAAACGGAGCTAAAAGCACAGATTAAACATTGTTCAGCCAAATGTGAAAAGTAGGTCAAGGTCGGTAATGGCAGATGGCAGTGGGCAGGGTGCATCATGGCAGATCCGATGAGTGTATGATGTTTCATCAGCCTAAAAGCCTTGGTGTTCGTGAAATGGAACTAAACACAGACTTAACATTGGAGCTAAAAGCACTAAATGCTGTTCAGCCAAGCATAAAAATAGGTCAAGGTTAGTAACTGTCGATGGACGTGGGCAGGGGGCATCATAATGGACGTGTGTGTTTCATTTGCTTAGAAGCCTTGCTGTTTGAGAAATGGAGCTAAATGCACAGACTTAACATTGCTGACACCGACAACGCCAACACCGTACGATAATCCCTATGTCATTCCTGCTTGCTAAAGCAGTCGCGACAAAAAACAGTTGTACAGTACCCATACACAAAAGTTTGTCAGCATGGGCAAATAGTACCGCAAGTACATGAGATTTGCAATGATGACATTTTTCTTTAATTCAAGTCAGGACAAAATATAGGTCACAGTGACCTACTTATGGTATGTGTATTGGTTCGTTACAAGATCTGATTTGATCTGCCTAGCCCATTAGGGTACAGAGGTCAACTGTGAACATATACATGTAGGTCAAAGCTGTTTACTTAACCCATTTACGTTGAATGGATTTTCTCTCACAACTCTTTGGACTGGTCTATTTCCAAAAGCAGGGTGTCTGATTAATTATTATATATTTTATAGAAATTTCTGTAGTTAATGCAAACAGTGTAGACCCGGATCAGACTGCATTCTCCTGCATCTGATCTGGGTCTTCACTGTTTGCCAATTGCCCTTTTGGGCATCTTCAGACTGAAATGGGTCAAGCATGATCCACAAGATGTAATCAAGGAGTATTGATATTTTTCTTATTTCCCCACAAAAGCATATCTTTTGATACTCATTAGAAGGGCCTCACTGAAAGGCTTCTAATGAGTCCCCACTATATATCATATATTTTTGTGGAGAAATAAGAAAAAAAAAACAAACAAAAAAACATTCACCTTTATACTCTTATCCAGAGACATGTGAGGTTTCTTTTTAAATTTCAAGTCCACAGGTCTCTGGATAAGATGAGTAACTTGACTTCACTGTATTCAAAAAGAAACTATTATTTTGGTACTGTGCTTTTCTGTAGCTCTGCTCTCTTTACTTACTTTCATTTTTGTCCAGTCCCATGTAAATACTGTATGGGGGTGACACAACTGCAAACAAAAGAAGAAACAATATGATCGTATTACAATAAAAATGTAAAATGATAATACCCCGCCATTATTGTGTCGCAGGCAGATAACTCTGTCAAAAATTAATGAAATTTGCTCATTAGCTATCACAAACCAGATCTCCTTAATATCAATGCATGTCTCAAGTTTGCTTTAAATCCCTTGATATTTACTAAAGTTATTGTCCGAAAATGAAAATATGGGCATGTCAGGCAGATAACTATGTGAAAATTTGATGAAATTTGCCCATTAGCAATCCCAAACCAGATCTTAATATTATTTGCATGTACCAAGTTTGGTTAAAATCCCTTTACTTTTACTCGTTATTGTCCGGAAACGTAAATATGGGCGTGTCTTGGGTAGATAACTGTCAAAATGTGACGAAATTTGCCCATTAGCAATCCCAAACCAGATCTATGTAATATCAATGCATGTACCAAGTTTGGTAAATAACGGTTGACATTTACTCAAGTTATCATCTGGAAACAAAAATATGGGCATGTCTTGGGCAGATCTCCACCAAAATTTGATGAAATTTGGCCATTAGCAATCCCAAACCAGATCTCCATAATATCAATGCACATACCAAGTTTGGTGAAAATCCACTGATGTTTACTCAAGTTATCATTCAGAAACAAAATATGGATGGACGGACAGACGGATGGACGACTGACTGACCGACAGACAGACACACCGACATCCAATGCAAAACCATAATACCTGGCCACTATCGTGTGGCAGGGTATAAAAAGAACATTAGGACATACATTCATAGCCAACCAGAAGGTACATATATCCTTATTTCATCACAAAAACGTGCTGCAATGTCAGAAAATGTACCTTCAGAGTCGTTCAGACATGTGTGCATAATGTATCTGCACAGTCTGAGCAGAGTCTTCTCCACATGAAGGGAACTTTTAATAATAGAATCAACCACCTCACCTTTTATTTGAGTGACTTCTTTGGATTGTTTTTTTTTTTTTTTTTTTTTTTCATATCCACAGATAAGAGGGGGTATCCACATTCTATTTTTCTTATTTCTCGATGAAAACATATGTTTTGGGTACTCATTAGAAATGCCTCGGCAAGGTGCTTCTAATGAGTACCCACAACATATGTTTTTGCCAATCAATAAGAAAATTATCAATACTTTACGACTGCAATGCGCCTTATCTGAAGCTGTCCTTTACATACTTTAATGATAACAAAACAAGGCTACTTAGCATTCCAGCTACTGAGTTTTACCAGTGACTTTATCACTCTTATGTTACAAGTACTGTGGAGCAGTGATAAAAAAAAAATAGGATTCAAGATTGTAAATAGGGGGTTCGACCCAAGTGAGCACAAAGTGTTGTTTCCTTGAGCAAGACACTTAATCCACTTTGCTTAGTACTGGTTTCTACCCAGGAAGACCTGTGCCTAATACTCATAAAATGAGGGAGTCACATTATAAATAGATAGGAAGCTACTTTCAGTTCCAACACTGTTTACAGATAGGTTACAATAGTAGATGCGATTCTGTATGTTTTCTTCACATGCATTGATGACTTCACCAATCATATTGTGGACTAAAGATGCTGGATCGAATGATAATGTCTGGCTAAAATACCCAATTATTTTGTTTGATGTGGTTCTGCAATCACTTTCCTCCTTCCTTGTTTCTTAAGGCCATTTATCTGCAATCTGGGAAAAACCACAATACGAAGTGGTTACCTGTGATTCTTTGTCATTAACACTCATCTAGATAACGACATAGAGAATCAGTCACTTTTATAAGCAGAAATTGTGCACCAAGGTTTAGCGTGAGAAATAGTCACACCAATTATCTGGATGAAATTTTCACAAAAGTGGGAATACCGCATCGTACCAGCAAATATGAGTCCATATTTGGTACTGGCTCCTTTTCACATTGACCCCGTTTTTCAGTGCAAAAGGACCTGTAATTTATGGTTGTATGATTGTTATCTGGAGCTCTTCTTCCGTTGAAGTGATTTTGCCTGTCACTGCTGAATTGTTCTATGTAACAGCAAAAGAATATTACAATAAGCATGATGGGATAGTAAAATTGTTATTTTTAGAGAACTAGTTATCAGAGCACCCTGAAATTTGGTTCACTGACCCAATATGATTTTTCTTTGAAATCACAATAACATCTATCTTCTATTTTTATTGGTTGCCATAGTAACCTTGCAGTAACCATAAGTTTAATTGATTTATATGAGAACAAGATAAAAGGACTTTCTCATCATAATTATCAAAGGGTTCTGTTTGAAATTTGCCAGTAGCACTTCCCAATGGCCAACTGTCATATTTCTTTAATTTTTATACCAAACTTCCTTTTTTTTTGGTTGTCACGACAACTGTAAATCAAGAATGCAAAATGTTCAAAATATATTGATTAAGAAGTTATGAAGTTGGGTTCTGTTTACTATTGCATGAATTAACTTTAGCTAACTTTGGTATATAATGTACTTGAATTTTCATCAGTCACAAGCAGTCCCATTTAATTTGGTTTCCATGGCAATCATAACCATTCAGAGACAAATTAAGGAAAAATGATAAAATACTATCTTCTTCAAAAGCACAAACAAAAGTTTAATGTAAAGAAAATTTACAATATTCTCTGGCCACACCTCTACCATGCATTTGCAGCTGAATCTTTTATTTACTTTTGTTGCCATGGCAATGTTAGATATTAAGCTAGAAAACATTTAGATGACACCATCTAGAAAGCCACCAAAGGATTTTTTATCGACATTTTACATGCATGTATCTTTGATGTCCTTGATATACCAAGTCATTTTTTTTTTTTTCTGATTTTCTTCAAAATTACATTCAGGCCCGTCCTCCATTTACATTGGTTGTCAACTTATGGCAACAATCATTTTCCATAGACTTCCAAGGAAAAGATAAAAATAGTCAATACTCCAAAAGAACTGAAAAGAATCGATTGGAAGTTTAACAGTAATGCTCTTGTGTTGATCCTCTGCCAAACTTCAGTGTTTGTAGCTCTAGATAAGGTGCATTCACCAACCAAAATGGATCAGTATTTCTAATCTTATTTTCCCTCAAAAACATATTTTGTGGGTACTCATTACAAGACAGGCAATGACAGAATATTTGATGGGTCTTAAAGAGCAAATGACAAAGATTTATATTCCTGTTTCTCCAATATGTCCTTAAAGGCATTGTTTCAAGGATAATGATACAGAAAATGCATGCAAAAATTCAAAATATTTCCTGAGTTATAAAGGAGTTTGAACTTGAGGAGGTTTGATCTTCTTTTCAAGCAGTTTTCAAATAGCTCATGAATATTAATGAGGCTTTTATGACATCATTGTGGTCATTTACTTTTTCTTAAAAAATAATTCAAAATATTAAAACTTGGATTTATGACCTTTAAAGTGTCAATTGAGACAGTTTATCATCATATTTAAGATAAAGACCTGTATCTTCTTTTTTCTTTTTTTTTTTTTTTTTTGAGAAAAATCATAAAAATTTTAAATAAGAACCGTAATATTTGTGATTTAAATGTTACTTTAAAAAAAGTTTAAAGGGGAACGCAACCTTAAAAGGTCTAGTGCTTTAAAGTAAATAACTTTACAAACAATGAATTTTGACACAAATTCAATCAAAATCGGTGGAAAATTAAGTAAGTTACAGACAACTGAACATTTAACCTTGGTGGAATAGGCGCCGCTATTTTGAATATTTAATGAGGTTTCATAAAAATTAAAATTCGTTTTATAAAGCTACTTGTTCTCATAAAGTTGGTTTATTTTGGGGAAAATGACTGCTTGTCACTAGAATAACAAGATTATAAAAATCTGTAGCAAAATTATTCTTAAAAACCCTTTATAATTTGGTTTTTCGTATTTAGTTTGGGCTGTGTGATGTCACAAAGCCTACAACATGGCGGCATCCATGACAGCCATTTTAAACATATTCAAACCACCATAACTTACTTATTTCTAGGCCGATTTTGAAAAAGCTTGCATCAAAATAAATGACTTGTTAAGCACTTTACTCCAAGATATACTTACAACTTATATTGCATTCCCCTTTAAATTTGGTTTTGTGATTTAATTTTAGTAAAATTTTGCTTAAATGTATATTTAAACATCTATATTTAGTTTAACTTTTATTTTATTTGTATACATATAACATTACCGTTTACAACGTGACATGACAAAACATCAATACATACAAATGGGATCCAGAAGAAAGTCGTTTGACTTTTTTAAATCTGTATCCCAGATATTTGGTGTGAATGCTATACTGTAACTAGCTATAATGTGGATTTTAAGTTTGTTTTTTTTTTTAGTTTTTTTTTTTTTTAAATTCATATTTCAACTGTGCAATATGGTTTAAAACTATAAAACATTATTTATTGCATTGTCAATCAAAAGTTACATAGTAAAATATAAAACTGCATATTCCATACAAAATTTTACATGTTTTATGTTTTAAAGTTTTAATAAAAAAATGAAAAAAAAATCTAAAATCATATTGCAGAATGTTGCATTGCGGGATATAAATATAGCATTATGAGTTATATTTCTATTTATAACAATGAAGTTTATTCGGATGTGAAAAATGTCTTATTTGACTTTTAACTGGCATAACTCCACAATGGGTTGGATTTTTTTATATGGTTTTCAGCAAAAGTATTCGCATTGGCAGCTCTATCAGGATATAACAATTCCACTGAAACAGTAAAATTTCGTCATTTGATCTTAAATATTTGGGACCAGACTAAGGGGCAAGCAGAAGACAAGATGGGGAGGAAACATCGAGGACTGGACAAAACTCAACTTCTTAAGCTTGCTTTTAGGGCAGCTGAGGACAGAATAAAATGGAGAGAAACAATCTATTAAACCAGACACACCCCCTAATTTCACTTTTGTTTGTATTTATGTTAAAAAGAAAGACATGGCTGGTGAGTCCAGTGGTGAAAATCCCACTGAAATATTCTAAATACTTACACGTTATTGAGATTTTAAGCTTTTGCTCATTTGCATCTCATTAATATTCATGCGGAACCAATGACATCACTGGTTCTTATAAGTTTAAAAATGTTTTGAAAACTTTAATTTGAAACCATTCAAGGAATGTAAAGAGAGAGAAAAAGATCTCCTCAATATTTATATGTAGGGCTACAGTGCTTACACATTTTCATAATCAGTTTGACTTTTAAATAAAATTTAACATTACAAAATTAGATTTGAGTAAAATTTTAAAATTAATTGAAATTCCATTTTCTGATGTAATCTTATTGAAATTCTTTATACATTTTGTAACAATCTTTTGGAATGTAACTTTCAACAAATTTATTTATTCTTGGTAAACTTTTTTCCAACAAAATGATATGTACCGGTTTATCTTGCACCCTGGGCAGCTTGCCCCCCCCCCCCCCCCCAGGGGTGCAGCTGCCTCTGGGTAGCTTGTCCACCGGGGGTGAAGATACTCCAGGTATCTTGCCCCTCACCCTGGGCAGCTTGGCCCCTGGTGGTAAAGCTGCCTCTGGGCAGCTTGCCCCCCAGGGGTGAAGATACTCTGGCCTGGGCAGCTTGCCCCCACCCCCAGAAAACCTGACAGAACTTAATGCAGAAAGACTTTATTTTTTTTTAAAATAAAAATCCTTATAGTAGAAACACGGGAAAACTGATCTTTACATGTATGTGCATATGCATCTTTATCCTGATAGGAGGAAATTGAAGACCAGAATATAGTGGCCTTAGAAGTTTGCACCTATGCCAGAAAACCTAGCAGACTCCATTCAAAAAGACAATTTATTACTTAATAGACTTTCCTATTACCGGTAAACAGTCATTTGAATATTATTAATATTGATCATTGACTATTTTTCTATGGCTGGAGGTGAGGCGGGGGGTAAGATACCATGGCCTGGGCAGCTTGGCCCCCACCCCCAGAAAACCTGACAGAACATTATTCAGAAAGATTTTATTCTTTTTAAATAAAAATCTTTATGATAGAAACATTGAAAAACCTATTTTTTATGTGCATATGCATCTTTTACCCGATAGGAAGAAATTGAGGTCCAGAATATAGTGGCCATAGAAGCTAGCAACTATGCCAGAAAACCTGGCAGACTCCATTCCAAAAGATAGTTTATCACTGAACAGACTTTCCTATTGAACAGTCATTTGAATAATCATAAAATGGACCATTAACCATTCTTCTCTAAACAGGAAGGGGTGGGGGGTAAGATACCGTGGCCTGGGCAGCTTGCACCCCCTGCCCCCCTGGTGAAGATATCCTGGCTTGGGCTGCTTGGCCCCCGCCTCAAGAAAATCTTACACAACTTAATTCAGTAAATTTTTTTTTTCTTTTAAATAAAAATCCTTATAACAAAAACATGGCAAAACTGATTTTTTTTATGTACATATGCATCTTTTACTGGATAGGAGGAAATTGAGAGCCTTAGAAGCTGGCACCTATGCCAAAAAACTTGACAGACTCTATTCAAAAAGATAGTTTATCACTTAATAGACTTTCCTATTGAAGTCATTTGAATATTCATAATATCGACCATTAACCATTTTTCTTTAAACAGGAAGGGGTGGGGGGTAAGGGCCAGGGCAGCTTGCCCCCGGGGGTGAAGATACCCTGGCTTGGGCAGCTTGCCCCCCGCCTCAAGAAAATCTTACATAACTTAATTCAGTAATCTTTTTCTTCTTTTAAATAAAAATCCTTATAACAAAAACATGGCAAAACTGATTTTTTTATGTACATACGCATCTTTTACTGGATAGGAGGAAATTGAGAGCCTTAGAAGATTGCACCTACACCAGAAAACCTGACAGACTCCATTCGAAAAGATAGTTTATCACTGAATAGACTGTCCTATTGAACAGTCATTTGACTATTCATAATATCGACCGTTAACCATTTTTCTCTAAACAGGAAGCGGTGGGGGTGGGGGGGGGTAAGATACTGTGGCCTGGACAGCTTACCCTCCCGGGGGTGAAGATACCCTGGCTTGGGCAGCTTGTCCCCCACCTCAAGAAAATCTTACACAACTTAATTCAGTAAGTTTTTTCTACTTTTAAATAAAAATCTTTATAACAGAAACATGGCAAAACTGATTTTTTTTTTTTTTTTGTACATATGCATCTTTTATTGGATAGGAGGAAATTGAGAGCTTGCACCTATGCCAGAAAACCTGACAGACTCCATACTAAAAGATAGTTTATCACTGAATAGACTTTCCTACTTAAGTTTCCAGGGATAGGGGGCAAGCTGCCCAGGCCAGGATATCTTCACCCCCGGGGGGCAAGCTGCCCAGGCCAGGGTATCTTACCACCCACCCACTCCTGTTAGAAGAAAGATAGGTAATATCAAATAATGGAAATTCTCTAATGACCTGTTCAATGGGAAATTCTATTAAAAGTGATAAAATATCTTTCTGAACTGTGTCTGCAAGGACTTCTGAGTTTAGGAGGAAAACGCTTATGCTACAGTATCATAGCCCCAACCTCCTCCCATAAAGAGAAAAATAATGAAAAACATACATTACTACTATTCTGATAATTGTGTGATATAAATTTGTTATAAAAAAAAGAAAATAAATATCATTTTGAATTGAGTTTCCCAGGTTTTCTGGGGTGGGGGCAAGCTGCCCAGGGTGGGGGGCAAGATACCCTGTGGTATCTTGCCCCTCGGGGGGCAAGCTTCCCTGGGGGGGGCAAGATAAACTGTTACACCGGTATCTTGAATTTTTAATATTTTGAAAAATGTTTTTAAAACTTAATTAAATCAGTTTTCATCATTTAAAAAAAAAATGCTGGCTTGAAGGACTATTCAATAGTAATAGAATATTTAATATTTTAAACAAAATTTGTCAATGTATGCACCACAAAAAAATATCCAACCTGATCACCGACACTGGACTCTGCTTCTCTGCATGGATAAAAGTACAAATTATCAAGCATGAGTTTCACAAACTTGACACCGGACTCATCTGCTTCTCTGCATGGATAAAAGTATAAATTATCAAGAATGAGTTTCACAAACTTCATGCACAGATCTGATGTATTTAACTAATAGTTTTATAACAGTTATGTGCTTGCTACAGGACAATCGGCATGGAACTCTTCAGGCAAAAGAAACCCTAAAAAATTATTAAATCCGCCATTTTGTCTCATTCCATGAAGGTGATAACTTTGGTTTTCTTTGCTTACAGTAACCAAATTTTAGCTGGAACATTAAAAAGAATATGTTTAAAAGCAGTGACTACTCGTACGGCTGCGTACGAATAGCCTATATTGGCTAATCGTACGGACCCGTACAATTAGCCTATATTTGCTAATCGTACGGGACCATACGATTAGCAATATAGCCTATACTGGCTAATCGTACTGCTATTCTAGTTTGGTAATAAGAATGTGATGATGAATATATTAAAATATATTTTGCGAATATTAAATCTGTATTTGGCGGTAAGAAAAATAGGCTGATCGTACGGCTTTGAAAGACTAGCCATTCCTATGTGATTGACTAGCTGTACGGCTACTTTGCAATCTTGTGAAATTCGCAAAGGAAAGTGCTTATTAATTGTCTGGCATGACCTTAATTAGGTTATATGGACAGCAAACCTTAAAAATTTTAAATGATCTTTTACTGATGCCTGTTTGGGATGCAGTCGAGAATATAATTTAGGTTTGCTGGTCTCCTGTAATTGTAATGAGCATATTATAGCCTTGGTGGACTGGGTGGCCTAGTGGTCAGTGCTCTCAACTTACAAGAAGAAGGTCATTGGTTTGAATTCCGCTCAGGTTGAGAAATTGTTCAGACCAAAAGGACACCAAGCTCATACTCAACATTTCCTGGATTGAGTATAGAGGGGCGCAGGGTGGCACATGGTGACAGACAGCACATGGATCTTTGATAGCAGAAGTGCCCCTTTAAGTTCTGAATGCGGCTTAATATTATGACAATTTTCATCCGCATAGAGATTTTCCTTATGAAAATTTGTAGACTGCGGGAGTTTGTTTGAACTGCCTTGATCCGTATGGGAGCAATGGTGTCGCAGGTCAGCCTGCGCATCCGCACAACATCAGAAAACAAACCTTTATAATTTTGACCCCCTTAGACCCCACTTTTTTTATAGTAAATCTTTATAGGGGTACACATTATTTTTCTTATTTCTGCTCAAAAATAGGTTGTGGGTACTCGTTAGAACCGCCTCGCTGATGGCGATTCTAACTGGTACCTAATATCCATGTTTTGGGAAGAAATATCTTGGACCCAATATACACTGGACTAGTAACTACGGTACAGGTATTGTATTTATTGGAAATATGTTGTCGTGGCTGAGTTTCCATAATTTTGTAAGATGAAATTTAAATGCTCATATTTCAGTTATTTTTTCAAATATCTCAGATTTGTTTTAAAAAAGCAATAGGTCAATATATTACCTGTAAGACTGCAGCATTATATTTAAGGAAAAACCAACAGTTTTTGCAATCATCAACGAGAAAACTATGTACCCATTTTAGCTATTTTCGGCACTTTTAGCAGAAAGTCATCAGAAATTCACCCAAAATGATGTTATAACTTCAATTTAATTAATTGTGACTTAACATTTTTCAACCAAACTTATTAAAAACAATTTATTACAACTTCAGTTATTATCCAAAATAATTTTTAATGACCATAGTGCTGTAAAATAGCGCTAAAATCAAGCCACGACAACATATTTTGGCAGTTCCGTTAGTGATAAGTCCGGGTATTATTAGGTCCGAGGAAATATGAAAAATGTCAACATTTTTTATCGGAAAATTTTATTTATTTATTTATTTATTTTTTTTTTTTTGCGGTAATTTTTTTTTAATATATTTGAATAGTTATGTCTTCAAAATGCTTGTCAAATTCGAAGTTGGCCGTATAAATGGAATCTTTGATGGTGTTGAGTCTGAGACAAGAAAATTTCATTATTAAGTCTAATGCAAGGCCATTCTGGGAATAAGACATAAAAATATGAAAATTAGCCTGAAATTTCCTCGACTCCGTCCCAAACCACCAATTTTTCTCACATAACAATTTTAAATATGCGCCTATGCGCAGGCTAGACTGATCCTTCACCGGTTGCATATGTGATAATTTCTATAACCTCATCTGCTAGGTCATATTTTGAATGCTTTATAAATAACATTTTATAGGAAGAAAATGTTGAAAGAAATGCAAGTAGCTTAACAGTTATGTAAGTTCAGGAAATTGAAGAATTAACAATGTGATAAAAAAATATCCTTTACTTCAGATTACGTTTCTCTGTGCATTCAGTTTTGAAGGTCTTCTCGCCATGGATACAGCTAAACGTTATTTCCGACACTTTAAGAGCATTATTGAAATCTTTTCAGGACATCTGCTTTTAGCAGTCGCAATTGTGCGTGAACTGCACTTATAAAATTGAACGCAGCTAGAACACTGATATTGTTCAAGTTTGCTCTCCAAAGCACTATAACTTGAAATTTTTTCTCCCACACTCAATGATAGTTCCATTTTGGAGAAATGACATCTTGCTTGTAGCTTACCTTGTTTTATTAAGGGAACAGAAATAATTATTTTAATTATGCGTACTTAAGTATTTTAAACAACCTTTTAAGCATACCAGTCATTCTGTATACATGTATTTATCCATAACGCGACTCATCTGAAGGCCGATTTTAAACTGTTTTTCACAACTTAAGTAGCGTTAACGGCCACTTAAAGGCCAGAATTTAGAAGCTAAAACATCAGTCGAAGCCGAAAACGATAATTGAAGCAATTAATTTTATTAACTTACCAATAATCCTAAACAAACTGACAATTGATAATATTAAACAATTAAATCATTTTTTGTTGCCATGTATTTTTATATATATAGAGAAAACATAATATAATTCTGTTCCATACTGCCCAATACGCATTTAATATTCGCAAAATATATTTTATTATATTCATTGGTACCAAACTAGAATAGCTGTACGATTAGCCAATATAGGCTATATATGCTAATCGTATGGGTATGATTAGCCAATATAGTCTATTCATACTAGGCTGTATGATTAGCCAATATAGGCTATTCGTACGGGGCCATATAAATAGCCACTGCCATGTTTAAATTCACTAATTCCTAATCTTGAGCATAAAAACAGCCTTGTCTCTTTTTACCAAAAATAATTGCTTCTTACATATCTTGACAATGTTTCAAGTTTAGTCAATTGATAAATGAATAATCTACAAGGCTAAAAACCACAGAAGATACCTCCATGGAGAGAAAACGGCTGCTGTGACGTCAGCTCATTCGTCCTTATACAATAAAAGTATTGGAATTCTTGGTAGGTCCTATTGAAGTACTGCACTGATAGTAAAAAATATTTATTTGGGGTCATGAGTGAAAAGGGCATGTTTCCAGAGGTATGACAGCATTAAATTCGAAATGGTATCCATCAAAATGAAACAAAACAGCAGTCACTTTAGTCGCGAAAATATATTACTTTGAAAAATATAACGCTAGTTAGGCGAAACGGGACATTGTACGTAAAACATATTAAGAAATAACATTCGTACCATTACTTGTGAAATAAAATACCATCACTGATAACCAGTAAAAACAGCGAACAAGTAAAATAACTTAATTCTGTTGTTCAGATTGCGAAATAGAATCAAGATCAACAGGACGCATGAACTATTTCTTCCTAAGTTAAAGAATGACATGCAAGCGTTTAATAATCTCGGTGTAAACTAGTGGCCAATTAAGGATACACAATAACACCAACACTATAACCACACAATAACATGGTTTATCTTTCTATCTTGTCATGATGCCATACGCCCACGAGGACATTCTAGGCATTTGCGCTGTCGAGCAATCCAAGTATGTTACTAGAAAAAGATAAAAGCATAAAAGCATGTCAGTGAGAGACAAAGTATGATAGTGAAGGGGATGAAAGATGATAGGTTAAAATAGATGAGAATAGCTAAAATCAGGTTAAAAACAGTCTATACTTGGGATCTTAAGGCTTGACGTGCTGTAACTTGCCAATTTCAACCTTGAATATGTCAAGGCTTGGCGAGCTGATAGCAGTTTCTGGGAGGGCATTCCATTGAACGACTGCAAGTGGAAGAAAGGAATATTTATAAAAGTCCTTCCCTGTGTGAACTTGCTGGAATGTCATAGAATGGCCGCGACGGGACGTACGGGGGTTGGGTTTGATGTAATCTGGGAGAGGTACTGCGACCATGTTATTGACAATCTTGTAGAATAAGCAGAGGCGTGAGTCCGCACGTCTCTGCTCAAGAGTACGCCAACCCAAAGTTTCAAGCATGGCCGAAACACTTGCCATTCAGTCAAAGTTACAGGTGGTCCAGCGATTAGCATACCGTGTGTAGGGGTGTGTGCGGGGGGTTGGGGGGTGCGTACTCTGAATTTTGCCTGCTACATAGGCTAGGGCTATTTTTTGGTGTTTAGAATTTTGAATTTGAATATATATATATATATATATATATATATATATATATATATATATATATATATATGAAATACCATTGAACTGAGTGAGGTTCGAACCCACGACGGTAGCGCCTAGCCCTTCTGAATGACCCGTCGGATAGGGTATATTTTTAGTGCGCTAGCGCACTCATTATATACAAGGAACTCTCTGAATCCACAGGATACTGAAGATTATAATTTAAGATTTAAACAAACTTCAACACAGAATTCCGGCCCAGGATCATTACTGAAGCAAGTACTTCAGAAAAAAGTGTATATGGAGAAAGATGAAAAAAGTGGCTATTTTTGAGGAATATTGGCCATTTGCAGGTATTTTTTTTTTTTTTTTTTTTTTTTTTTTTTTTGGGGGGGGGGGGAGGGGTCACTTTCAAAACTGACTTTTTTCGGGGTATTGTAAGAATCGGGGTTAGAACCTTCTGTTGTAGTGAGTTGTTTTTATTAAGTTTTCTGCTGTGCATCAGTTCAGTACCATTAAAGTAGAAATGGAGCTGCTGCTGGAAACTATTTAAAGCACTTATATTACTAATACAATCATTATACAGGAAAAATAAATATATATATATAAAAAAAAACAAAAAAAAAACAAGGGGGATATTTTTTGGGGTATGCTAATATCTGCAGATATTTTTTCTGGGTATGGCTGATATACTAGATATTTCTTTTTTGGTAAACACTACTGAGATGCTGGGGCCTAGCCTATGTAGCAGACAGAATTCAGAGTACCACCCCCTCCCCTCCTGGGAACAGGCGGAACAGCGGAGAGTCAGTTTTCTTTTCTTTTTTTTTCTTTTTTGTTATTTTTATTATTTGTTTGCTTCTGCAATAATTAGGATGGTTTAATTAATTAGCACGGTTCAAAGCCTTCTAGTTATGGAAATTGACATTTTGTTACTTGGCTACTTAATGTCGTCGTATCTTACTTTACGTTTATTTATGATCCATCTTTTAGTGTGTCATGTGCAAGCAGGAGAAGTTAAATGATGCATTTGAACAGCTCTGTGGTTTTGTTTGCGTTGAGGTTTTACGGCCCAGTCAACCCAATGGGGTCATGTCGAGCGCGGTCAGTTTACCTAACCACACGTGTACTGGGCAGGCTTAGTCCTCTAAGCGGTTAACCAGTACTGTGCACATTCTTTCGCCAGAAACTGACAACTGCCCTTTTTGAATCAGCGGAAGGGAGAGAATGGTCGTAGAAAATATTTCATGATCAATCTCCACGAAAGAATGTTGCCGACCTCGGCGGGGGTTGAACCCGCGACCTCCTGGTCTCCAGTCGGACGACAGTTCTGTGGTCTCTGCAGCAATCAGAAAAGGAGGCAAACTATTCAATAGGGGAATGATCCGGGGAAAAATCAGAACATCAGTATATGACAAATATCTATATAAGTGCAGAATCTATTTAGGTTCACAGCGCCCGTATGGATTTTGTAGAAAAAGGCTTCCACCGGGCATCCGGTGTTGGCCACTGTAGTTCAGTGGGCCACTAAAAAGACCGAAAAATACCTAACGACCGCAAAACGCCGGAAAACGCTGAAAAACGCCGTAAAACACCAAAAATATAGCAGAAATATATACATGTACAAAATGGGTTCGTTTGAGGGAAGGGTGTGGCGAGGAAAGGCGTGAGGGGGTGGGGGGTGTCGCTAGGGGTATAGGATGGTAGGTAGGAGATAGCATGGTCCTCAACCTTTTGAAGTTAGAGATCATCTACCGAAAACACCTAACTACGTCGGAAAACACTATATTCTGTAGGACTGAAAATTTTGAAGGACTACAGACCCATCTCCCCACCGTTCCTTTTTTCTGAAGAAATGATGTTTTCTTCCAGATTTTTTACTGTTTTTTAGCAATTCAATGGAGCAAGCAGAGATACTTTCGAATGCAACAATATCCCTACCCAGAATTTTTGCGGTTTTCGGCGAGTAATCAGACGATACAATATGTTTTTCATTGAGAGTTTTGGTCTTTTCCAGCACATTTAGATGGTTTTCGCAATACAATCACTATGACAAGATAAGCTACCATTGAAGGCATCAATCCTACAACAAAACCCCGACCCAATCACCAAGACCATCCTGCAGAATATGGTGTTTTCCGACGTAGTTATGTGGTTTTCGGCAAGTGATCTCTAACTTCAAAAGGTTGAGGATCATGCCATCTCCAACCTACCATCCTATACCCCTAGCAACCATATAATCCTACCTCTCGCCCACCCATCCCTCCCACGAACCCATTTTGTATGTATTTGTGCTATATTCTTGGTGTTTTCCGGCGTGTTTCAGCATTTTTCGGCGTTTTCCGGCGTTTTTCGGTCTTTCTACTGTATGTTCCAAACTGTGGCTGTGTTCTCAAACTGGAGACATACAGGTTAAATGACTACCCTCGGTGCCAGAGAAAGGTCCTGACTAAGAAAATCAGGGATTTTTGTAGCTCTAGGAGAAATATCCGAAACCTGCTGATCCCACTTCAGATTGTTAGAAATAGTAATACCCAGGGATTTGGAGGACTGAACCTGTTTGATTTCAACTATGTAATTAAGTTGTAGATGCATTCATGTTTAATTGTTTGGCGCCAAATGTCATTCTATGAGAGGGATACGGACCACTATGTCTATGTCATTCTCATGGAATTCTCATGGCAACATTATTTTCCATCCGACTTCCATCTGAGGAAATGTTATTTCAAAGTGGAATCTCAGGAAGAAGAACGAAACTTTCGGGGCATATCACTGTGCTACAGGTACCTTGTGTACTATAGGGTTATTGCACTGATATTGGTGAATATTGTCCTGAGTTGGGATATCGAAGGACGCGAGCTTATGAGCGTCCTTCGATTTCCCAACGAGGGACAATATTCACCAATATCAGTGTAATAACCCTTTTTATTATATAGCTATAAATATTTATTTCGTTTCCCGAGGTTTCTAACCTTTAAAACGTTGTTTTAATAACTAAAATGTGAATTCTACCAATGCGCGTGACAAGGTTAGGCGCGACGTCACTGCATTACGACGTCATCAAAAGCAACGAAATGAAACGGTAATATGAGAAGGCATCCGAGTAAGCGTGCAATATCGAGTAAGTGTGCCGATATCGTGTGATATCGGCACGCTAGCTCCTCGGCTTTTATCGCACATTTTAATCATTTAATATAAATAGCTATATAATAAAATAAATTATGGTGCTCCCCTCGTTTACATCAACCACCGGAGTCAAATATTTAGATGGAAACCGCACTTCGACGAATCTTAAGGAAGAAAGCTAGAGAAGTCTACTCCCAATGGGATTCCAGTGTCGGGGGCGGACCGAGAGGTGGTTCGGGCACGGGCTTCTGTCGAAATGTAAAGCACAAATGTAAAGCACTATGACATGACGTGCAGAACACATGAACGGTAACTCCGGTTTGCCCATTTTTGGAGATATTGCTCTTTGAACATTGAACATAGCCATTTCCGCATGTACTCATGTCCGCTCCGGAATTGAAAACCCGTTTTGAGATATTTTCATGAAATCTCACACAAATGTAAAACACTATATGCCGACATGCGGAACACAGAACCATAACTCTGGTTAACCTACCTTTGGAGTTACGGCCCTTTGTACATCGTAAATATTGAGAATATCCATTTCTACCATGTACTAGTGTCCACTCTGTAAGTTGGAAACTATTTCAGATATTTTGATGAAACTTGTTTCAGTTATTTTCATTAAATTTATCATAAATGTAAAGCACTATGAGAGGATGTGCAGAACACATGAAGCGTAGCTCTGGTTAACCTACTTTTGGAGTTAGCAACCTTTGAACATAATAAATATTAAAAATAGCCATTTCTACCATGTGCTCGTGTCAGCTCTGTAAGTTGAAAACCGTTTCAGATATTTTGATAAAACTTCACACAAATGTAAAGCATAAGTAAGTAAGTAAGTAAGCAAGTAAAGACTTTATTTATAGAGGGTTACAACATTTAGCGCATACAATTGGAGAACATGTAATTGCTAATCTTCCATGAGGCCCTCATTATTTACATATTTACACAAGATTGACCAATAAACAAAGTAACAGATGATGAATAGTTTGACTGTGATTATATGCCTGTTGGAGGTCAGGTTTTATGCATAAAATGATAAAAAAAAAAATAAATAAATAAAAGAGAAGAAAATATTTGTTTATCACATTTGGTTATAATGGATCAATGAAGACTCTTACCTAAATGAAATGTAAGAAATCTATTGAAACGTTGTGTGAGCAGGGTACATGATATGAATATTAACATTTCGGAGGTAAGAAAGATAATGTGAGGCCTGACCCTATAAGAACCGCAAACAAACACTTAATCACAGTTCCTCAAGATGTCAAATATATACAGACATAAAAGCAAATTGTTAACTGACAGTATAAATGTACAAATACTAACAACCTCAATAACTGTCCAGACTGTTTTTCATTGCACATTGATAAGGAAATGTACTGAAATAAAAGAAAGATTGAGATAATAGGATAATTACAAGAAATAGATAAAATGTTTAAGGATTGAAATATTCACAAAACTCTGGACAAACCTTAAAATGTAATTCCTAATATGCCACTGGTGTCCTTAACCACTGTAAAGATCTATTATGAAAGTGTCAAGGGTTGGGACATTTTAAATTTCTTCTGGTAGGCTATTCCGTACTAGGCATCCCGAATATTTCATACTGTGTTTGAAACATTCTGTCCTAGGCTTAGGCGGGACAAAGCAGCAGAAGCTGATCTAAGTTGCATATTGGTACTGACATTATTTTGTAGAGTGAACCTTTCAGAAATATATGTAGAAGCCAAATTATTATAGACCTTGAACATAAACTTGGCTTTTCTTAGATAGAGCCGATCACATATGGACATGATATTCAAAGAGTCCGTCGCTTTATAGGAGTTGTCAACATTGTAATCTAGAAATACTTTACATGCAGCTTCTGCAATTTATGTATTTTCATTTTGTTGGTCTCAGAAGAACTTCCCCAGAAAAGATTTCATAAATCAATGTGCGATTGGATACATGACTTGTAAAACTGTACCCTATGAGATTGAGATAAGAACTTTTTTTATTTTGTATAGAAGTCAAATATTGGAAACATTTTTTTAGTTAGATGCTTAATATGATCTGACCATGTCAGATTATTGTCGACAAACACACCTGGAATTTTTTCATTTGAAATCATGTTTAGAGATTCGTTATTGCTTTTAAGATTCAGATAATCATTATTGAGCCGTTGTCTTTTCTGGTTTGTCGTTACAAGCATAACTTATGTTTTGAATGAATTCAGAATCATGCCATTCCTTCTACACCAGATGTGTAGATTGTTCAAAGCAGCCTGAAGGTTATTCTCAATTTTTTCCATAGAATCCATCACAAGACGATGTGCAGAACCGTGTTTCTGCTTAACCTACTTTTGGAGTTAATGGCCCTTTGACATGGAAAACAGTGACTTTTGTACTATGTGTCTGCTCTGTAACTTGACAACTGTACGAGATATTTTCTTGAAACTTTATGCAAATGTATATCACCATGATATGATGTGCATAACACAAGAGCCATAACTCTGAGTTACCTGCTTTTGGAGTTACCGCTCTTTGGACATTGTAAAAACATGTAGAGATTCTAGTCATATACTTGTGTCCTTTCTATTTCTTGAAAATGGTTCTAGAGATTTTCTTGAAGCCTTGCAAAAATGTAAAGCAACATAAGATGACATGTAGAACGTAAGAACCATAAATCTGGCTTAATTGCTTTTTTTAGTTATGGGTCTTTGAAAATTGAAAATAACAGTTCCTGTGATATACTTGTAAACTTTACACGAAATGTGAAGCACCGTGATGGGATCTGCAGGAAACAAGCCGAACTGTAAGTCTGGTTTACTTACTTTTTGAGTTATGGCCCTTTGAACATTAAAAAAAAGTCATCTCAGTCATATATTCATGTCAACTTTATTTATGGAAAGACTACTGCATCTTCGCTTTGATTTCATTTTTGGCAGAGTTATGGCACTTGCTTGATTTAGTGCAGTGGCGGGGCATGATGCAGTGCTTGCAGCGCTTTTATTCTTTATTTATTTATTTTATTTATTTTTGTTAGTATGTGTGTCGGTATGACGAAATGGTAAGGAAGCATTTAACTCTTTCTTTGATGAGGCACCGTTTTTGTTTATTTTATTTATTTATTTATTTATTTATTTATTTTTTTTTTCATGTTTTTGGCACGAATAACAATCGTGAATAGTTCGTTCTTGATTTCTGTTCCTAATGAGGACTGCCAGTTGGAATACAGGGTAAACGTTCGCGAGCATTTTGCACTTTGAATGCAGTTCTGGTTTGCGCTTGAATGAACTTTGACACGGCAACAAAAGAGCATACATATGCTAACCACAGAAGACCAGATGCCATTTTTGTCTTAGTAGTTCGGTTATCAAATGTGCAAGCGCTTTTAAAAGTGTATTTTAGATCGTTGTGCCTGTACATAATGGTATGTCTTGTTGATGAAGACAAACACGCCTTCTGAATAAAATAAAAAATCGTAATGGTATTTTTTCTTTCACTCTCTTGCTTTTGATGCTTGTAGATTGTTCCAGTATCTTTAAATAATCAATAATTTTTACTGATTGTTTCAAAGTAGCAGAAGACTCTATAGGCAAAAAGTTTCCATCGCGCTGTGCTAACAGTGTAGAACCAGATCAGACGCTACAGAACACAGCGTCTGACCAGTGTCTACACGTTTTAATATAATACATTTCTATCAAAAATCAAATAAAACTATCACAATCACAAACCGCAGCCCTTCCCAGACATCAAGAGGAAGAGGAAACCAATAAATCCAAACAAGCACAAATCGATCAAACGTACGAAAAGCACTAAGATTAGAAAAAAAGGTAATAGAAAAGTCCAGGGAGTGTCACAATCACAAACCGCAGCCCTTCCCAGACCCCAAGAGGAAGAGGAAACCGACAAATCTAAACAAGCACAAACCGAACAAACGTACGAAAAGCACTAAGATTAGCTCTCTCTTCCCCAAGCGAGGTAATCGCATTAATAAAAGGACTGAAAAACACAAGAACAAAATGGCACAAGGTAAGACATACAACAAATCGCCTCGCAGAATAAACCACAAAGCACCAAAGAGTAAGACTAACACCGGGATCACCGCCTTAGAACGGTCAGTAGAGTATAAAGTTCACCAGACAACCCTGAAATGAAAAATATACTCCGGATGCGAGGTCCCCTTTGGAAATATAAAAGGAGAGTTATGGGAACAACAGAAGTAAATGAATCAGCATACAGATTCATATTAAGGCAACAGAAACATGTCATTAGAACAGAACTCCGTGTCGTTTCCATTAATAGAAACCAAAATACAACAGTCAACAAATTTAGTAAGCTCAAAGTGTTGTGCTTGAATTGCCAATCCATACAAAGTGTGGAGAAACGTGTAAGATTTTATGCCTTGTTAGACCTCCACAAACCAGATATTGTAATTGGTACGGAGTCTTGGCTCCACAAGGATATTTCAGACAGTGAAATCTTCCCTGCACACCTTGGTTACAATCCGTCCATAAGAAGAGACAGATCAACCGGTGCAAAAGGTGGTGGAGTCTTCATCTTAGTAAGTGAGAAATTAATTGTTTCTGCACAGCCCCAGCTTTCCACAGACTGCGAAGTCGTATGGGCCAAAGTTCAAGTTGTCGGTACCAAGCCACTTTTAAATACCGCATACTACCGCCCTTCTGAACATGACCAGGTAAGTGCGGAAGAACTTAAAAAATCACTTGCACTTGTTGACCCCTCCAAATCCCACATCTGGGTATTGGGCGACTTCAGTTACCCAAAACTGTCATGGGAAGAAAACGAACCGGTAATTAAACCAAACTGTTCTAACCCTGAAAGGTACCAGGAATTCATTTCCATACTGGATGACAACTGCCTTACTAAAATGGTTCAAAAGAGAATAACATTCTGGACCTCTTCTTAACAAACAATCCTACCTTAGTGGACTCCCTCAGTGTTGTCCCAGGTATCTCAGACCATCAAGCAGTAATTTCAGTTGTCAGGCCATCCATACAGAAAATCAAACCTAGAGACATAAATCTTTACTCCAAAGCAGACTGGGTCAGCAAGAAATGCAGGATTTTCCGACTGCATTTCTCTCTAGCTGTGAAGGTAAGAGTACTGAACAATTGTGGCAAGAGTTCGAAGGCGAGGTTGACACACTTATAAAGAGGTATGTCCCAACCAAAACTCTTAGAGGCCGTAAAAACCTACCTTGGGTCACACAGGAAATCAGGAGAAAAAGCAACCTAAAAGACCGCTTATATCAGCTGCAGAAAAATTCCACAGACACTGAACGGGAACGATTCAAAAAGGTAAAACACGAGGTTGACTGTATGCTGAAGACCTCTTATAATAACTACCTTGACAGTCTTGTCGGCATCATTGACGACTCTTTGTCTACTAATAGTTCTCGGCCAGATAACAAAAAGCTGTTCTCTTACCTCAAAAACTGTAGACGGGATTCTCAGGGTAGTGCACCACTAAAACAAAATGGACATCTTACCACAAATACTGTTGAAAAGGCTAACATCCTGAATAATCAGTTTCAGTCTGTCTTCACGCCTAAATCTCCCCTCAAACAAAGTTGTGCATTCAAAAAGTTCAAGACCTCCAAGATGAAGTCACCTCAGCTCAGACAACATCCCATCTGACCTTCAGAATAAGGTCAACAACATGCCCGACCTAAACATCTCAGTCAATGGTATTATCAAATTACTTCAGGTACTAAATCCCAGCAAAGCACCCGGACCTGACCGCATCAACCCACAACTTCTACAGGAGCGCAGTCTTGAAATTGCCCCAATCCTGCAGGCTATATTCTCCAGGTCACTGGTTGAAAGTTCCTTACCATCTGACTGGCTGAAAGCAAATGTCTCACCCATTTTTAAGAAGGGAGACAAGTCCTGCCCTGCAAACTACAGGCCCATATCCCCTCACCTGTATTATATGCAATCTAATGGAGCATATTATTACATCCAATTCAGTGAAACATCTGGACAGAAATCAAATCCTTTGTGACCTCCAGCATGGCTTTCGTGCCAAGAGGTCATGTGAAACACAGTTCACAATGCTCATAGAGGAACTGCACCAAAACCTCCAGGATGGTAAGCAGACAGACATTATACTGCTGGACTTCAGCAAGGCTTTTGACAAGGTCATTCCTTAATGGCAGGTCACAGACTGCTGTCCTTGAGGGGGATTGCTCTGAGGAAGTGCCAGTAACATCAGGAGTTCCTCAAGGATCAGTCCTCGGACAAATCCTCTTCTTGGCATACATAAATGACCTTCCTGAAAAGGTCAAAAGCCAGGTAAGACTTTTTGCTGATGATACAGCAGCATACTTAGCCATCAATAGCCTTGCTGATTCCCGGCAGCTCCCAGATGACCTTGACATCCTGCAGGACTGGGAGGTGAACTGGAATATGGAATTTAACCCAGGGAAGTGCCAGGTAATACGTGTGACTAGATCACGATCACCCTCCCCACAACCTACACGTTGCACAACCAAACACTGGAGGTCGTCCCGTGTGCCCGGTATCTCGGAGTAGACATTTCCCATGACCTTTCATGGAAGCCCCATATTGACAGGATCACCGGCAATGCTAACAAGTCCCTCTGTTTCTTGCGCAGAAACTTGAAAGCCAAGAACATCCAGCTGCGAGAAAGAGCTTATAAGGCCATAGTCCGCCCCCAGCTGGAGTATGCTGCTCCAGTCTGGGACCCCCATACCCAATATGACATAAATAAAATTGAGATGGTACAGAGGAGGGCAGCTCGATGGGTACTGAATGACTATTCCCCATACTCAAGCATTCGGACATGTTGGAGAAACTCAACTGGTGTACCCTCGAGCAGCGGCGTGCAGATTCTCGACTGGTCTTATTTGATAAAATTATCTATGGCCACGTAGCAGTACCTCTCCCAACATATGTCATACCACTGAGCCGAACCTCACAGCGTACAACCCACTCACTGGCATACAGACAGATATACACCCGGACTGACTATTACAAGTACTCATTCTACCCTTTAACAGTCGTCCAGTGGAACCATCTCCCTCCCCACATCGCCGCCCTGACTAACCTTGACAGCTTCAAACAGGCCGTCAGTCAGGTGTGCCACTCCAAACCATAAATATTACTACCACTGTTTTTATCCTCACTTTTCTTTCTTCTGTATAATACACTAACACTATGCACTTTTATTCATTTCTCACTATCCGGACTGTTTTTCCCTTTACTGTTACCGCATGTTGCGGGGACCCCGGCACATAATACTCAGTTGAGGGTGTATGCCGTATTGAGAGATAGATAGTTCATCAGATCAAGGATGCTGACAATGGCCATGCCATTGGGGTTGCTTTTGCTTTTGCTGCTGCTGTTGTTGTTAATGATGATAACGATGACGATGATGATCTGCGGCTTATTTATTAGTAACTATATTTAATTACTACATCAGTTAACGTTACAAGGCCCATTGAGCAACTCTTCCCCCACCCCACTTCCCTCTCCCCTCTCACCCCACCACCGCCACCACCACCACCACCACACCATAACGCTTTCCCAACCTTGTCAGCATAGGTATTACAAATAAAATCTTAAGTCTTCATTAGATATGCAATGCTGGATTGTTTTCCATTTACCAGATCATGCGTCCGCTTGACATTATTGATTGCTAAACTATTGATGACCGGTTATTGGTAGAAGTGTTATTGGGTGAAAGCTAATTCTCATTAGAGCGCTTGCACAGTCAAAAGACAGTCAATGGTATTTAAATTTGTAATCGTCTACAAAACTGGGGTCTGAAACATGTTTGTATATGTTTCTAATTAAATGTTAGCTCGTCTGACATTCCAGATTACAAAACAATTTATGGGCTGTTCAGCAAGTAATGCGGTGTGTAAAAAATGTTTGAATCACGTCAGGCAAATTGGGACCATAGCGAATATGAATCCACATATTCGCTCTTTTTTTTTTTTTTCCTGCGATCTCATTTTATTTTATTTTTTTATATGTTTTCGCTTAATTTTTCGCAATAACTTTTTTTTACTTTTGCTGTTAGCAAAACGTGTTCATTGACAAAGTTGTAGCGCACGACCTCCGCAAACCTACAGAAGGTCCCAGCTTCCTACATTTCACAAGGCTCCAATCAGATTAGCACTTCATTTTGCAAGATTCTCCTCGGGTCACAGCATTCCCACTCACATTTTGATTAAGGGGTACATGTACCCCATTGGGTTTAGCATTTGGGGGTACAGATCACTTTTTGAGGGTACACATATTTTGGGGTAATTAAATGCATTGTTAAGCACTGGGAAAACTTTATACTTTAAATGTAATTGTGGTCAGTTTTAGGTACTTTGTCTTAGTATTTTAAATAAAAGGAAAACTGTGCTTCAATCATGATATCAAGACGTCAGTTTTCCAAAACATATTCTTCAGTCAAAAGAACCTAATACTAACAGCCAAGTTCAAGTACTATTAAAGCTTCCTAGATATACAATGTTCAAAAACAGGTTCTGTCCAGAATGTTGTTCCTTTCGTTCAGTGTGAGCCGGACATACTGATTTTATAGAAAATCGCTACTGCAAAATGGCATGAAAGATTGGAAATTCTATGAAAGAGTGTATGACATTTTCCTGAGAGTTCTGAGCGCTTTTAATATTCATAACAGTGCTTATTGACTGAATAATTGAACTTTTTCCGGAAATTATGAAGTCGTGAAAACTTATGACATGTAGATTTTACGGCAATAAGTACATGTTTTTGTTGATAACAGTCATTAAAAACTTGTCTAAAGTAGTCATGCAGCGGTACAACTATCCTAAATTGATCTAAATGAAACAAAATATTTCTTTTGTATGCAGTAATTACCTATCTAATTGACAACTTTTGTATACACTTGAGCGAACCGAGCCGTATCGAAACTCGGAGAAAAAGAAGTGCCCACTGAACCGCGATACAATGTAATGGTCGTCAGTGATTGGATAATGCAAAAAAAGATCATACACAATAACCAGTGAACAGTAATCTTATTGCCGGCCTCGGTGGCTCAGTTGGATGCGCCGTCCGACTGGAGACCAAGAGGTCGCGGGTTCAACCCCCGCCGAGGTCGGCAACATTCTTTCGTGGAGATTGATCATGAAATATTTTCTACGGTCATTCTCTCCCTTCCGCTGATTCAAGAAGGGCAGTTGTCAGTTTCTGGTGAAAGAATGTGCACAATACTGGTTAACCGCTTAGAGGACTAAGCCTGCCCAGTAAACGTGTGGTTAGGTAAACTGACCGCGCTCGACATGACCCCATTGGGTTGACTGGGCCGTAAAACCTCAACACAAACAAACAGTAATCTTATCCCTCTCGGTAAGAATATAAATACATTCCGTGATCCCCGTAACGATCCTCGATCCATTTCAATGCACTGGTCGCACGCATTCGTTATTGTCCGCCAGCAACCGCAGTGTTTCGATGCTTTATTAATAATCAAAAGGATATGCTAATGAGCGAAAACTGACTCAGTAGGACGTAGGCATGTTGCAATTTATACGTGCACCAAATTTTTGGTACGTTTATGTACGTAGATACCAACAATTCTGTACGCTCATGGCAGATTATCTACGTGAATCACTTACTGCAGTACGTGAATGGGAATGCTGGGTCACACAATAAACCGAAATCTATAGAATACATATATGGGCACAGTAGTGTTGACAGGAGAGATAAGCTTTTTACTTTTTGTAGGTTGTCTTTATGTTGATAAGAAATTAAGCTTTTCTTCTTTTTGTACACTGTTGATTGTGCAATGTATCCACTTCACATATATCCAAACCCGCTCAGTTATCAAGTCTCAGCGTGCTAGATAACATGGGGCCCGAAAAGGGCATAATCTGTTTTCCAACTATTTCAACTCAGTTATCTTTTTTCATAAATTTTACATTCTTCATTTCCTTTTCTATATATCTGTATGTAAATATAAAATAGAAAATCTCCGAAGAAGGCGAAAAGCCGAATGGCCTCAGGTAAACAAATCATTTGCACTGTTAATGATTAAACATATATATATATATATATATATATATATATATATGATTTGTTCAGTCAAGCACATTTGAGGATTGATAAAATATGATGTCTCCGGATACAGCACCATATCCCTAGACCCAGGATCTTCAGGTACAGATTGTACCTGGAGACCCACAGTCTCAAGGTACAATACTGGACCTGGAGACAATTTGTGCAGGACTGTCTCCGGGTATGGCAGTACAATGTGTATAAAAATGCTTTTGTAACTTCTAAGTTTAAGGAATATTCTTTTTTTTTGTGCTTATCTGAAGCAAGGGTTTCAATAACGTGATGTTTGCTAATTATGAACGTTTTTCCTCAAGTAAACAATACATCATTTGTTTGTCTGAAATTTGTCATGAAGTTTATCATATCAGGTACAAAAGCATGGGGATGATAATGTACACTTCTCTCCCAAATACTTCCATGTAGCTGGCCAAATGCTGCACTAGCTTTGGCAATCCCAGCATTGACTTCATCGTCAATGTGCACAACTCTAGACAATATGCTTCCAAGGTAGGTGAAGTCTACCACTTGCAGTCGTTGACCTTTCATTGTGATGGCAGGCTTCTTGTAAGGCTTTCCAGGTGCTGACTGGACATACTACCTCAGACTTTCTGATGCTGATTATGAGATCATAGCTGTCACATGAATCAGATACTTGATCCATACCTTTTTGCATTTTCTCTTCTGTTGGAGCACCCTTTGCCATGTCATCAGCAAAGAGGGACTCATCTAACATCTCTGTCTGCACCTTGGATTTAGCTTGCAACCTTCTTAGGTTGAAAAGTTAATTTCCCATCAAAGCGATACCTAATAGGTATACCATTGTCACCATCCTGGAAAGCATTTGTAAGCATGGCAGAAAACATCATGCTGAGCAGTGTTGAAGCTAGTACACAGCCTTGCTTAACTTAGAAAACTCGCTATCATTTTGGACCCTTGCAGGCATACCATCATGGAACTGCCGCACCATTGCTATGAATTTGGCAGGACAACCAAACTTTGCCATAATTTTCCAAAGTCTCTTGCAAGTGACTGTGTCAGATGCTTTGGTAAGGTCGACAAAGGTGATGTAGAGGTCCACATTCTGTTCCTGGCATTTTTCTTGAAGCTGTTGTGCTGTATAGATCATATCTATTGTTCCTTTGTCTTTCCTGAATCCACACTGTTTTTCTGGTAGAAGCCCTGACTGTTCAAAGTGTTCATTCAATCGAGTAACAGTGTAGCTGACACTGGTGTTTGTATACTTTGTTGCTGACAGATATTTGGGTATACAATCCAGGTGACAGGCTGCTATACCCCACATTACTGACTGACACAGGGGTACAGTGTAGCTGACAGGTCTTCATATACTTTGTCGCTGACTGATATTCCAGTATACACTCCAAGTGTCAGGGGGCTATACCCCAGGTTACACAGGGTAACAGTGTAGCTTACAGGCCATATATATTTTATTTCTTGAAGAAACATATGATGCGGGTACTTATTAGAAGCATCTCACAGAGGCACTTCTAATGAATGCCCACAACATATGTCTTTTTGGAGAAATAAAAACAAATGTCAATTTTAATGTAAGTAAAACTTGGTTGGACAAGTGGATTTTGACCATTTACTTATCCGTAGACTAGTAATAAAATTTGATAATTTCACAACCCTGTTGTAGGGCTATGTATTACCGCCCAAGTGATGATACAATATGGTTCGCGATACTGGTATGGCAGTATGCAATATAATAGAAACTTTGTAGAGCCTATGGTGGCCTCTCAAAAAGTATTTACTCTGTCAAATTCCCTGTCCATTGTTTCTGTAAGCGTTAGTATGTATATATGTGACTTGATAATTGTAATAAACTATAGATAGGTAAGATAAATTTTGTTTTTATTACTGAAGTATAACATGCAGGAGCATTTTTGTAGGGTTTTTGTTTGGTATCAGTCTCCCTGTTTATGTTTCCACACTCTCTTTAACCCACATGGCTCTATATATGACCGTTCGTCTGATTTTTTCGGTCGATATTTGTCATTAAATTCAGATAGGATCACCAGACTCTGTATTGTTTTAAGGACAATCAGAGATTACCAAATCAAGCACAGTCTACATTCATCATCTGACGTCATGCATCAGAAAAAGTCCAAAAATTCATTTTTAGTTTTTCATACTTGATCAGGGCTTATCATTCTCGGCCCAGTTGTTCAAAACTAACGATGTCGTTAGTTAATGATTCGTTAAAATTTACATCGAGTGATATGCAAATATGCTGAAATTTTTTGCTGAAAAAATGTGAGTAGCTTTTGCAGTGCAAAAGCTACTCACATTTTTTCAGCAAAAAATATCAAAATATTGTGTGTTGAATCCGCTAAAACAGTTAACAAAATGACCCTTAACGAGCTCGTTAAGCTAACGATTCTTTGAACAACTGGGCCCTGGTCTTTGCAGTCTGCATATCTCCTAGAGACTGTTTTCTAGTTGGAAGGATCATTATGAATTTCAGACACTCGATTCAGTGAACTGCATAGCAAAAGTGAAATTGTGGCAGGTCCTGCACATCCTTGTAGTGTGAACTGGACAAATTGACAAAAAAAGGGCAGACAATTGATGATCATGCCTTGTGCTGTCTGATCCTCACACTTCTCAAGCTAGTGAAAACAGCAATGACTGTAATCAGAATGTATGTGTACATGAAAGCCACGTAGGCATAGGAGATAATGAGGCTGCTGTAGTAAAAGCAAAGGCCTCGCTAGATCTAGACGTTATGAATTTTAAAGTTCCATTTATGGATTTTAAACCTTTGATCAACAGGTACATCTCGTTCACATGGCAGATGTTCAATAAACTACATGAAATTGAACCAATTATTGGTAAAAATATCACATTGACTATTCAATCATTAGCAATGTGGATTAGGTCAAGACAGTGTGTCCCTTACAAAACTGATTGCTCTCCCTTTCTTACTTTTTGAGTTACTTAACTTTGATTTGGTCAAGATGACGTGTTGCGTACAATAATGATTGCTCACCCTTTCTTACTTTCTGTGTTACTTCCCTTTGATTAGTTTTTATCAGCCAGACTATCTTAAAGCCCACCATAAATTGGTAACTGTACAGAATATCTGGATGAAACTTCATATTAATGTGTATGAGGTCAAGATGATGTGTCACATGCAAAAATGATTGTTCTCCCTTTATTACTTTTTGAGTTACTTCCCTTTTTTATTAGATTTTTTTTAACCTTATCCAAGTGCATGCAATGACTAGGTAACCATACGGAATATATTGATGAAACTTTATAGCAATGTGTTTAGAGCAATTGTGTCACGTACATAGTATATGTTACAATGTTGTGTGACTATCCAACGGTCCGTCCTGTCTAAACATGTTTTGTGCACCATAACTGAGTAACCATTATAGCCATGTGCATGGGGTCAAGACAACGTGTCTCATACAAAACGATTGCTCTCCCTTTCTTACTTTCTGAGCTACTTTCCTTTGATTAGATTTTTTTCACACCATCATTTTGTGTGCCACAACTAGGTAACCATATGGAATATCTGGATGAAACTATATAGCAGTGTGTGTGAGGTAAAGACGGTGTGTTATGTGCAAAAAAGATTGCTCTCCCTTTATCAGTTTCTGAGTTACTTCACTTTGATTAAATTTTTGACTGTCTTTGTGCATACCATAACTAGGTAAACATATGGAATATCTTGATGAAACTTTATAGCAGTGTGTATGAGGTTGACTGTGTGTCACATACAAAAAGATTGCTCTCCCTTTCTTAGTTTCTGAGTTACTTCCCTTTGATTAGTTTTTTCACTCTCTCCTTATGCATGCCATAACTAGGTACCATTTGGAATACCTTGATGAAACTTTATAGCAATGTGTATGAGCTTAAGGCAGTGTGTCACATACCCTTTTATTATTATTATTTTTTTTTTTTCACACTATTCTTATGCATGCCATAACTATGTAACCATATGGAGTAGCTTGATGAAACTTTTACTATTTAGTCATGGAAGCCATGGGGCAACATAACAAGCATACATTTGTAAAACGTCACATATTTTACGCCTTTGTCCAGCTGTATAGATAGGGTACCCTTGTAAAATAGTAATGGGCGTATATTGCCCCGCTTTGCAGTGCTCTTGTTGCCTATTAAATTAATGCTAAAATTGTCATTTTCAGCAGCATAATATTTATGCTAAAATGCATTAGTAACCCTTGTCCTGCTGAATAAATTAAGATGCCACACCTTTTTCAAATTTTCAGCCAATCAGATTACTTGATCCAGATTGTTGATATAAATTCATATACTGAATGACAAACAATGCAGATTCAAATTCATATACTGAATGACAAATGGTGCAGATCCAGATCAATTGGCTTCTTCAGAAGCCAACTGATCTGGATCTACACTGTTTACATCTACACTGTTTGTATATCCGGGTTCAGCAGGACAAGGGTTAATTAAATTTACTTTCACATAAATTCTGGTTTTAGCTGTTGTACATTACATGCAGTTTGCTGTTTCACATGATTTAAAATGAATCTAACATCTAACAGTGATTTCACTGAAAGAATGACATCCAAAGCCACATTTGCAGTGGTTAATAGCTAAAAATAAGACAGAAGGAAATGGGGAAGTGTAGCTCTAGATGAAGCCTTTTTTTTTTTAATCTGAAAAGTTCTGATATTTAATTTCTCCATGAAAATGAAAACAAATGTTGTGGGTATTATTAGAAGCACCTCAGTGAAGCACTTCTAATAAGAACACACAACATGTTGTTTTTTTTGAGTAATAAGAAAGAATACCCTGCTTATCTGGAGCTGACAAATATCATTTTTTTTTAACCCTTGTCCTGCTGAATAAATTAAGATACCATGCCCAGTTCTAATTTTCAGCCAATCAGATTACTTGATCCGGATTGTTGCTATAAATTCACAATCTTAATGGCAAACAGTGCAGATCCAGATCAGTTGGCTTCTGAAGAAGCCAACTGATCTGGATCTACACTGTTTGCAAAGGCATGGTATATCCAGGTTCAGCAGGACAGGAGTGAAATTGAGTTTTCTGTTTTGATAAGAGGTCAGTTTGAGATCATTTTATATGTGCTTATAACATATAGTTTGTGGCTTTGGCAGCATTTTTTGATGGTTTTTATTCAATTTCTTAAGTGTGTTCAGTGTCATTTCTGAAATGATATTTGAAATGATATCTTAACTCTTTTACCTCTGAGTTTCTGACATGCACTCTTCTACATGTATATCTGAATTTGGACACATCTATTGTTCTGAAGAAGCCAACTGATCTGGATCTGCACTGTTTGTCATTTAGTATGAGAATTTACATCAACAATCTGGATCAAGTAATCTGATTGGCTGAAAATTAGAAATGGGCGTGGCATCTCAATTTATTTCAGGATGACAAGGGTTAAACTCAAACAAATTGCTTGCATTTGCACATTTCCATATCCTGAACTTACATGTTTCCTAACGTTTTTATGGCCACTTAACACACTGTACCATATATTGAAGACTAAGGTATAGATGTAGGACTTCATAAATGTTGGCATAAGGAAATAAAGCACAGTCTTAGATAATACATGTAATGTCTAATAGTCTTAGAGAGATATCAAAATTTGGGCACTGTAGATGAAAAAAAAATATTAAAAAATAAAACCCAAAGGTTATCCATGTTATGAAAATACAGCTTTTGATATGGCAATTTTTTTTTTTTCAACTGAAATGCTTTGATATTTTTCTTATTTCTCCATGAAAACATATTGTGGGTACTCATTAGAAGTGCCCCACAAAGGCGCTTCAAATGAGTAAATGTACCCACAATATATCATTTCATGTAGAAATAAGAAAAATATCATATGGATGTCCTCTCTTATCTGGAGCTGTGATGAAGTATTCTGACACATAGCTCTTGATAAGGCACCTATTCAACCAAAAAGTATCTATATTTTTCTTATTTTTCCAGGAAAACATATGTTGTGGGTAGTCATTAGAAGCACCTCACCGAGGTGCTTCTAATGAGTACCCACAACATATGTTTTCCTCGAGAAATAAAGAAAAATACTTACCTGATACCCACTCTTATCTAGACCTATGTGACACCAAATATACATGTACAGAATCTCATCAAATGCATTGTCACATCTTCTACCAGGTGAAACAGAGGGCCCATTCTCTGGTCAGCCTAACTGACTTATTCAGAGGACCTGTTAAGGAGGAATATTTGGTGATAATTCTGGGATAGATTTTCTTATTTCTCCATTAAAACATATTGTAGGTACTCATTAGAAGCACCTCATTGAGATGCTTCTAATGAGGACCCACAACATATGCTTTTATGGAGAAACTAAGACAATTATCCCAGAATTCAGTTATCACCAAATACTCTTCTTTAACAAGTCCTCTGCATGTTATAATCAACAGTTGTTATTGCTGGTCACTTTCACAGGCTTATGCTGAGTTACATATCAAGATAACTAAGAAATCCAGCTGACACCAAGATAACAGTTGAGAAATCAAATGTAGTTTTATCTTGTGTACTCAACACACTGCATATTTTTACGTTACAATCTTTGTGAACAAGTTATTAAGAAGTAAATTTGGAGGCATAACAATGGTAAGAGATAAAGATTTTGTTTGAAAAATACTGTTTGTTACAGTTAGTTGAATAGGTGCACTTCGAGGTTTTGCCTCCGTTATTCAAGGGAGATAACTGTTTGCAAACAAGAATTTTCTTTCCAAGTTTTCCTTTTAAAAATGGGAGCTACATATACTGGTTGCAGATAGGAATTTTCTTCTCAAGTATTTAAATCTTTTTGAAAATGGGGGCTAGTCATAAGGTAGAATTAGCTCCCCAAAGGGATATACTGTTTGCTGACAGGAATTTTCCTCTCAAGTATTTAAGTCCTTTTGAAAACTCAATTATTTAGGCCAACTTTCCAAATTCTGTTGCTTACTGACTGAAGGACTGTTTGCACGCATGGTGTCTGGGCGAGGTAACCTAGTTAGGAATTATAACTAGGCCCATTTCAAGCCAACCCAGGAGCCTAGTTAAAACTAATCTGGATTTTCGACATAGCTTCTATGTGCCTCGGGTGCCTAGATATGTTAAAAATCTACCTGTCTGTCTGTTGGGGTTACTCATAAAGGAAAGAAATAGTTCCCATTTTTAAGGGATATACTGTTTGCAGACAGGAATTTTCTTCTCAATTATTTAAGTCCTTTTGAAATTGGAGGCTACTCATAAAGGAAAGAATTAGGCCCAAAAGGGATGTACTGTTTGCAGACAGGAATTTTCCTCCCAAGTATTTTAAAAGCCCTTTTGAAAATCGGGGCTACTCATTAATTTAAAGGAAAGAATAAGCTCCCAAAGGGAGCTAATTCTTTCCTTTAAAGACTAGCCACCATTGGAAGTTGGTATATACATGTATGTCAAGAGTTATTTCTCTTTAAGTTGTATGTTTTTTTGTTTTTTTTTGTTGTTTTTTTTTAGGACAGGCATTTATTGATATTCCATTTGAAGAGTCTGCTAAGAAACCTGTTAATCAGTATTTCTCTTTAAGGTTTATGTGTTTTTTGTTGTTGTTTTTCTAGGATAGGCATTTATTGATATTTCATTTGAAAAGTCTACTAAGAAACCTGCTAATCACTTATATGAAAAACCAGTCCTCAATTTATTTAGTGGGAAAAGTGGAAAAAATATTTTAAATATCTTGTAGTGTAATTATAATTAAGTGTGCAAAGAGAAATACATGGATAATAAGATTGAATATATCAGAGAGTTGTTAACCCTGGTTCTGTTGATTCTGGGTATGCCCTGCCTTTGCAAACTGTGTAGATCCAGATCAGTTGGCTTCTGAAAAAGCCAACTGATGTAGATCTGCACTGTTTGTCATTAAGAATGCAAATTTATATCAACAACCTAGGTCAAGTAATCTGATTGGCTGAAAATTAGAAGCAGGTGTGGTATCTTGGATTTATTCAACATGACAAGGGTTATGGAGGAATATTGGGTGATAATTTTGGGATATTTTTTTCTGATTTCTCCAAAACATTGTGTTTTGATTTTTGACTGATAGCCCTATTTGCAACAATGGACATGTCTGAATTCAGTGATTGAAAAATCCATTTCATAAACTCAGGGTGGAAAGGGTTAATACTGAGGTGTCCCAAAATTTCAACGAGTTCCTTTAATGCTTGATATGCTGGGCAAAAATTTCAGCAGATGACATATTGAAATATTTTTCTTATTTTTCCCAGGAAACAGGATTTGACATTTCATGCAAATTGTCTCCAATAGAGACAGTTTACTTGAAATGGCAAATCCTATATTCTGGAAAAATAAGAAAAACATATTCATCTGCTGAAACATATTCATCTGCTGAATTAGCCAAGAGAGTGGTAAAGGTTACTGATTATCTTTTGCAATTTCAGGCTGCTTCCAAGGGCTGGAAGTCAGCTTCCACCATCTATGAATTCACAGCCAAAGATATTGATGGAAATGATGTGTCTTTAGAAAAATACAGGTGAGAATATAACTCGGGATACTGTAATAACCCTAAGTATTTGGACAGACAGGCCTGACCAAACAGTGTAGACCCAGATCAGATGCCGCATTCTGCGGCATCTGATCTGGGTCTACACTGTTTGCCACTCATCCAACAGTTTTTGACATATTGACATGTAGTAAAAAAAATGGACCTGTCCAAAATTTAGGATAGGTACGGCAAACAGATATTGTGCCCCAATAGGGTAAAGGCAGTATTTTGGCTGTTTGTCATGCTGCATAGGATGTACTTTGTTATATTCACAAAATACCTGATTTACCCTATATATTTGGATATCTTACCATTCTTGGAGCCGGCCTCAGTGGCTCATTTTGATGCATGTCGGACAGGTGATCAGAAGATAGCTGGGTCAATCCCAGAAGGGTGCGGTAACGTTCTTTCTTGGAGATTAATCATAAAATATTTTCTACAGTCATTCTCTCTTTTCTTCTGATTCAAGCAGGGCAGTTGTCAGTTTCTGGCAAAAGAATGTACATGTACACACACAAGTACTTGTTAACTGCTTAGAGGACTAATCCTGCCCAGAAAAAGAGTGGTTAGGTAAACATACATGCCATAAGCTGTGGACTAAAATCTGTGAGATAGGGCAAAATTTTAAGGGCAGTTTGACAAAATTCTGTGAGATTTTTTTAAACATCACTTTAGAGCTCCCCCCCCTATCTGAAGTCATTTTTTTTTTCATATATATATATATATATATTATATAAGAAGCTTGTGAAAATCACAACTGTGTGTGTTTTATGTTTATTTATTCATAAAATCTGTTGTAAAATAGTGTGAAAATTCTGTGAGATTTGATTTTTTATGGGAATTCACTTCCAGATGGGCCAAATTCTGTGATATTTTATCTCACAGTGTGAGATATGGCATGTATGGATAAACTGATCGTTTGACTTGCTCATTAAACTCCAAACTAACCAACTATACTTGGCCTAGTCATTGAACACATCCCTTTGACCTTTGGTGGTGTTGCTGGACGAGTGGCAAACAGTGTAGACCCTGAGCAAATGCTATATGCTACAGTGGCTTATCTGGATGTTCACTGTTTTTTAGGTGCACTTGTCAGAAAACTTAAGGTAAATATCATGCCTGTATGGCACATATATGTATCTTGTCATAAATACAAAAAATATGCAAAAGTGACAAAATTTACCTCAAAAAATATAATTACCGTTATATTTGGAGAGATATGCCTGAAAAATCAGTCTAGGCTAGACCCTGATCAAACTGCTCTTATCAGGGTTGATGCTGTTTTTTCAGCACATGTTAGACACACAGTAGATAAGTCAAATGTACACATTCAAATTTTAGGATAAGTATGGTAAGGAATAACAATGTTAAGAATACAATATTGGGACTCATCCCTCCACCTTCCATAGTCATAGCTCCAGGTAAGGAGTTTTTTTCACCCAAACAGTACTAATATTTTTCTTATTTCTCCATCAAAACATATATTGTGGGTACTCATTAGAAGTGCCTTGCTAAGGTGCTTCTAATGAATACCCACAAATAAGTTTTCATGGAGAAATAAGAACAATATTACTTGGATACCCCCTCTTATCTGGAGCTCTGCATAACTTCTCTGAAATGTTTAAACCATATTGATTTTGTAATTGTGTGTCTCAAAAATTACTGAGTATCAACAGTGTAGACTTACCAGACTCCTTGTCTGATCTGGGTCTAACCTGTTTTCTGAGAGGATCCTGATAACATTACGAAAACAAGCCTATTCAAATATACTGAAAATTTTACCAACAAAAAAAAAATGAAAATTTTCAGATAAAAATTCTAATATTTTTCATATTTCTGCTCAAAATATAGCTTGTGAGTGCCCGTTAGAACTGCCTCGATGAGGCAGATCTAACGAGTACCCACAATCCATGTTTTTGAGCAGAAATAAGAAAAATAATTTATACCCCTGTAAACCCCAGTTTTACTATATAAAAGTGGGGTTTACGGGGGTCAAAATTATATAGGCATGTTTTCGTGATGAGATGCTTTTTTCAGTCAAAAAGTATTGATGTTTTTTTTATTTCAGAACGAAAACATATGTTGTGGGAACTCATTAGAAGCGCCTCGCCAAGCTGCCTCTAATGAGTATCCACAACATATGTTTTCGTGCAGAAATAAGAAAAATATTTACCAGGTACCCACTCTTATGTAGACCTATGATGTACTTTATCATATGTAATTTATGTAGACCTATGATGTACTTTATCATATGTAATTACAATATTTTGTTTATCTACAGTTGTGTCTCACACAATTAACCCATTGTAGACTGAATAGACTCTCCCACACTATATATTGGAAGTGTCCAATTTCAATTTAGGTATGTCTGGCTATGAGATTTACATTTTCCTAGGGAAAAAATGGCTAAACTATTTGCAAACAGTGGAGACCCTGATCAGATGCTGCATGTTGCAGCGTCTGATCTGGGTCTGCACTGTTTGCTAATTACCCTTTTACGGGTCTCCCGACTATAATAGGTTAAAGTGCTCATAAGGAGAAAGCTCTGGGACAAACCTCCAAGGGAAGTAATTCCAGTAGTGAAATATTTTTCTCCCTTCCCATTATGGACGGGTCTTTAAGGTAAAAATTTGCGCTCTTTCAAACAAATTCTGTTTGTTTTTTGTTTTTTTTTAATAAACTGAATGTTCAGCAGTGTTTGCTGTGAAAGTAAAGTAGGCAGGAATTGTTACGTCTTCCTATCTTGGAAGATGTCTCCCTATTTTTCCAAGAGGGAGACATCACATCTCCCAAATTTTCTGGGCCAGCTTCATGCCTGAAACCTCAAAGTAAAGTCACTCCAATCAAAAAAAATATATATGTGTCTCCCTTCTCATTTGGTCCAGTCTTAAAGGTAAGAATGTGTGTTGTCTGAGAGCAAGTTCTGTCCTAAAAGAGCAGCACACATTTTTGAGAGGTTTCAAATATTAGGAAGGCACCTTCTTGTCAAACATTATCTCCATTTGCAAAATGGTGCTAAAATCTTTCAGCTGTATCCGTTCAGCTGAAAGGTAAAGATGTCACATACAGTAAATGTCTTAAAATATCATACACCAAAGTTTCTGACAAAATGGCATATACAAACAGTGTAGACCTAGCTCAGACTGCTCCGGAGCAGTCTGATCAGGGTCTACACTTTTTGTCATTCATCAAAGTAATTTAAGAAACAACTGCATAAAAAGCAAAATTGAGCCCCCCCCCCACCACCAAAAAAGTATGGAACAAAGAGTTAGAAATTTTAGGATATTTACAGTAGCCATAGCAAGACTAAATAAGTTGGTAGTTGGCATCACGAAAACATTCCTATATAATTTTGACCCCCTTAAATCCCACTTTTATATAGTAAAACTGGGGTTTACAGGGGTATACATTATTTTTCTTATTTTGCTAAAAAATATAGAATATGGGTACTCATTAGAACTGCCTCAGCAAGGCAGTTCTAACAAGTACCCACAATCTATGTTTTGACTTGAAATTTGTAAAAAATATCAGAATTTTTATCTGAAAATTTTCCTTTTTTTTGGTTGTAAAATTTTCAATATACATGTATTTGAATAGGCATGTTTTTGTAATGCACAACTTGCTGCCTTCAACCATGATACCGTCCCCTAAACTGTAACCATTCATTACAGGAAAATGGTTTTCTTATTTCTTGATAAAAACGTATATTGTGAGTACTCATTAGAAGTGCCGCATACCACAACATATGCTTTTGTGGAGCAGAAAGAAAAACGTCAACAATGTATATGTCAATATTTGGTTAAAAAAAAGCGCATCTGGATCTAAGGCCTGAGTCAAGTACTGCAAGTCGCTTGGCTTACAGCATCTCTCTGATCTCTTATGCCAACATTACAAGCCAAAATCCACCTGTTTTCCTGCTGTCTCTGATTAGTCTTTGCTGTCTGCTTACAGTAGCAATGGGTAGATGATCAATAAGTGAAAGTCAAGTGTTTTTTATTAACTGATCACTAATTTGAAAAACAAAATCCACCTTGAAAGATAAGGTTAACTTGTTTGCTTAACTTAATATGCTCATAGGAGCAGTTTGATCTGGGTCTGTGCTGTTTGTTCATGCCCCTCCGTCTGAATACTCTGTCTGAGTTTATATGGCATATTAACCCTTAAACTGCCAATCACAACAATTGTCGTCTGCTTTGTCATCTGCTTGTGATTTTAAGTCATTTCTGCAAACAGTGTGGACCCAGATCAGACTGCTCCTTTGATCTGGGTCAACACTGTTTGCCTGTATGCAAAAATAGGTTTGGAAAGTTTGCAAGAATATACAGCAGACGACATAAACAGACAACATTTTCAGATGCAGGTTTTCTTGGCGTTTTAAGGGTTAACTTATTTGCAGACATATAAATACAAATTGCAAAAGCTTTTGTTTTCTTGAACATTAATGCACTGCATGTTGGGTAAAAATTTCAACAAATAACATTTTGAAATTTTTTTCTTTTTCCAAGAAAATAGGCTTTGTGAATTGTATCTTAAGGAGATAATTTGCATGAAATATCAATTCCTATTTTCTGGGAAAAATAAGAAATAGATCGGGCAGTCGATGGCACGCCATCGCAAATCCCCACGCTTCTGGCAGAAGTGCCGTTGTACCACACAGCATAGTTTTAAGCAACCAGGCAAAATTCTACTTATATGTTATTCTACTCATCATTCCCTTCAATTTGATATGCCACATGACCATGTTGCGAGAAACTTTATTTTTGACCCCACCCCACCCCCCAAGTCCCACCCCAAAGGGTGTTCCTGGGGTCACAAAGTAAATCCCGTTCAATATGTTTTACATCTATCATTACTGAGTATATGTGCACATTTTCGCATAAAAATCTTTAAAATTGACTTTGAAATTGGAAATTGTTAATATTTGACCTTTTGACCCCTCCCCAGGGCCCCTGGGGGCGGGGCCAAAAATAAACGTGCTCTTGCACGCCCCACTTGTGTAAGCAAGCCATTCACCAAATTTGGTTGGATTCTGTCCAGCGGTTTGGGAGGAGATAACATAACGGACGGACAGACACAGACAGACAGACGGAGGCGATAACAATATCCCCGACGCTTTTTCTAAAAAGCATGGGGATAAAAATATCATCAGTTTGTCGTCTACTGAGTTAGTCCAGAGAGGGGTAAAAGTTAATTTGCTGTCTGGCTATGCACATGGAATTTGTTAGATAATTTTCTTCTTCAGTGGTCATGTGTGCCTCATTGTGAATGTGGCCTCTAAATGAGGTTTTACAGAGAAGAACTACAATCAGCTAGCTCAACTGCACGCCGACTTTGCTGAATCAAAGGGCCTCAGGATCCTGTTGTTTCCTTGTAACCAGTTTGGGTCACAGGTATAATAATTACAATACATTACTGTCCTTACACACACATCACTCTTAACTATAGATAAGGCACTTTTTCGACAAAATTTATTGATATTTTTGTTATTTCCCCACTCTTAACCCTTAAAGCGCCAATCACAACTATTGTCGTGCTTGTGATTTTAAAAGTCATTTTTGCAAACAGTGTGGACCCAGATCAGACTGCTCCTTTACTGCACACTGTTTGCCTGTATGTAAAAATAGGTTTGAAAAGTTTGCAAGAATATTCAGCAGACGACATAAACAGACGACATTTTCAGATGCAGGTTTTCTTGGCGCTTTAAGGGTTAACTATAGATAAAGCACTTTTTCAACAAAATTTATTAATATTTTTGTTATTTCTCCACAAAAGCATATGCTGTGTGTACTCATCAGAAATGCCTCAGTGAGGACTTTCTGATGGGTACCCACAACTTATGTTTATGTGCAGAACTGAGAAAAACATTTACCTGATAACCTATCTTATCTTCATCTATGCATCTTTGGTTATGTATAATATATGTTGTGAATTTTAGACTGAATAAACTCCCCACACTGTAGATTGGATGAGTCCACTTTCAATTTTCGGTATGTCAGGCTATGTGATTTTGATATTCCTAGACAAAAATGGCTAAACTATTTGCAAACACTGATCAGTATCTGATCTGGATCTGCACTGTTTGGCAATTACCCTTCTGGGGGTCTCCAGACTAAAAGGTAATTTGCATAAAGCTGGTTTTTGCAGCATGTATTGGTACAGACAGGCCAGAGCTAACAGTGTAGATCAAGATCATATACTGCAGAGTGTGTTATTTGATAGGTTCTACACTGTTTGCCACACAGCAACAGGTAGTAAAATTGTGTTGTTCAAATTTTAGGACAAGACTGGTAAGGAGTATAGATGTGCCAATACTGGGTAAATATTGTAGTCTCATTGTCGTGGATGTCAATATTCATATAAGTTTTATGCTTCGCATCACCTTACAATATTATGGTAACAAGCAGGCATACCCAGGTATCAGAATACCATAGTTACTTTAACCCTTCTCTTGCTGAACACACATGCCCTGTCTTAGCAAACAATGTAGATCCAGATCAGTTGGCTTCTTCAGAAGCCAACTGATCTCGATCTGCACTGTTTGTCATTAAATATGTGAACTTCTGTCAAAAACTTGGATCAAGTAATCTGATTGGCTGGAAATTAGGAGTGGGTGTGGCATCTTAATTTATTCAGCATGACAAGGGTTAATATTTAGATACCATAAGTTAATAGACGAGCATAGCTCCTGATAAGCAGGGTTGTCTACATGGAATTTTTTTTATTTCTCAATGTAAACATAGTTGTGGGTACTCATTAGAAGCACCTCTTTGAGGTGCTTCTAATCTTTGAGGTGCTTCTAATGAGTACGCACAACATATATTTACATGGAGAAATAAGAAAAATATTGCTACTGTTCAACTGAAAAATGTGCCTTATCTGGAGCTATGGACCGGATATTTTGTTTTATTTCCTCACAAAAAACAAATGTTATAGGTACTCATTAGAAATGCCTCATTGAGACACTTCTAATGAGTATCCACAACATATGTTTTTTTTTTGTGAGAAATAAGAAAGATATTGGTATCTGTCAGTTGAAAAAAGTGAGTTATTTGGAGCTATGCATAATTCATTACACACTAAAGAAATTAACCCTTGCCCTGCTGCACCCAGATATGTCCTGCCTTAGCAAACAGTGTAGATTCAGATCAGTTGGCTTCTGAAGAAGCCAACTGATCTGGATCTGCATTGTTTGTCATTAAGAATGTGAATTTGTATCAACAACCAGGATCCAGTAATCTGATTGGCTGAAAATTAAAAGTTGGTGTAGCATCTTAATTTATTCAGCAGGACAAGAGTTAAACAAATCCATTTCACTGCCTGATGTATCTAAGACATTCTCTTGGCAGACTCTGGACAAACTAATCCTTTACAAACTCCCTTGAAACATACCTATATTGGATGATATGTGGGTCTACACTGTTTGTTCAGACCATTCACTTAGATTAATACAGTTAATTAATACAGTTGCTCTAAAATATTCTATTTTTGTTGAAACAGAAATAACATCTTTGTTGTTTTCTAAGTCTTAAAGGACCTAGCAGAGGATTCACATGAAATGTCAAGCCTTATTTTGTTTGAAAATTATAATAATAAAATTCAATTATATAATAATGTTGTCTGCTGCAATTTTGCTTGGCTCTTTGACACATTTTAGTCTGGAGACCCACAAAAGGGTAATTGGCAAACAGTGCAGACCCAGATCAGACAGCAGAACACGACATCTAATCAGGGTCTACACTGTTTACATTAAATACAGGAATTTCTATAAAACATAGTAATAATAAAAACTAACCAGACATCCTGCTATTGGAAATAGACCAGTCCAAATAGTTGTGATAGAAGAGTCCACTTGACCTAAATGGATTTAGGGTTAATACAGATACCTTTAGAAGTACTATTTATATTTTATTGGTTTGTATAATTTACATGCAGAATTCTTTATCCAGATCTTTTTTGACAGAGTTTTTAGGGTGCTTTCTTTGCCCTTAACCCTTGCCATGCTGAATAGATTAAGATTCCACACCCAGTTTAGCCAATCAGATTACTTGATCCAGCTTGTTGATAAAAACCTTCACATACTTAATGACAAACAGTGCAGATCCAGAAGCTAACTGATTTGGATCGACACTGTTTGCAAAGGCAGGTCATATCTTGGTTCAGCAGGACTAGGGTTAATTAAATTCAGAAAATATAATCAAAGTGCCATCTGCTGTATTAGCCCAGAGAGTGGTATTCAGCATATACAATGTCGTCTACTATGGTTGTGCCCTGAAGGAAGCTCTATAGATCAGATGCTTCAGTTGTTTCAGGAAAAAGAATTGATATTTTTCTTGCCATACTCTCTGAAAATGTATGCTGTGGTACTAATTGGACTTGCCTCACAGAGGCAATTCCAATTAGTACCACATCATGTCTATACCCCCCGGCATACAAAGTATATAGGGGCTATATAGTGTTTGTCTTTTTGGTTGTTTGTGTGTCAGTTAGTAAAACAAAACTGTAGACCACACACAGAACACAAAAGTGTCAATAAAACGTATCAAAAAAAGAAGATATGAAAAAGCAGGTCACTTCGATTTAGATATCAAGCATTACCATGGTCAAAAAAAGCCAAGTATGCCTGCAGGTGAAAGCATACGTCCTGTGTTGTCTCTGAAAGTTTTAGCAGAACAATCTGCACAGAAGAGCACAAGATTTAGATTTCAGATTTCTTAAAAGCATAGCATGTGTACCGAAAACACCTAAATATGGTGGTTTTAATACAAAACACGAGAGAACAGAGTCAGAGCCTTAAGCCTGCAACTACTGTTATGTACACTCCGCTTATTGACATGGTTCCCTCAGATCCAGACACCTTGATGACAGCCATGTATGAAGCACAGAGGCTGACAGTAAAGTGTGGACAGACGTTCACAATATTCATGGCAGATCAGCAATTATATCGTGTGATGGCCAATGTCTTGTGGGTGCACCCAGAGTTGTTTCCTAATTTCTTTCCTCGTTTGGGAGGCTTGCACATGTCAATGAGCTTTGTTGGTTGTATTAGTGTATTGATGGCAAACTCTGGTCTAGAGGAGGTATTGAAAGCTGCATTTGGTGGGGTAGCTCACATGCTGACTGGGAAAAACTTTCCTCAGAACGTAAGGGCATTGCGAATGCTGTGTGAAGAGCTATTGCGGGACATCTTACAAGACGCAGACACATTTGATGATTTGCTGCAGCTCTTGGAGAGAAGAGCAGTTCAAAGTAGGACTACCAAGCTTTGGCTTGATTGTCTTATCAAACCAGTTTTGATTATGATGTTATTTGTGCATGCTGAAAGGGTAACAGAGTGGGTCCTACATTTACATGTCCTTGCTTTGATGAAGCCGTACTTTTTTGCTGTAGGGCATGTCAACTATGCAAGATATGGCCTGTATTATTTGCGGTCCTTGGAAAGTCTTCCAAAAGAAGTTCAGTCCAGATTTAGAACGGTGAACATGTGATGCGACACAAATCTGGTATTTGGAATGCCATCTGGTCTGACATGTTCACAGAAATGACATTCATGCGATATGGACATGGTCCAGGTGGACTGATAGGAATAACACTTTGTCCTTCTGCCTTAAACCGCTGGGATCTCAGTCTACATACATGTAGTCACCTCTTGAAAGATTTGGATGATATGAGAGACAGCACCGAGTTGCTTACTGTCACTACACATAAAGAGGAAGCAGCTCCAAGAATTGACTGATGCTGCTGACAGGCACAATCTGCGTGAGAAGTTTGACAGCTGCATTGATCCCCTGAAGTCAGAAGAACATACAGCCGTATCCTTAATATTCGAGGGTTGAGCGCAAGACTAGCGTAAGTCAGATGGTTGTTTTTCCCCAAACCTAATCTCCTCACCATGAAGGCGTTATGAAGATTACAACATTTCTTTCTGTAAACAATGAAAATTTAGGTGCCATTGCTCGTATGAGCAATGGCACCTAAATTTGCATTGTTTACAAAGGGGTCCAAGTTGCCCCTAAACAAGGGTTTCAAAAATATGTTTGAGTTACAATAGTTTTGCGCTCAACCCTCGTATTGTGTCGGGAAGACTAGGTCCAGATTTGGTAGATGTCGATAATGCTGTCAGTATAGGGAGAACACAGTGGCATGCATATGAAAGCTCATGGCCAGAGGGTTTTAATGGAGCTTTGTTGAAAAATGTGACCACCATGGCAGTCAGTAGAAAAGGCGTTAAATTTGGAACTGGCACTGTTTGTGACACACAACTGATTTATTCACGGGTCATGGGATTGGTATCAACTCAACCTGTTGACTTACAAGATTTGTTCAACTATGAGCTTGCTCCTCTTCCAACATCAATGTTTGATGATAATGGTAATATGAGAATATCAACTTCAAAATCAGTTCTTAAAAACAAATTGCAAGTAGCACAGTCGACACGAGCTTTGGTAAAGCCAAATGTAATCATCATTGCTGGCTGTGCAATTCTTTGGTGCTTACACTGGCCTTCTAATGCAACAATACAGGATTATGTAGACAGTTTCTGGCATTATTTGTCTCGACGACTGAATAGGTGTGATGTGTAGCTGATATTTGACAGATACTATGAGTATAGCATCAAGAGTGGCACAAGAAAAAGTCGAATGAGCAGAAATCTGGTACTATCAACAACTGAAATTAAGTACACTGTTAATTTCGCAACAGCTGATACTTACCGCTACAGAAAACAAAGCTCAGCTGATTGACATGATATGTGAGCAGGTCAAAAACAGAGCTTTGAGCATCCCGGTGTAACAGTTTATCTTGGGGGGCAAGATGGGTATCTTGCCACCCCGCCCTGGGCAGCTTGCCCCCAACCCCAGAAAACCTGGCAAACTCAATTCAAAATGATATTTATTTTTTTTTTATAACAAATTTATATCACACAATTATCAGTAGTAATGTATGTTTTTCATTATTTTTCTCTTTTTGGGAGGAGGTTGGGGCTAAGATACTGTAGTCTAAGCATTTTCCTCCCAAACTAAGAGGTCCTTGCAGACACAGTTCAGAAAGATATTTTATCACTTTTAATTGATTTCCCATTGAACAGGTCATTAGAGAATTTCCAGTATTTGATATTACCTATCTTTCTTCTAACTGGAAGTGGGGTGGGGTGGTAAGATACCCTGGCCTGGGCAGCTTGCCCCCCGGGGTGAAGATACCCTGGCCTGGGCAGCTTGCCCCCCACCCCTGGAAACTTGGCAAACTCTGATCTGAAAAGCTATTTAATCATTTTAAACTTAAAATTCTAATACACAGACATTAGAATGGTAGTAGTACCTGCTTTCACATATTTTTTCTGCGTAGCTGTATAAGCTGGCTTTTGACATACTTCTTGGTATTAGTCTCGAATGAATAAATAGTAATTTGCGATTGGTTAAAAATGTGTAAACTTCTGTAAATAAGTAGGGGTAAGTATAGAATTTACCGATGTTTGATGAATATATTTGTGACTGAACAATCACTTAATTATGACATTTATCTATTTAAAATTGTACAGTATGGCAATGCAGATGTTAAACAATGGACAAAAATACCCATAATTTAAATAATACCAATAAAATAGTTGCAATGAAATAAATGATTATAGACAAGCTTTTAATTCTGTACAGTGTAACTAAATTGTTTGATATAAGCGGCCCAAACGCTAAGCGAACAAGGGAAGTTCAAGTTTACTTCTCTCCACTGTGTCCATAATATACAGAATTATCATGTGCCTTGTATTATGTGCAAAAGGGATGTAAAATTGCATGGTTTAATTTTATATAATAAATAAACAGGAACTATGCCTTAAGCTTGGTAGAAATATTGGCAACATAAATAATATTGTTCATTCTTAACTAGGTAATAGGTTTGTTGAACACCCCTTTTATTTATTCACGGTGTAAGCGGCCTATTGCATTGTGAACGACACGAAGAAGAAATATTACTATTTTTAGCCTTCGCTTCAGGTAGGATTTTTTAGAATATCTCTTCTCATACCGAATGGAATTTGTTCAAATAAAGCACAGAGTATGCGGAAAATCAAGGTCTTTCTGGTGGTGTAAGCACTATTCTGCGATCTGGTCTAATTCTCGAGAACATTCAAAGAATGTTTTTGCTGTCAATCTGGGTCACCGGAACAATGTACATGAATTTTGACGAAAAACATTCTCCGAATGTTCTCGAGAATCAGACCAGATTGCAGAATAGCACTGACACCACGAGAAAGAGCTTGATTTTCCGCGAACTCTGTGCTTTTTTTGAAAACAATTCATCAGGTATAAATCGAGATATTCTAAAACATCCTACCTGAAGCGGAGCTAAAAATAATAACAAACTGTGCACTCAGTCATTTGGTCACGTGTTTCCCATGTCTGAAAAGTCAGTGTGTTGGAGGGCCGAATGATTGTTCAAAGTTTATGAATAGAGACCGTTATTTTTCGGCTATTTGAAGTATGGTGCGTTCAGTCACTGTGAAATTAAGTTAGATCACTATTGTTGTTTAACCAATTCATCTTTACAATTAGATAATCCGTTCCAATTAATTATGCAATAATATTGCAAACAGTTATTTAAACGATCAAGAGAGAGAGAGAGAGAGAGAGAGAGAGATGTTGTTTGCTGAAGTTTTCTTGTCCTGAATTCACTTTCTCCGTTTTCTGACGGATGCAGAATTTTCCTAGTTATTCCCCTTGAATAGTAATACAGAGGCTCAACTATTATGAGATTTAATTCCAAGTTTAAGTCTTGAACATCAGAGAGAAAAAATAATAATAATCATTTAATAAATTACATAAAAAAAGGTAGAAATGTAATATTTAATGTGATTATCTGTTTAGATTAGAGCACTTGGTAGGAAGAGGATCTACAACTCGATAAAAATTGAAATTTAATTGAAACAATAATATATTGTGTGACTAAATGGTCACTCTATGTGAACCAGTTGCTTGTAGCTTAAAATATCTGAACAGTCAGTCATCCAAATATTGACACACTCACACTCGGCATCTGACTGCGCCACTAGCGCTATATTGTTTGAGTTATCCTTCACCGGAGGCAGCAATGCCGGAGGTGGACGGATAAACACACCGTCACCAGAGGCAGCAATGCCGGAGGTGGACGAAAAAAACAAACCTACTGATTAACCGCTTAGAGGACTAAAAATGCCCAGTAAAAAAAAAAAATATATTGACACACTCTAACTATTCTACGCCAAACTATTCACGTGAAATGTTGACATTTTACAAAGGAAAAAAAAAATAAGTGTCTGCTACTGTTGTGATACACAGAATTTTCTCTCATTGAAAAGAGGTAATCCCAAAGTTCAGTCCTAAATAAAAAATATAAATTGTAAGACCCCATTTAATTTATTTCTCTGTTACCCTTACTGTTTCTTAGATCAAAACTAAAGTAATAGATCTATGTTACATGAGGCTGAATTACACAGTACACTATAGATCATAATGGTACTGATAATTGACCATTTCAAAGAAAAAAAAAAGTGCCCTGTTGTTTTGCCCGCATGCGCAAAAGTGCCCTACCCAGCACCCCTCTGCCCTAAAATCCTAG